>OX243892.1:0-15360 GCA_945859645.1 Amphipoea oculea | reverse complement strand
TTTAATTATTAAATAATAATATAAATAAAATTATTATTATTCAAATAATAAATCTAAATAAATAAATTTTAAAATTATTAATTTGATAAATACTATAAAATATAGAATATTTTTTTACAATTTTCACTATACCAAACCCTCTATATAATTCTCTCCAACCTAAGTCAATATTTTTTAATAAATTTTGACCTAAATTTAAAAAAGAATATCTTAAACTATAAGTAGATAAATTTGGCATAAATCATATAACACATAAAAAATTTCTTAAATTATAAGTTATAATAAATTTATTAACTGAATAAATTTTTATATTTCTAACAAAATACCCTATTAACCCCCCCACTAATCTAACATAAATTACTATTATTTTTAAATTAAAAGGTAAATAAATTATATAAGGGTAAGAAAAAATTATTCATCTTAAAAATCTTCCACTAATAATTCTTATAAATAATAAAACAAATATTCTTTTCAACATAATATAATCTTCATCATATAAATTATAAATTCTTATTAAATTATAATCATTTACCATTAAATATATTGTTAAACGAAAAGTATAAAATATAGTTAATCCAGTAGAAACATAATATATATAAAAAACTATTAAATTTAAGTTTCTGAATCTAACTAACTCTAAAATTAAATCCTTAGAATAAAACCCAGCTAAAAAAGGAATACCACAAAGAGCTATATTAGAAATATTTATACATAAAGAAGTCAAAGGAATATATAAACTAATCCCCCCTATAAATCGAATATCTTGGGTATCATTCATTATATGAATAATAACTCCAGCACATATAAATAATAAAGCTTTAAATATAGCATGAGTTAATAAATGAAAAAAAGCTAAATCAGGTAAACCCATACTTAAAATTCTTATTATTAACCCTAATTGTCTTAAAGTTGATAAAGCAATAATTTTTTTCAAGTCGAGCTCATAATTAGCTGAAATTCCAGCCATAAATATAGTTAACCCTGATAACAATAATAATAACTTAAAAAAAAATATATCTAATAATAATATATTAAATCGAATTAATAAATAAACCCCAGCTGTTACTAAAGTAGAAGAATGAACTAAAGCTGAAACAGGAGTAGGTGCAGCTATAGCTGCGGGTAACCAAGATCTAAAAGGAATTTGAGCTCTTTTTGTTATTGAAGCTAAAATAATTAATCTTCCAATTATTTTTATTTCTCAATCATTATTTATAAATTCTAAATAAAAAATATAATTTCAACTTCCATAATTTATCATCCAAGAAATTGATATTAAAATCAAAACATCCCCAATTCGATTTCTTAAGGCAGTTAATATTCCAGCATTATAAGATTTTAAATTTTGATAATAAATCACTAAACAATAAGAAACTAATCCTAAACCATCCCAACCCAATAAAATTCTAATAATATTAGGACTAATAATTAATAATATTATCGAAAAAACAAATAATAAAACTAAAATAATAAATCGTATTAAATTTAATTCAGATCTCATGTATCTTTTTCTATAATAAATAACAACAGAAGAAATCAAAAAAACAAACATTATAAATAATAAAGATATTCAATCCAATAAAATAGATATAATAATTGTTATTGAATTAAAAGAAATAACTTCTCACTCTAATAAAATAACTATATTATTTATAATAAAATAAATTATAAAAAAAAAATTTATTATTCTTATTATTAATAAAAAAATAAATGAAATAAAACAAATTGAATATTTTATATTATTAATAATTTAAAATGAATTAATCATATTTTTGATACCACAAATCAATATTTTTCTTAAATTATTTAAATAAAATCAAATTATTCTAAAATCAATCTTTAAAATTAAAATATTTAAAGGTAACCAATGTAATATTAACATTAAATATTCTCGAGAAACACCCATATAATAACTATAAATTCCTGAATAATACTTCCCATGTTGAATAAATGAATATAAATATAATCTATAACCAGCACTAAAAAAAGAAATCAATATTAACATTAACATAGAAATTCAAGATCATCTTATTAATCTATTAATTAAACTAATTTCACCTATAAGATTTAAACTAGGTGGGGCAGCTATATTAGAAGACATTAATAAAAATCACCACAATCTTATTGAAGGCATAAAATTTATTATACCCTTATTAACATATAATCTTCGTCTATGTAATCGTTCATATCTAATATTAGCTAAACAAAATATACCTGATGAACATAATCCATGACCAATTATTAAAACATAAGATCCAACAAACCCTCAATAATTTATAATTATAATTCCACTAATCACGACACTTATATGAGCGACAGAAGAATAAGCAATTAATGATTTAATATCTACTTGACAAAAACACTTTAATCTAATATAAAACCCCCCCACTAATCTAACAACAATTATAATATAATTTAATTTTAAATTAATTTCTTGTAAAAAAATCAATAAACGTAACAACCCATAACCCCCTAATTTTAACATAATACCAGCTAAAATCATTGAACCAGAAACAGGAGCTTCAACATGAGCTTTAGGTAATCATAAATGAACAAAATATATAGGTATTTTTACTAAAAAAGCTAAAATTATAGAAAAATATAACAAATAAGTATTTATATTAAAAAACTTTAAAAAATAAATCATTATACAATTTATCTCATTAAAAATATAAAAAATACCCATTAATAAAGGTAAGGAAACAAACAACGTATAAAATAATAAATATACCCCAGCTTGAATTCGCTCAGGTTGATACCCCCAACCAATAATTAATAATAAAGTAGGAATTAAACTCCCCTCAAAAAATAAATAAAATATAAACATATTTATTGTTCTAAAAGTCAAATATAACATAATTAATAAAAAAATAACATTAAATAAAAAAAAATTTACATAAAAATTTATTTTATATAAATTTTCTCTAGCTATAATTATTAAAATTGAAATTCAAATTCTTAATATAATCAACCCATAAGATATAATATCACAAGATATTATATATCTTAAATTACAAAATAAATTTAATCTTATTCTTAAATTTATAAATAAAAACATTAATAAAAATAATATTATTTGAACCATTCAAAATATATTTTTTATAAAACAAAAAGGAATTATAAAAATTAACATAATTAAAAATTTTATCATTAAACTAAACTTATAAATAATAATTTTAATTATTATAATAAATTAAATCTTTGAAAATAATCATTTCCATGAGTCCGAATTATAGAAACTAAAATAGATAAACCCAAAGCACCTTCACACACTGAAAAAACTAAAAATACTATTAATATATATATATCATAATCAATAAAACTTAAATAAATTAATAAAAAAAAAAATATTCTTAAAACAATAAACTCTAATCTAAGTAAAACAATTAATAAATGTTTATGTTTAGAAATAAAAATTAAATTTCCCACAATAAATATTAAAATAAAAATAATTCATATATTTAAAATTATCATTTGTTTTTATAGTTAAAAAAAAATATTGGTCTTGTAAATCAAAGTTAAGTATATTACTTTAAAAACTTCAAAGAAAAAGAATTTCTTTATCAATAATCTCCAAAATTATTATTTTAATTAAACTATTCTTTGATTTGATATCATAAAATTAACTTTTTCTTTATTATTAATTATAATTTCATTATTTATATTATTTTTAAATAATCCTTTATCCATAGGATTAATAATCTTAATTCAAACTTTATTAACCTGTCTTTTAACAGGAATAATAATTAAAACTTATTGATTTTCTTATATTTTATTTCTTACTTTCTTAGGAGGTTTATTAGTTCTTTTTATTTATGTATCAAGAATTGCATCAAATGAAATATTTAATCTTATAATTAACATAAAAAAAAGTATTTTTTTTTCTATTATTATTATTATTATTATAATACAATTTATATTTTTTAACAATATATCTTGAATAAATCTTTCCATAAATTCAGACATATCTAACTTTTTTAATTTAACATTATTTTTCAATAATGAAAATAAAATTAATTTAAGAAAATTATATAATAATCAAACATTTTTAATTATAATAATATTAGTAATTTATTTATTTATTACATTAATTGCCGTTGTAAAAATTACCAATATTTTTTATGGGCCAATTCGATCAACCTTAAACTAATTAAAATTAATGATAAATAATTTCTTAACTCTACGAAAAACTCACCCTATTTTTAAAATTATTAATGGTTCATTAATTGATTTACCATCACCCTCTAATATTTCAGCTTGATGAAATTTTGGATCATTACTAGCTTTATGTTTAATTATTCAAATTTTAACAGGATTATTTTTAACTATATACTATACCGCTAATATTGAAATAGCATTTTACAGTGTAAATTATATTTGTCGAAATGTAAATTATGGTTGATTAATTCGAACCATTCATGCTAATGGAGCTTCTTTTTTTTTTATTTGTATTTATTTACATATTGGACGAGGAATTTATTATGAATCATTTAATTTAAAACATACTTGAATAGTAGGAGTTATTATTTTATTTTTATTAATAGCAACAGCATTTATAGGTTATGTACTCCCATGAGGACAAATATCATTTTGAGGAGCAACTGTTATTACAAATCTTTTATCAGCTATTCCATACTTAGGAACAATATTAGTAAATTGAATTTGAGGGGGATTTGCTGTAGATAATGCCACATTAACTCGATTTTATACTTTTCACTTTTTATTACCTTTTATTATTCTTATAATAACAATAATTCATTTACTATTTTTACACCAAACAGGATCAAATAACCCACTAGGAATAAATAGAAATTTAGATAAAATCCCATTTCATCCCTTTTTTACTTTTAAAGATCTAATTGGATTTATTGTCCTATTATTTTTATTAACTATTTTAACATTAACAAATCCATATTTATTAGGAGATCCTGATAACTTTATCCCAGCTAACCCATTAGTAACTCCTGTTCATATTCAACCAGAATGATATTTCTTATTTGCTTATGCAATTCTACGATCAATCCCCAATAAATTAGGAGGAGTAATTGCTTTAGTAATATCAATTTTAATTTTAATTATTCTTCCATTTACTTTCAATAAAAAAATTCAAGGAATTCAATTTTACCCTATTAATCAAATATTATTTTGATCTATGGTAATAATTGTTATTTTATTAACTTGAATTGGAGCTCGACCAGTTGAAGATCCTTATATTATCACAGGACAATTATTAACTATTTTTTATTTCTCTTATTTTATTATTAATCCTTTTATTAATAAATATTGAGATAATTTATTATTTAATTAACTAATTATAAAATTAATGAGCTTGTTATAAGCATTTGTTTTGAAAACTTAAGAAAGAATTATATTTCTATTAATTTATACTAAAAAAAGTTAAATTATAATAAAATTTTAAACCCTAAAAAAAATAATAAAAAATTTAAAGAAATTGGTAAATATCTTTTTCAAGCCAAATATATTAATTTATCATATCGATAACGAGGTAAAGTCCCCCGAACTCAAATAAATAAAAAAGAAATTAATATTAACTTTAAATAAAATATAACTCTTAAATTAAAACCCCCTAAATATAATAAAACAAATAATATTCTTATAAATAAAATTCTAGAATACTCCGCCAAAAAAATTAAAGCAAATCCCCCACTTCTATATTCAATATTAAATCCAGAAACTAATTCTCTTTCACCCTCAGCAAAATCAAAGGGAGTTCGATTAGTTTCAGCTAATCTAGATCTCATCCAACATAAACTTAAAGGAAATATTAAAAAAATAAATCAAATTAATTCCTGATATAAATATAAACTAACTAAATTAAAATTTATAATTATAATAATTCTAGATATTAAAATTAAAGCTAATCTAACCTCATAAGAAATCGTTTGAGCTACAGCTCGTAAACCCCCTAATAAAGCATAATTTGAATTTGAAGATCACCCAGCAACCATAACTGTATAAACCCCCAATCTAGTACAACATAAAAAAAATAAAACCCCTAAATTAAAACTAATCAAATTAAAATAATAAGGAATTAATATTCAAATTATTAAAGATAAAATAAATCTTACTACAGGAGAAAAATAATAACAAATATAATTAGAAAAATTAGGATAAGTTTGTTCTTTAGTAAATAATTTAATAGCATCAGAAAAAGGTTGTAAAATTCCTATAAATCCCACTTTATTTGGACCTTTACGAATTTGAATATATCCTAAAACCTTACGTTCTAACAAAGTTAAATAAGCAACACCAACTAATACTCCAATAATTAAAATTATTAATCCAATTACAATCATATAAACATCAAATATAAACATATACTATCTATATAATCTAATTATATATTAATGAATTCTAAAGCCATCACATTTTTCTGCCAAAATAGTGTATAATATAATTATATGTATATATATATATATATATATATATATATAATTTAATATTTATATTTTTTTATGTACACATATAAATTTAATAAAATTCATTTAATATAAATTTAATTTAAATATTTAATCCTTTCGTACTAAAACATTTTAATTTTTAAAAGATAGAAACCAACCTGGCTTACACCGGTTTGAACTCAGATCATGTAAGATTTTAATGATCGAACAGATCAAAATTTTAAACTTCTGCATTTAAATTTTATCTTAATCCAACATCGAGGTCGCAAACTCTTTTTCTTATTTGAACTAAAAAAAAAAATTACGCTGTTATCCCTAAGGTAATTTTTTCTTATAATCAATAATATTGGATCACTTAATCACTTATAAATGTTTTAATTTTAAAAAAAGTTATATTTATTTTTCTATCACCCCAATAAAATAAATAATTTCATTTTAATTTTTTTTTATTCAAATAATCTTAATAAAACTATCTATAAAACTCTATAGGGTCTTCTCGTCTTTTTAATTTATCTTAACTTTTTAATTAAAAAATTAATTTCTAAATATAATCTAGAGACAGTTTATATTTCATCCAATCCTTCATACAAGTCACCAATTAAATGACTAATGATTATGCTACCTTTGTACAGTCAATATACTGCAGCCCTTCAATATTTAATCAGTGGGCAGATTAGACTTTATATTATTTTCAAAAAGACATGTTTTTGATAAACAAGTGAATATAAATTTTTGCCGAATTCCTTTAAATTAATTTAATTAAAATTAATTATCTTAATTTATTTTATATACTAATTTTATCATTATATCAAATTTTAATAAATTAAAAAATTTTTTTTTATAAATAATATAAAAATTTATTAAATTTTATTTTAAATAAAATTATTTATAATAAATTATAATTTTTTAACAATATAAATCATAAAAATTTTAACTAAATTAATTTAGATATTTATATAAATTTAAATTAAAGCTTATCCCTTAAAATATAATTTTATTTTTATAAAATAATTAATTAATTAATTATTTTATAAAAATAAAATAAAATTAAATTTTTTTCTAAAAAAACTAGATATATTTAAAAACGATTAACATCTCATTTCCAATTAATTATTTAAAATATTTATGCTACAATAACTTTATTAATTAATTATCTCTTTTAAATTCGAGAATTTTTTTATTAAAAATTTTTTTTAATAAACTCTGATACCCAAGATACACCAAATTAAAACTACTTTCAACTAATTTTCATTTTTCAATTATTTCAAAATTCTTTCACAATACTAATTTATTATAAATTATTTAATTTTTTCTTTAAAAATACTTTAACCCCCCTTTAAAATATTTTAATTTAAAAATTTTTTTATTATAATAATAACTAATTAATTTTTCCCCTCAAATTAATTAATTTTTAATATCTTTCCAATGTAAATGAAATACTTTAAACTCAAGCTCTAATTTGTTCTTTCTAGAAACACTTTCCAGTACCTCTACTTTGTTACGACTTATTTCAATTTATTATTATATGAAAGCGACGGGCAATATGTACATATTTCAATTTTTAATCATTTTATTAAATTAAATAAAATTACATTTAAATCCACTTTCAATTAATTTTTACAAATTAATATTCATTTAAATAAATTTATTGTAATCCATTATATTCTTAATTATAATCTGCATCTTGATCTGATTTAAATTTATATTATAATTTTTAAATATTAATTTTATTAAAAAATATTTTTTTAACAACGATATACAAAATTATAAATTAAGTAAATTTATTCGTGGAATATCAATTATTAAACAGATTCCTCTAAATGAACTAAAATACCGCCAAATTATTTAAGTTTCAATAAATAATTATTTACTATTTTAGTATTTTAATTTTAAATTTTAATAATAGGGTATCTAATCCTAGTTTTTTATAAAATTTATTAAATCATAATTAAAAATATAAAATTTTATTAAATTAAAATTTCACCTAATAATTTAAAATTTTTATTATAAAATAATTTATTAATTAATTACTAATATAATTTAATTTAATTTTTGTATAACCGCAACTGCTGGCACAAAATTTGTTATTAATTTAAATATTACTAAATCTTAATTTCTTAAATAATTTAATATTAATTACTACATATAAATATAAATTATTATTTAAATAATTTAAAATTAACACTAAAATTTATATGTAAAATAAACTTAAAATAAAATCATTAAACCATAAAAAATTTATTTATATACAGATTTTTTTAAATAGATTTTTTTTTTTTTTTTTTTTTATATTAAAATATTTAATATAAGTTATTAAATTTTAAATAATTTCTTCTTTTTTCTTTTCATAATATTTATATTAAAAACTAAATTGGAAATTAAACAATTAATATTCATATAGATTATAATATATTAATATAATTAATTTTAATTTTCTTAATAAATTAACGTATAAATTAATATTATTATATTAAATTTTTAATATATTATTTATTATTATTATTATTTATATATATATATATATATATATATAAACCATCTTTAATAAATTTTCATATAATATAAAAAAACAAAATTTAAAAATAAGCTAAACTAAGCTTTTGGGTTCATACCCCAAATATAAAGGAAATACCTTTTTTTTAAAAATAAAGTGCCTGAATAAAGGGTTATTCTGATAGGATAAATTAAGTAATTATTTTACCTTTATTATATTTTATAGAATTAAACTATATCTAATAATATCAAAAATTATTGTGCATCTTACACTAAAATATATAAATTGAATTGTAAATTCTTAAAAGAAATATAAATTTCTTATTTTAAATTATTTTTTTATTTAACTCTAACAAAATATTTTTTCTTTTTATTTTATTTTTTAGAACTTTAATTTCTATTACTTCTAATTCATGATTTGGATGTTGAATTGGTTTAGAAATCAATCTCTTAAGATTTATCCCCCTAATTTCTAATTCTAATAATTTACTATCAACTGAAGCATCTTTAAAATATTTTCTCACTCAATCTATTGCCTCTATTAATTTTTTATTTACAATTTTAATTAAATTAATTTTTATAAAAAATTTTGAAATAAATAATTTTATTTCTATTATAATAAATTCTTCAATACTTATAAAAATAGGAAGAACCCCCTTTCATTTCTGATTTCCCAATATTATTGAAGGTTTATCTTGATTTAATAGATTTATTTTAATAACTTGACAAAAAATTACCCCTATAATTATTTTATCTTATTATTTAAATAAAAATTTTATTATTATTATTATTTTAATAAATATTGTAATTGGAGCTATAGGAGGATTAAATCAAACCTCTTTACGTAAATTAATAGCTTTTTCTTCAATTAATAATTTAGGATGAATACTTTCATCCCTTATAATTAGAGAAACCTTATGATTTTTTTATATTTTTTTATACTCTTTTATAATTAGAATTATATGTTCTTTATTTTATATATTAAATATATACTTTATTAATCAATTATTTATTAATAATATAAATTTTTTCATTAAAATTAATTTATTAATTAATTTTCTTTCTTTAGGGGGATTACCCCCCTTTATTGGGTTTTTCCCTAAATGAATTATTATTAATTTTTTAATTAATAATAATATATACTTATTAACTTTTATTTTTATTATAATAAGATTAATTATATTATTTTTTTATATTCGTATTAGCTATACTGCTTTCATATTTAACTATTTAAAAATAAAATGATTTAAAATTTTTATTAAAAATAATTATTTTTTAATAGTTAATTTTTTTTCCTTTATTTCTTTAATAGGAATAATTTTAAGAACTTTTTTTTTTTATTAAGGTTTTAAGTTAAAATAAACTAATAATCTTCAAAATTATTTATAAAGAAATTATTCTTTAAGCCTTAATAGAAATTTATTCTACCCCTTAAAATTTGCAATTTTAAATCATTATTGAATATAAAGCTAATTTTAATAAAAGAGAATTTCTCGTTAATAAATTTACAATTTATCGCTTATAACTCAGCCATTTTATTTTTAAGCGAAAATGACTTTATTCAACAAATCATAAAGATATTGGAACATTATATTTTATTTTTGGAATTTGAGCAGGTATGGTAGGAACCTCTTTAAGATTACTAATTCGAGCTGAATTAGGAAACCCCGGATCTTTAATTGGTGATGATCAAATTTATAACACTATTGTTACAGCTCATGCTTTCATCATAATTTTTTTTATAGTTATACCTATTATAATTGGAGGATTTGGAAATTGACTTGTACCTTTAATATTAGGAGCCCCAGATATAGCTTTTCCACGAATAAATAACATAAGCTTTTGACTACTCCCCCCCTCATTAACTTTATTAATTTCAAGAAGAATTGTAGAAAATGGTGCAGGAACAGGATGAACAGTTTACCCCCCACTTTCATCTAATATTGCCCATGGAGGAAGTTCTGTAGATTTAGCTATTTTTTCCCTTCATTTAGCTGGTATCTCTTCTATTTTAGGAGCTATTAATTTTATTACTACAATTATTAATATACGATTAAATAACTTATCTTTTGATCAAATACCTTTATTTATTTGAGCTGTAGGAATTACTGCATTTTTATTATTATTATCACTACCTGTTTTAGCAGGAGCTATTACAATATTATTAACAGATCGAAATTTAAATACATCATTTTTTGATCCTGCAGGAGGAGGAGACCCAATTTTATACCAACACCTATTTTGATTTTTTGGACACCCAGAAGTTTATATTTTAATTTTACCAGGATTTGGTATAATTTCACATATTATCTCACAAGAAAGAGGAAAAAAAGAAACATTTGGTTGTTTAGGAATAATTTATGCTATATTAGCAATTGGATTATTAGGATTTATTGTTTGAGCTCACCACATATTTACAGTAGGTATAGATATTGATACTCGAGCTTATTTTACATCAGCAACAATAATTATTGCTGTACCCACTGGAATTAAAATTTTTAGATGATTAGCTACTTTCCACGGAACACAAATTAATTATTCACCTTCTATTTTATGAAGATTAGGGTTTGTATTTTTATTCACAGTGGGGGGGTTAACAGGAGTTATTTTATCAAATTCATCAATTGATATCACACTCCACGATACTTATTATGTAGTAGCACATTTCCATTATGTTTTATCTATGGGAGCTGTATTTGCTATTTTAGGGGGATTTATTCATTGATATCCTTTATTTACAGGATTATCTTTAAATCCCTATCTTTTAAAAATTCAATTTTTTGTTATATTTATTGGAGTTAATTTAACTTTCTTCCCACAACATTTTTTAGGTTTAGCTGGAATACCTCGACGATACTCAGATTATCCTGACTCTTATATTTCTTGAAATATTATTTCATCTTTAGGATCATATATTTCACTATTAGCTATTATATTTATATTAATTATTATCTGAGAATCATTAATCAACCAACGAATTGCTTTATTTGCCTTAAATTTACCATCCTCAATTGAATGATACCAAAATTTACCCCCCGCTGAACATTCATATAATGAACTACCTATTTTAAGAAATTTATTCTAATATGGCAGATTATATGTAATGGATTTAAACCCCATTTATAAAGGTTTATCCTTTTTTTAGAAATTGCAACATGATCTAATTTTAACTTACAAAATGGAGCATCTCCTTTAATAGAACAAATTATTTTTTTCCACGATCATACTTTAATTATTCTTATTATAATTACAATTTTAGTTGGATACTTAATATCAAGACTTTTATTTAATAAATATATTAACCGATTTCTATTAGAGGGACAAATAATTGAATTAATTTGAACTATTTTACCAGCAATTACTCTAATTTTTATTGCCTTACCTTCTTTACGCCTATTATATCTACTAGATGAATTAAATAACCCTCTAATTACATTAAAATCTATTGGACATCAATGATATTGAAGTTATGAATATTCAGATTTTCATAATATTGAATTTGATTCTTACATAATCCCCTCTAATGAGATATCACCTAATAATTTTCGATTATTAGATGTAGATAATCGAATTATCTTACCGATAAATAATCAAATTCGAATTATAGTGACTGCTACAGATGTAATTCATTCCTGAACTATCCCATCTCTAGGAGTAAAAGTAGATGCCAACCCTGGACGACTTAATCAAACCAATTTTTTTATTAATCGACCTGGTATTTTTTACGGACAATGCTCTGAAATTTGCGGGGCTAATCACAGATTTATACCCATTGTAATCGAAAGAATTTCAATTAAAAATTTTATTAATTGAGTTAATAATTATTCTTCATTAGATGACTGAAAGCAAGTACTGGTCTCTTAAACCATTTTATAGTAAATTAGCATTTACTTCTAATGAATTTATAAAGAATTAGTTAATTTATAACATAAATATGTCAAATTTAAATTATTACTTAAGTAATATTCTTTTATCCCACAAATAATACCAATTAACTGATTAATTTCTTTCTTTTTTTTTTTATTAATTTATTTAATTTTTAATATTATAAATTATTATATTTTCCATAAAAAAAATTCAAATAATAAAAATAACTTAAATTTAAAATTAAAAAACTTCAATTGAAAATGATAAGTAATTTATTTTCAATCTTTGACCCATCAACAAATATTTTTAATATTCCTTTCAATTGAATTAGAACAATGTTAGGAATTATATTTATCCCATATTCATTTTGATTAATTCCAAATCGTCATTTTTTTTTTTGAAATTTTATTTTATTAAAACTTCATAATGAATTTAAAACTTTATTAAAAAATAACTACTTTCAAGGATCAACATTCATTTTTATTTCCATATTTTCTTTTATTTTATTTAATAATTTTTTAGGGTTATTCCCCTATATTTTCACTAGAACAAGTCATTTAACATTATCATTATCAATTTCTTTACCTTTATGATTAAGTTTTATAATTTATGGGTGAATTAATAACTCTCAACATATATTTATTCACATAATTCCACAGGGAACACCATCTATCTTAATACCATTTATAGTTTTAATTGAAACTATTAGAAATATTATTCGACCAGGAACTTTAGCTGTTCGTTTAACTGCAAATATAATCGCAGGACATTTATTAATAACCCTTTTAAGAGGAACTGGACCTAGAATAAGCTCTTATTTCATTTTTTTATTAATTATTATTCAAATTTTATTATTAATTTTAGAATCAGCAGTTGCAATTATTCAATCTTATGTAATTGCAATCTTAAGAACATTATATTCTAGAGAAGTAAATTAATGAAAACAAATTTTAACCACCCATTTCACTTAGTAGATTATAGACCATGACCATTAACAGGAGCTATTGGTGTAATAGTTCTTGTAACAGGAATAGTAAAATGATTCCATAATTTTAACATAAACTTATTAATTTTAGGTTATCTAATTGTTATTTTAACAATGTATCAATGATGACGAGATATTTGTCGTGAAGGAACCCTACAAGGTAAACATACAATTTTAGTTACCAAAGGTCTTCGATGGGGAATAATTTTATTTATTGTATCTGAAATTTTTTTTTTTATTTCTTTCTTTTGAGCATTTTTTCATAGAAGACTTGCCCCTAATATTGAAATTGGGGCTATTTGACCCCCTACTAGAATTACCCCCTTTAATCCTTTCCAAATTCCCCTATTAAATACAATTATTTTAATTAGATCAGGAGTATCTGTAACATGAGCTCATCATGCTATTATAGAAAATAATAATTCTCAAATAACCCAAGGTCTTTTTATTACAATTATATTAGGAATTTATTTTACAATTCTTCAAGCTTATGAATATTTTGAAGCCCCCTTCACTATTGCTGATAGTATTTATGGTTCAACATTTTTTATAGCAACAGGATTTCACGGTTTACATGTAATTATTGGAACATTATTTTTATTAATTTGTTTAATTCGCCATTTAAATAATCATTTTTCAAGAAACCATCATTTTGGATTTGAAGCAGCAGCTTGATATTGACATTTTGTAGATGTAGTATGATTATTCCTTTACATTTCTATTTATTGATGAGGAAATTAATTATTTATATAATATATTTAGTATATTTGACTTCCAATCAAAAAGTTTAATGATTTTAATATAAATAATTATTTTAATAATAAATATTTTCTTAATCATCTTATTAATTTCTAATATTATAATATTTTTATCTATTATCTTATCAAAAAAAACTTTTTCAGATCGAGAAAAATGTTCCCCATTTGAATGTGGATTTGACCCTAAATCTTCAGCTCGAATTCCTTTTTCTTTACATTTCTTTTTAATTACTGTAATTTTCTTAATTTTTGATGTAGAAATCGCTCTTATTTTCCCCATTATCCCCCTATTTAAATTAGTAAATTTTATTTTTTGAACAAAAATTAGATTCTTTTTCATTTTAATTTTATTGATTGGCTTATACCATGAATGAAACCAAAACATATTAAATTGAACTAATTAAATAGGATTATAGTTTAAATAAAACATTTGATTTGCATTCAAAAAATATTAATTTATATAATTTATCTTAAATAAGAAGCAATTATGCATTTAATTTCGACTTAAAAGAAAGAGTTAATAAAACTCCTTATTTAATAAAACTATCTATAATTAATTGAAACCAAAAAAGAGGTATATCACTGTTAATGATAAAATTGAATTAAATTCCAATTAAATTAATGAAATATAAAGATTAAAATTAAGCTGCTAACTTAATTTTTAGTGGTTTAATTCCATTAATATTTCTATTTATATAGTTTAATTAAAACTTTACATTTTCATTGTAAAAATAAAATAATATATGTATATTTTTATAAATAAATTAATTATTTAAAGATAATTTTATCTCCTTAATATCTTCAATATTACACTCTAATTTATAAGCTATTTAAA
>CAMAOK010000008.1:0-17175 GCA_945859645.1 Amphipoea oculea | reverse complement strand
AAATCCCCACTACAAGAAATTTTTGAGTTTCTATCTGAGCTAGGCGGACGTGCGAGGTGTCAAAAGACGCGTCTCGGCGCCGGCCAGCGAGCTATGATGTTTTTGGAATTTACGCTGAAGAAAATTTTTGAAATTTCCTGAAAAAACTGAATTTACGACCAAAATGTATGTAGAAAACGGGAATAATACCACCAAACGGGACTCGAACACGCGGAACGCGCGCCGGAGTACAGGTAAGGCAGGTAAGTATCAATTAAAATTATAAAACGTAAATTTACCTGAAGGTTTTGCAATAAAAAATTTTTTAAAGGAATTTACACTGAAATTTTTGCAAGTGAATAACCGAAAAGTGTTTTTCGGTGTTTTTGTCAATTTAAACTAGTGGGAACGTTAGACGGAGCCTAAAAACGAATTACTACGCTGAAAAAGCTTCAGAATGCGTCACCGGGATGCAAAGTTATAGCGGTTAGATGAAATTGTTCTATCACTAAGGTGGATTTCGTGTATGTACTTACTCGTATGAAAATCCCCACTACAAGAAATTTTTGAGTTTCTATCTGAGCTAGGCGGACGTGCGAGGTGTCAAAAGACGCGTCTCGGCGCCGGCCAGCGAGCTATGATGTTTTTGGAATTTACGCTGAAGAAAATTTTTGAAATTTCCTGAAAAAACTGAATTTACGACCAAAATGTATGTAGAAAACGGGAATAATACCACCAAACGGGACTCGAACACGCGGAACGCGCGCCGGAGTACAGGTAAGGCAGGTAAGTATCAATTAAAATTATAAAAACGTAAATTTACCTGAAGGTTTTGCAATAAAAAATTTTTTAAAGGAATTTACACTGAAATTTTTGCAAGTGAATAACCGAAAAGTGTTTTTCGGTGTTTTTGTCAATTTAAACTAGTGGGAACGTTAGACGGAGCCTAAAAACGAATTACTACGCTGAAAAAAGCTTCAGAATGCGTCACCGGGATGCAAAGTTATAGCGGTTAGATGAAATTGTTCTATCACTAAGGTGGATTTCGTGTATGTACTTACTCGTATGAAAATCCCCACTACAAGAAATTTTTGAGTTTCTATCTGAGCTAGGCGGACGTGCGAGGTGTCAAAAGACGCGTCTCGGCGCCGGCCAGCGAGCTATGATGTTTTTGGAATTTACGCTGAAGAAAATTTTTGAAATTTCCTGAAAAAACTGAATTTACGACCAAAATGTATGTAGAAAACGGGAATAATACCACCAAACGGGACTCGAACACGCGGAACGCGCGCCGGAGTACAGGTAAGGCAGGTAAGTATCAATTAAAATTATAAAAACGTAAATTTACCTGAAGGTTTTGCAATAAAAAATTTTTTAAAGGAATTTACACTGAAATTTTTGCAAGTGAATAACCGAAAAGTGTTTTTCGGTGTTTTTGTCAATTTAAACTAGTGGGAACGTTAGACGGAGCCTAAAAACGAATTACTACGCTGAAAAAAGCTTCAGAATGCGTCACCGGGATGCAAAGTTATAGCGGTTAGATGAAATTGTTCTATCACTAAGGTGGATTTCGTGTATGTACTTACTCGTATGAAAATCCCCACTACAAGAAATTTTTGAGTTTCTATCTGAGCTAGGCGGACGTGCGAGGTGTCAAAAGACGCGTCTCGGCGCCGGCCAGCGAGCTATGATGTTTTTGGAATTTACGCTGAAGAAAATTTTTGAAATTTCCTGAAAAAACTGAATTTACGACCAAAATGTATGTAGAAAACGGGAATAATACCACCAAACGGGACTCGAACACGCGGAACGCGCGCCGGAGTACAGGTAAGGCAGGTAAGTATCAATTAAAATTATAAAAACGTAAATTTACCTGAAGGTTTTGCAATAAAAAATTTTTTAAAGGAATTTACACTGAAATTTTTGCAAGTGAATAACCGAAAAGTGTTTTTCGGTGTTTTTGTCAATTTAAACTAGTGGGAACGTTAGACGGAGCCTAAAAACGAATTACTACGCTGAAAAAAGCTTCAGAATGCGTCACCGGGATGCAAAGTTATAGCGGTTAGATGAAATTGTTCTATCACTAAGGTGGATTTCGTGTATGTACTTACTCGTATGAAAATCCCCACTACAAGAAATTTTTGAGTTTCTATCTGAGCTAGGCGGACGTGCGAGGTGTCAAAAGACGCGTCTCGGCGCCGGCCAGCGAGCTATGATGTTTTTGGAATTTACGCTGAAGAAAATTTTTGAAATTTCTGAAAAAACTGAATTTACGACCAAAATGTATGTAGAAAACGGGAATAATACCACCAAACGGGACTCGAACACGCGGAACGCGCGCCGGAGTACAGGTAAGGCAGGTAAGTATCAATTAAAATTATAAAAACGTAAATTTACCTGAAGGTTTTGCAATAAAAAATTTTTTAAAGGAATTTACACTGAAATTTTTGCAAGTGAATAACCGAAAAGTGTTTTTCGGTGTTTTTGTCAATTTAAACTAGTGGGAACGTTAGACGGAGCCTAAAAACGAATTACTACGCTGAAAAAAGCTTCAGAATGCGTCACCGGGATGCAAAGTTATAGCGGTTAGATGAAATTGTTCTATCACTAAGGTGGATTTCGTGTATGTACTTACTCGTATGAAAATCCCCACTACAAGAAATTTTTGAGTTTCTATCTGAGCTAGGCGGACGTGCGAGGTGTCAAAAGACGCGTCTCGGCGCCGGCCAGCGAGCTATGATGTTTTTGGAATTTACGCTGAAGAAAATTTTTGAAATTTCCTGAAAAAACTGAATTTACGACCAAAATGTATGTAGAAAACGGGAATAATACCACCAAACGGGACTCGAACACGCGGAACGCGCGCCGGAGTACAGGTAAGGCAGGTAAGTATCAATTAAAATTATAAAAACGTAAATTTACCTGAAGGTTTTGCAATAAAAAATTTTTTAAAGGAATTTACACTGAAATTTTTGCAAGTGAATAACCGAAAAGTGTTTTTCGGTGTTTTTGTCAATTTAAACTAGTGGGAACGTTAGACGGAGCCTAAAAACGAATTACTACGCTGAAAAAAGCTTCAGAATGCGTCACCGGGATGCAAAGTTATAGCGGTTAGATGAAATTGTTCTATCACTAAGGTGGATTTCGTGTATGTACTTACTCGTATGAAAATCCCCACTACAAGAAATTTTTGAGTTTCTATCTGAGCTAGGCGGACGTGCGAGGTGTCAAAAGACGCGTCTCGGCGCCGGCCAGCGAGCTATGATGTTTTTGGAATTTACGCTGAAGAAAATTTTTGAAATTTCCTGAAAAAACTGAATTTACGACCAAAATGTATGTAGAAAACGGGAATAATACCACCAAACGGGACTCGAACACGCGGAACGCGCGCCGGAGTACAGGTAAGGCAGGTAAGTATCAATTAAAATTATAAAAACGTAAATTTACCTGAAGGTTTTGCAATAAAAAATTTTTTAAAGGAATTTACACTGAAATTTTTGCAAGTGAATAACCGAAAAGTGTTTTTCGGTGTTTTTGTCAATTTAAACTAGTGGGAACGTTAGACGGAGCCTAAAAACGAATTACTACGCTGAAAAAAGCTTCAGAATGCGTCACCGGGATGCAAAGTTATAGCGGTTAGATGAAATTGTTCTATCACTAAGGTGGATTTCGTGTATGTACTTACTCGTATGAAAATCCCCACTACAAGAAATTTTTGAGTTTCTATCTGAGCTAGGCGGACGTGCGAGGTGTCAAAAGACGCGTCTCGGCGCCGGCCAGCGAGCTATGATGTTTTTGGAATTTACGCTGAAGAAAATTTTTGAAATTTCCTGAAAAAACTGAATTTACGACCAAAATGTATGTAGAAAACGGGAATAATACCACCAAACGGGACTCGAACACGCGGAACGCGCGCCGGAGTACAGGTAAGGCAGGTAAGTATCAATTAAAATTATAAAAACGTAAATTTACCTGAAGGTTTTGCAATAAAAAATTTTTTAAAGGAATTTACACTGAAATTTTTGCAAGTGAATAACCGAAAAGTGTTTTTCGGTGTTTTTGTCAATTTAAACTAGTGGGAACGTTAGACGGAGCCTAAAAACGAATTACTACGCTGAAAAAAGCTTCAGAATGCGTCACCGGGATGCAAAGTTATAGCGGTTAGATGAAATTGTTCTATCACTAAGGTGGATTTCGTGTATGTACTTACTCGTATGAAAATCCCCACTACAAGAAATTTTTGAGTTTCTATCTGAGCTAGGCGGACGTGCGAGGTGTCAAAAGACGCGTCTCGGCGCCGGCCAGCGAGCTATGATGTTTTTGGAATTTACGCTGAAGAAAATTTTTGAAATTTCCTGAAAAAACTGAATTTACGACCAAAATGTATGTAGAAAACGGGAATAATACCACCAAACGGGACTCGAACACGCGGAACGCGCGCCGGAGTACAGGTAAGGCAGGTAAGTATCAATTAAAATTATAAAAACGTAAATTTACCTGAAGGTTTTGCAATAAAAAATTTTTTAAAGGAATTTACACTGAAATTTTTGCAAGTGAATAACCGAAAAGTGTTTTTCGGTGTTTTTGTCAATTTAAACTAGTGGGAACGTTAGACGGAGCCTAAAAACGAATTACTACGCTGAAAAAAGCTTCAGAATGCGTCACCGGGATGCAAAGTTATAGCGGTTAGATGAAATTGTTCTATCACTAAGGTGGATTTCGTGTATGTACTTACTCGTATGAAAATCCCCACTA
This sequence comes from Amphipoea oculea, assembly GCA_945859645.1. Classification (NCBI taxonomy): domain Eukaryota; kingdom Metazoa; phylum Arthropoda; class Insecta; order Lepidoptera; family Noctuidae; genus Amphipoea; species Amphipoea oculea. Next base: position 12,441 of record CAMAOK010000008.1, on the reverse strand, counting down.
CAAGAAATTTTTGAGTTTCTATCTGAGCTAGGCGGACGTGCGAGGTGTCAAAAGACGCGTCTCGGCGCCGGCCAGCGAGCTATGATGTTTTTGGAATTTACGCTGAAGAAAATTTTTGAAATTTCCTGAAAAAACTGAATTTACGACCAAAATGTATGTAGAAAACGGGAATAATACCACCAAACGGGACTCGAACACGCGGAACGCGCGCCGGAGTACAGGTAAGGCAGGTAAGTATCAATTAAAATTATAAAAACGTAAATTTACCTGAAGGTTTTGCAATAAAAAATTTTTTAAAGGAATTTACACTGAAATTTTTGCAAGTGAATAACCGAAAAGTGTTTTTCGGTGTTTTTGTCAATTTAAACTAGTGGGAACGTTAGACGGAGCCTAAAAACGAATTACTACGCTGAAAAAAGCTTCAGAATGCGTCACCGGGATGCAAAGTTATAGCGGTTAGATGAAATTGTTCTATCACTAAGGTGGATTTCGTGTATGTACTTACTCGTATGAAAATCCCCACTACAAGAAATTTTTGAGTTTCTATCTGAGCTAGGCGGACGTGCGAGGTGTCAAAAGACGCGTCTCGGCGCCGGCCAGCGAGCTATGATGTTTTTGGAATTTACGCTGAAGAAAATTTTTGAAATTTCCTGAAAAAACTGAATTTACGACCAAAATGTATGTAGAAAACGGGAATAATACCACCAAACGGGACTCGAACACGCGGAACGCGCGCCGGAGTACAGGTAAGGCAGGTAAGTATCAATTAAAATTATAAAAACGTAAATTTACCTGAAGGTTTTGCAATAAAAAATTTTTTAAAGGAATTTACACTGAAATTTTTGCAAGTGAATAACCGAAAAGTGTTTTTCGGTGTTTTTGTCAATTTAAACTAGTGGGAACGTTAGACGGAGCCTAAAAACGAATTACTACGCTGAAAAAAGCTTCAGAATGCGTCACCGGGATGCAAAGTTATAGCGGTTAGATGAAATTGTTCTATCACTAAGGTGGATTTCGTGTATGTACTTACTCGTATGAAAATCCCCACTACAAGAAATTTTTGAGTTTCTATCTGAGCTAGGCGGACGTGCGAGGTGTCAAAAGACGCGTCTCGGCGCCGGCCAGCGAGCTATGATGTTTTTGGAATTTACGCTGAAGAAAATTTTTGAAATTTCCTGAAAAAACTGAATTTACGACCAAAATGTATGTAGAAAACGGGAATAATACCACCAAACGGGACTCGAACACGCGGAACGCGCGCCGGAGTACAGGTAAGGCAGGTAAGTATCAATTAAAATTATAAAAACGTAAATTTACCTGAAGGTTTTGCAATAAAACATTTTTTAAAGGAATTTACACTGAAATTTTTGCAAGTGAATAACCGAAAAGTGTTTTTCGGTGTTTTTGTCAATTTAAACTAGTGGGAACGTTAGACGGAGCCTAAAAACGAATTACTACGCTGAAAAAAGCTTCAGAATGCGTCACCGGGATGCAAAGTTATAGCGGTTAGATGAAATTGTTCTATCACTAAGGTGGATTTCGTGTATGTACTTACTCGTATGAAAATCCCCACTACAAGAAATTTTTGAGTTTCTATCTGAGCTAGGCGGACGTGCGAGGTGTCAAAAGACGCGTCTCGGCGCCGGCCAGCGAGCTATGATGTTTTTGGAATTTACGCTGAAGAAAATTTTTGAAATTTCCTGAAAAAACTGAATTTACGACCAAAATGTATGTAGAAAACGGGAATAATACCACCAAACGGGACTCGAACACGCGGAACGCGCGCCGGAGTACAGGTAAGGCAGGTAAGTATCAATTAAAATTATAAAAACGTAAATTTACCTGAAGGTTTTGCAATAAAAAATTTTTTAAAGGAATTTACACTGAAATTTTTGCAAGTGAATAACCGAAAAGTGTTTTTCGGTGTTTTTGTCAATTTAAACTAGTGGGAACGTTAGACGGAGCCTAAAAACGAATTACTACGCTGAAAAAAGCTTCAGAATGCGTCACCGGGATGCAAAGTTATAGCGGTTAGATGAAATTGTTCTATCACTAAGGTGGATTTCGTGTATGTACTTACTCGTATGAAAATCCCCACTACAAGAAATTTTTGAGTTTCTATCTGAGCTAGGCGGACGTGCGAGGTGTCAAAAGACGCGTCTCGGCGCCGGCCAGCGAGCTATGATGTTTTTGGAATTTACGCTGAAGAAAATTTTTGAAATTTCCTGAAAAAACTGAATTTACGACCAAAATGTATGTAGAAAACGGGAATAATACCACCAAACGGGACTCGAACACGCGGAACGCGCGCCGGAGTACAGGTAAGGCAGGTAAGTATCAATTAAAATTATAAAAACGTAAATTTACCTGAAGGTTTTGCAATAAAAAATTTTTTAAAGGAATTTACACTGAAATTTTTGCAAGTGAATAACCGAAAAGTGTTTTTCGGTGTTTTTGTCAATTTAAACTAGTGGGAACGTTAGACGGAGCCTAAAAACGAATTACTACGCTGAAAAAAGCTTCAGAATGCGTCACCGGGATGCAAAGTTATAGCGGTTAGATGAAATTGTTCTATCACTAAGGTGGATTTCGTGTATGTACTTACTCGTATGAAAATCCCCACTACAAGAAATTTTTGAGTTTCTATCTGAGCTAGGCGGACGTGCGAGGTGTCAAAAGACGCGTCTCGGCGCCGGCCAGCGAGCTATGATGTTTTTGGAATTTACGCTGAAGAAAATTTTTGAAATTTCCTGAAAAAACTGAATTTACGACCAAAATGTATGTAGAAAACGGGAATAATACCACCAAACGGGACTCGAACACGCGGAACGCGCGCCGGAGTACAGGTAAGGCAGGTAAGTATCAATTAAAATTATAAAAACGTAAATTTACCTGAAGGTTTTGCAATAAAAAATTTTTTAAAGGAATTTACACTGAAATTTTTGCAAGTGAATAACCGAAAAGTGTTTTTCGGTGTTTTTGTCAATTTAAACTAGTGGGAACGTTAGACGGAGCCTAAAAACGAATTACTACGCTGAAAAAAGCTTCAGAATGCGTCACCGGGATGCAAAGTTATAGCGGTTAGATGAAATTGTTCTATCACTAAGGTGGATTTCGTGTATGTACTTACTCGTATGAAAATCCCCACTACAAGAAATTTTTGAGTTTCTATCTGAGCTAGGCGGACGTGCGAGGTGTCAAAAGACGCGTCTCGGCGCCGGCCAGCGAGCTATGATGTTTTTGGAATTTACGCTGAAGAAAATTTTTGAAATTTCCTGAAAAAACTGAATTTACGACCAAAATGTATGTAGAAAACGGGAATAATACCACCAAACGGGACTCGAACACGCGGAACGCGCGCCGGAGTACAGGTAAGGCAGGTAAGTATCAATTAAAATTATAAAAACGTAAATTTACCTGAAGGTTTTGCAATAAAAAATTTTTTAAAGGAATTTACACTGAAATTTTTGCAAGTGAATAACCGAAAAGTGTTTTTCGGTGTTTTTGTCAATTTAAACTAGTGGGAACGTTAGACGGAGCCTAAAAACGAATTACTACGCTGAAAAAAGCTTCAGAATGCGTCACCGGGATGCAAAGTTATAGCGGTTAGATGAAATTGTTCTATCACTAAGGTGGATTTCGTGTATGTACTTACTCGTATGAAAATCCCCACTACAAGAAATTTTTGAGTTTCTATCTGAGCTAGGCGGACGTGCGAGGTGTCAAAAGACGCGTCTCGGCGCCGGCCAGCGAGCTATGATGTTTTTGGAATTTACGCTGAAGAAAATTTTTGAAATTTCCTGAAAAAACTGAATTTACGACCAAAATGTATGTAGAAAACGGGAATAATACCACCAAACGGGACTCGAACACGCGGAACGCGCGCCGGAGTACAGGTAAGGCAGGTAAGTATCAATTAAAATTATAAAAACGTAAATTTACCTGAAGGTTTTGCAATAAAAAATTTTTTAAAGGAATTTACACTGAAATTTTTGCAAGTGAATAACCGAAAAGTGTTTTTCGGTGTTTTTGTCAATTTAAACTAGTGGGAACGTTAGACGGAGCCTAAAAACGAATTACTACGCTGAAAAAAGCTTCAGAATGCGTCACCGGGATGCAAAGTTATAGCGGTTAGATGAAATTGTTCTATCACTAAGGTGGATTTCGTGTATGTACTTACTCGTATGAAAATCCCCACTACAAGAAATTTTTGAGTTTCTATCTGAGCTAGGCGGACGTGCGAGGTGTCAAAAGACGCGTCTCGGCGCCGGCCAGCGAGCTATGATGTTTTTGGAATTTACGCTGAAGAAAATTTTTGAAATTTCCTGAAAAAACTGAATTTACGACCAAAATGTATGTAGAAAACGGGAATAATACCACCAAACGGGACTCGAACACGCGGAACGCGCGCCGGAGTACAGGTAAGGCAGGTAAGTATCAATTAAAATTATAAAAACGTAAATTTACCTGAAGGTTTTGCAATAAAAAATTTTTTAAAGGAATTTACACTGAAATTTTTGCAAGTGAATAACCGAAAAGTGTTTTTCGGTGTTTTTGTCAATTTAAACTAGTGGGAACGTTAGACGGAGCCTAAAAACGAATTACTACGCTGAAAAAAGCTTCAGAATGCGTCACCGGGATGCAAAGTTATAGCGGTTAGATGAAATTGTTCTATCACTAAGGTGGATTTCGTGTATGTACTTACTCGTATGAAAATCCCCACTACAAGAAATTTTTGAGTTTCTATCTGAGCTAGGCGGACGTGCGAGGTGTCAAAAGACGCGTCTCGGCGCCGGCCAGCGAGCTATGATGTTTTTGGAATTTACGCTGAAGAAAATTTTTGAAATTTCCTGAAAAAACTGAATTTACGACCAAAATGTATGTAGAAAACGGGAATAATACCACCAAACGGGACTCGAACACGCGGAACGCGCGCCGGAGTACAGGTAAGGCAGGTAAGTATCAATTAAAATTATAAAAACGTAAATTTACCTGAAGGTTTTGCAATAAAAATTTTTTTAAAGGAATTTACACTGAAATTTTTGCAAGTGAATAACCGAAAAGTGTTTTTCGGTGTTTTTGTCAATTTAAACTAGTGGGAACGTTAGACGGAGCCTAAAAACGAATTACTACGCTGAAAAAAGCTTCAGAATGCGTCACCGGGATGCAAAGTTATAGCGGTTAGATGAAATTGTTCTATCACTAAGGTGGATTTCGTGTATGTACTTACTCGTATGAAAATCCCCACTACAAGAAATTTTTGAGTTTCTATCTGAGCTAGGCGGACGTGCGAGGTGTCAAAAGACGCGTCTCGGCGCCGGCCAGCGAGCTATGATGTTTTTGGAATTTACGCTGAAGAAAATTTTTGAAATTTCCTGAAAAAACTGAATTTACGACCAAAATGTATGTAGAAAACGGGAATAATACCACCAAACGGGACTCGAACACGCGGAACGCGCGCCGGAGTACAGGTAAGGCAGGTAAGTATCAATTAAAATTATAAAAATGTAAATCTACCTGAAGGTTTTGTAATAAAAAATTTTTTAAAGGAATTTACAATGAAATTTTTGCAAGTGAATAACCGAAAAGTGTTTTTCGGTGTTTTTGTCAATTTAAACTAGTGGGAACGTTAGACGGAGCCTAAAAACGAATTACTACGCTGAAAAAAGCTTCAGAATGCGTCACCGGGATGCAAAGTTATAGCGGTTAGATGAAATTGTTCTATCACTAAGGTGGATTTCGTGTATGTACTTACTCGTATGAAAATCCCCACTACAACAAATTTTTGACTTTTTATCTGAGCTAGGCGGACGTGCGAGGTGTCAAAAGACGCGTCTCGGCGCCGGCCAGCGAGCTATGAGGTTTTTGGAATTTACGCTGAAGAAAATTTTTGAAATTTCCTGAAAAAACTGAATTTACGACCAAAATGTATGCAGAAAACGGGAATAACACCACCAAACGGGACTCGAACACGCGGAACGCGCGCCGGAGTACAGGTAAGGCAGGTAAGTATCAATTAAAATTATAAAAATGTAAATCTACCTGAAGGTTTTGTAATAAAAAATTTTTTAAAGGAATTTACAATGAAATTTTTGCAAGTGAATAACCGAAAAGTGTTTTTCGGTGTTTTTGTCAATTTAAACTAGTGGGAACGTTAGACGGAGCCTAAAAACGAATTACTACGCTGAAAAAAGCTTCAGAATGCGTCACCGGGATGCAAAGTTATAGCGGTTAGATGAAATTGTTCTATCACTAAGGTGGATTTCGTGTATGTACTTACTCGTATGAAAATCCCCACTACAACAAATTTTTGACTTTTTATCTGAGCTAGGCGGACGTGCGAGGTGTCAAAAGACGCGTCTCGGCGCCGGCCAGCGAGCTATGAGGTTTTTGGAATTTACGCTGAAGAAAATTTTTGAAATTTCCTGAAAAAACTGAATTTACGACCAAAATGTATGCAGAAAACGGGAATAACACCACCAAACGGGACTCGAACACGCGGAACGCGCGCCGGAGTACAGGTAAGGCAGGTAAGTATCAATTAAAATTATAAAAATGTAAATCTACCTGAAGGTTTTGTAATAAAAAATTTTTTAAAGGAATTTACAATGAAATTTTTGCAAGTGAATAACCGAAAAGTGTTTTTCGGTGTTTTTGTCAATTTAAACTAGTGGGAACGTTAGACGGAGCCTAAAAACGAATTACTACGCTGAAAAAAGCTTCAGAATGCGTCACCGGGATGCAAAGTTATAGCGGTTAGATGAAATTGTTCTATCACTAAGGTGGATTTCGTGTATGTACTTACTCGTATGAAAATCCCCACTACAACAAATTTTTGACTTTTTATCTGAGCTAGGCGGACGTGCGAGGTGTCAAAAGACGCGTCTCGGCGCCGGCCAGCGAGCTATGAGGTTTTTGGAATTTACGCTGAAGAAAATTTTTGAAATTTCCTGAAAAAACTGAATTTACGACCAAAATGTATGCAGAAAACGGGAATAACACCACCAAACGGGACTCGAACACGCGGAACGCGCGCCGGAGTACAGGTAAGGCAGGTAAGTATCAATTAAAATTATAAAAATGTAAATCTACCTGAAGGTTTTGTAATAAAAAATTTTTTAAAGGAATTTACAATGAAATTTTTGCAAGTGAATAACCGAAAAGTGTTTTTCGGTGTTTTTGTCAATTTAAACTAGTGGGAACGTTAGACGGAGCCTAAAAACGAATTACTACGCTGAAAAAAGCTTCAGAATGCGTCACCGGGATGCAAAGTTATAGCGGTTAGATGAAATTGTTCTATCACTAAGGTGGATTTCGTGTATGTACTTACTCGTATGAAAATCCCCACTACAACAAATTTTTGACTTTTTATCTGAGCTAGGCGGACGTGCGAGGTGTCAAAAGACGCGTCTCGGCGCCGGCCAGCGAGCTATGAGGTTTTTGGAATTTACGCTGAAGAAAATTTTTGAAATTTCCTGAAAAAACTGAATTTACGACCAAAATGTATGCAGAAAACGGGAATAACACCACCAAACGGGACTCGAACACGCGGAACGCGCGCCGGAGTACAGGTAAGGCAGGTAAGTATCAATTAAAATTATAAAAATGTAAATCTACCTGAAGGTTTTGTAATAAAAAATTTTTTAAAGGAATTTACAATGAAATTTTTGCAAGTGAATAACCGAAAAGTGTTTTTCGGTGTTTTTGTCAATTTAAACTAGTGGGAACGTTAGACGGAGCCTAAAAACGAATTACTACGCTGAAAAAAGCTTCAGAATGCGTCACCGGGATGCAAAGTTATAGCGGTTAGATGAAATTGTTCTATCACTAAGGTGGATTTCGTGTATGTACTTACTCGTATGAAAATCCCCACTACAACAAATTTTTGACTTTTTATCTGAGCTAGGCGGACGTGCGAGGTGTCAAAAGACGCGTCTCGGCGCCGGCCAGCGAGCTATGAGGTTTTTGGAATTTACGCTGAAGAAAATTTTTGAAATTTCCTGAAAAAACTGAATTTACGACCAAAATGTATGCAGAAAACGGGAATAACACCACCAAACGGGACTCGAACACGCGGAACGCGCGCCGGAGTACAGGTAAGGCAGGTAAGTATCAATTAAAATTATAAAAATGTAAATCTACCTGAAGGTTTTGTAATAAAAAATTTTTTAAAGGAATTTACAATGAAATTTTTGCAAGTGAATAACCGAAAAGTGTTTTTCGGTGTTTTTGTCAATTTAAACTAGTGGGAACGTTAGACGGAGCCTAAAAACGAATTACTACGCTGAAAAAAGCTTCAGAATGCGTCACCGGGATGCAAAGTTATAGCGGTTAGATGAAATTGTTCTATCACTAAGGTGGATTTCGTGTATGTACTTACTCGTATGAAAATCCCCACTACAACAAATTTTTGACTTTTTATCTGAGCTAGGCGGACGTGCGAGGTGTCAAAAGACGCGTCTCGGCGCCGGCCAGCGAGCTATGAGGTTTTTGGAATTTACGCTGAAGAAAATTTTTGAAATTTCCTGAAAAAACTGAATTTACGACCAAAATGTATGCAGAAAACGGGAATAACACCACCAAACGGGACTCGAACACGCGGAACGCGCGCCGGAGTACAGGTAAGGCAGGTAAGTATCAATTAAAATTATAAAAATGTAAATCTACCTGAAGGTTTTGTAATAAAAAATTTTTTAAAGGAATTTACAATGAAATTTTTGCAAGTGAATAACCGAAAAGTGTTTTTCGGTGTTTTTGTCAATTTAAACTAGTGGGAACGTTAGACGGAGCCTAAAAACGAATTACTACGCTGAAAAAAGCTTCAGAATGCGTCACCGGGATGCAAAGTTATAGCGGTTAGATGAAATTGTTCTATCACTAAGGTGGATTTCGTGTATGTACTTACTCGTATGAAAATCCCCACTACAACAAATTTTTGACTTTTTATCTGAGCTAGGCGGACGTGCGAGGTGTCAAAAGACGCGTCTCGGCGCCGGCCAGCGAGCTATGAGGTTTTTGGAATTTACGCTGAAGAAAATTTTTGAAATTTCCTGAAAAAACTGAATTTACGACCAAAATGTATGCAGAAAACGGGAATAACACCACCAAACGGGACTCGAACACGCGGAACGCGCGCCGGAGTACAGGTAAGGCAGGTAAGTATCAATTAAAATTATAAAAATGTAAATCTACCTGAAGGTTTTGTAATAAAAAATTTTTTAAAGGAATTTACAATGAAATTTTTGCAATGTGAATAACCGAAAAGTGTTTTTCGGTGTTTTTGTCAATTTAAACTAGTGGGAACGTTAGACGGAGCCTAAAAACGAATTACTACGCTGAAAAAAGCTTCAGAATGCGTCACCGGGATGCAAAGTTATAGCGGTTAGATGAAATTGTTCTATCACTAAGGTGGATTTCGTGTATGTACTTACTCGTATGAAAATCCCCACTACAACAAATTTTTGACTTTTTATCTGAGCTAGGCGGACGTGCGAGGTGTCAAAAGACGCGTCTCGGCGCCGGCCAGCGAGCTATGAGGTTTTTGGAATTTACGCTGAAGAAAATTTTTGAAATTTCCTGAAAAAACTGAATTTACGACCAAAATGTATGCAGAAAACGGGAATAACACCACCAAACGGGACTCGAACACGCGGAACGCGCGCCGGAGTACAGGTAAGGCAGGTAAGTATCAATTAAAATTATAAAAATGTAAATCTACCTGAAGGTTTTGTAATAAAAAATTTTTTAAAGGAATTTACAATGAAATTTTTGCAAGTGAATAACCGAAAAGTGTTTTTCGGTGTTTTTGTCAATTTAAACTAGTGGGAACGTTAGACGGAGCCTAAAAACGAATTACTACGCTGAAAAAAGCTTCAGAATGCGTCACCGGGATGCAAAGTTATAGCGGTTAGATGAAATTGTTCTATCACTAAGGTGGATTTCGTGTATGTACTTACTCGTATGAAAATCCCCACTACAACAAATTTTTGACTTTTTATCTGAGCTAGGCGGACGTGCGAGGTGTCAAAAGACGCGTCTCGGCGCCGGCCAGCGAGCTATGAGGTTTTTGGAATTTACGCTGAAGAAAATTTTTGAAATTTCCTGAAAAAACTGAATTTACGACCAAAATGTATGCAGAAAACGGGAATAACACCACCAAACGGGACTCGAACACGCGGAACGCGCGCCGGAGTACAGGTAAGGCAGGTAAGTATCAATTAAAATTATAAAAATGTAAATCTACCTGAAGGTTTTGTAATAAAAAATTTTTTAAAGGAATTTACAATGAAATTTTTGCAAGTGAATAACCGAAAAGTGTTTTTCGGTGTTTTTGTCAATTTAAACTAGTGGGAACGTTAGACGGAGCCTAAAAACGAATTACTACGCTGAAAAAAGCTTCAGAATGCGTCACCGGGATGCAAAGTTATAGCGGTTAGATGAAATTGTTCTATCACTAAGGTGGATTTCGTGTATGTACTTACTCGTATGAAAATCCCCACTACAACAAATTTTTGACTTTTTATCTGAGCTAGGCGGACGTGCGAGGTGTCAAAAGACGCGTCTCGGCGCCGGCCAGCGAGCTATGAGGTTTTTGGAATTTACGCTGAAGAAAATTTTTGAAATTTCCTGAAAAAACTGAATTTACGACCAAAATGTATGCAGAAAACGGGAATAACACCACCAAACGGGACTCGAACACGCGGAACGCGCGCCGGAGTACAGGTAAGGCAGGTAAGTATCAATTAAAATTATAAAAATGTAAATCTACCTGAAGGTTTTGTAATAAAAAATTTTTTAAAGGAATTTACAATGAAATTTTTGCAAGTGAATAACCGAAAAGTGTTTTTCGGTGTTTTTGTCAATTTAAACTAGTGGGAACGTTAGACGGAGCCTAAAAACGAATTACTACGCTGAAAAAAGCTTCAGAATGCGTCACCGGGATGCAAAGTTATAGCGGTTAGATGAAATTGTTCTATCACTAAGGTGGATTTCGTGTATGTACTTACTCGTATGAAAATCCCCACTACAACAAATTTTTGACTTTTTATCTGAGCTAGGCGGACGTGCGAGGTGTCAAAAGACGCGTCTCGGCGCCGGCCAGCGAGCTATGAGGTTTTTGGAATTTACGCTGAAGAAAATTTTTGAAATTTCCTGAAAAAACTGAATTTACGACCAAAATGTATGCAGAAAACGGGAATAACACCACCAAACGGGACTCGAACACGCGGAACGCGCGCCGGAGTACAGGTAAGGCAGGTAAGTATCAATTAAAATTATAAAAATGTAAATCTACCTGAAGGTTTTGTAATAAAAAATTTTTTAAAGGAATTTACAATGAAATTTTTGCAAGTGAATAACCGAAAAGTGTTTTTCGGTGTTTTTGTCAATTTAAACTAGTGGGAACGTTAGACGGAGCCTAAAAACGAATTACTACGCTGAAAAAAGCTTCAGAATGCGTCACCGGGATGCAAAGTTATAGCGGTTAGATGAAATTGTTCTATCACTAAGGTGGATTTCGTGTATGTACTTACTCGTATGAAAATCCCCACTACAACAAATTTTTGACTTTTTATCTGAGCTAGGCGGACGTGCGAGGTGTCAAAAGACGCGTCTCGGCGCCGGCCAGCGAGCTATGAGGTTTTTGGAATTTACGCTGAAGAAAATTTTTGAAATTTCCTGAAAAAACTGAATTTACGACCAAAATGTATGCAGAAAACGGGAATAACACCACCAAACGGGACTCGAACACGCGGAACGCGCGCCGGAGTACAGGTAAGGCAGGTAAGTATCAATTAAAATTATAAAAATGTAAATCTACCTGAAGGTTTTGTAATAAAAAATTTTTTAAAGGAATTTACAATGAAATTTTTGCAAGTGAATAACCGAAAAGTGTTTTTCGGTGTTTTTGTCAATTTAAACTAGTGGGAACGTTAGACGGAGCCTAAAAACGAATTACTACGCTGAAAAAAGCTTCAGAATGCGTCACCGGGATGCAAAGTTATAGCGGTTAGATGAAATTGTTCTATCACTAAGGTGGATTTCGTGTATGTACTTACTCGTATGAAAATCCCCACTACAACAAATTTTTGACTTTTTATCTGAGCTAGGCGGACGTGCGAGGTGTCAAAAGACGCGTCTCGGCGCCGGCCAGCGAGCTATGAGGTTTTTGGAATTTACGCTGAAGAAAATTTTTGAAATTTCCTGAAAAAACTGAATTTACGACCAAAATGTATGCAGAAAACGGGAATAACACCACCAAACGGGACTCGAACACGCGGAACGCGCGCCGGAGTACAGGTAAGGCAGGTAAGTATCAATTAAAATTATAAAAATGTAAATCTACCTGAAGGTTTTGTAATAAAAAATTTTTTAAAGGAATTTACAATGAAATTTTTGCAAGTGAATAACCGAAAAGTGTTTTTCGGTGTTTTTGTCAATTTA
>CAMAOK010000007.1:0-21119 GCA_945859645.1 Amphipoea oculea | reverse complement strand
AGAAAACGGGAATAACACCACCAAACGGGACTCGAACACGCGGAACGCGCGCCGGAGTACAGGTAAGGCAGGTAAGTATCAATTAAAATTATAAAAATGTAAATCTACCTGAAGGTTTTGTAATAAAAAATTTTTTAAAGGAATTTACAATGAAATTTTTGCAAGTGAATAACCGAAAAGTGTTTTTCGGTGTTTTTGTCAATTTAAACTAGTGGGAACGTTAGACGGAGCCTAAAAACGAATTACTACGCTGAAAAAAGCTTCAGAATGCGTCACCGGGATGCAAAGTTATAGCGGTTAGATGAAATTGTTCTATCACTAAGGTGGATTTCGTGTATGTACTTACTCGTATGAAAATCCCCACTACAACAAATTTTTGACTTTTTATCTGAGCTAGGCGGACGTGCGAGGTGTCAAAAGACGCGTCTCGGCGCCGGCCAGCGAGCTATGAGGTTTTTGGAATTTACGCTGAAGAAAATTTTTGAAATTTCCTGAAAAAACTGAATTTACGACCAAAATGTATGCAGAAAACGGGAATAACACCACCAAACGGGACTCGAACACGCGGAACGCGCGCCGGAGTACAGGTAAGGCAGGTAAGTATCAATTAAAATTATAAAAATGTAAATCTACCTGAAGGTTTTGTAATAAAAAATTTTTTAAAGGAATTTACAATGAAATTTTTGCAAGTGAATAACCGAAAAGTGTTTTTCGGTGTTTTTGTCAATTTAAACTAGTGGGAACGTTAGACGGAGCCTAAAAACGAATTACTACGCTGAAAAAAGCTTCAGAATGCGTCACCGGGATGCAAAGTTATAGCGGTTAGATGAAATTGTTCTATCACTAAGGTGGATTTCGTGTATGTACTTACTCGTATGAAAATCCCCACTACAACAAATTTTTGACTTTTTATCTGAGCTAGGCGGACGTGCGAGGTGTCAAAAGACGCGTCTCGGCGCCCGGCCAGCGAGCTATGAGGTTTTTGGAATTTACGCTGAAGAAAATTTTTGAAATTTCCTGAAAAAACTGAATTTACGACCAAAATGTATGCAGAAAACGGGAATAACACCACCAAACGGGACTCGAACACGCGGAACGCGCGCCGGAGTACAGGTAAGGCAGGTAAGTATCAATTAAAATTATAAAAATGTAAATCTACCTGAAGGTTTTGTAATAAAAATTTTTTAAAGGAATTTACAATGAAATTTTTGCAAGTGAATAACCGAAAAGTGTTTTTCGGTGTTTTTGTCAATTTAAACTAGTGGGAACGTTAGACGGAGCCTAAAAACGAATTACTACGCTGAAAAAAGCTTCAGAATGCGTCACCGGGATGCAAAGTTATAGCGGTTAGATGAAAATTGTTCTATCACTAAGGTGGATTTCGTGTATGTACTTACTCGTATGAAAATCCCCACTACAACAAATTTTTGACTTTTTATCTGAGCTAGGCGGACGTGCGAGGTGTCAAAAGACGCGTCTCGGCGCCGGCCAGCGAGCTATGAGGTTTTTGGAATTTACGCTGAAGAAAATTTTTGAAATTTCCTGAAAAAACTGAATTTACGACCAAAATGTATGCAGAAAACGGGAATAACACCACCAAACGGGACTCGAACACGCGGAACGCGCGCCGGAGTACAGGTAAGGCAGGTAAGTATCAATTAAAATTATAAAAATGTAAATCTACCTGAAGGTTTTGTAATAAAAAATTTTTTAAAGGAATTTACAATGAAATTTTTGCAAGTGAATAACCGAAAAAGTGTTTTTCGGTGTTTTTGTCAATTTAAACTAGTGGGAACGTTAGACGGAGCCTAAAAACGAATTACTACGCTGAAAAAAGCTTCAGAATGCGTCACCGGGATGCAAAGTTATAGCGGTTAGATGAAATTGTTCTATCACTAAGGTGGATTTCGTGTATGTACTTACTCGTATGAAAATCCCCACTACAACAAATTTTGACTTTTTATCTGAGCTAGGCGGACGTGCGAGGTGTCAAAAGACGCGTCTCGGCGCCGGCCAGCGAGCTATGAGGTTTTTGGAATTTACGCTGAAGAAAATTTTGAAATTTCCTGAAAAAACTGAATTTACGACCAAAATGTATGCAGAAAACGGGAATAACACCACCAAACGGGACTCGAACACGCGGAACGCGCGCCGGAGTACAGGTAAGGCAGGTAAGTATCAATTAAAATTATAAAAATGTAAATCTACCTGAAGGTTTTGTAATAAAAAATTTTTTAAAGGAATTTACAATGAAATTTTTGCAAGTGAATAACCGAAAAGTGTTTTTCGGTGTTTTTGTCAATTTAAACTAGTGGGAACGTTAGACGGAGCCTAAAAACGAATTACTACGCTGAAAAAAGCTTCAGAATGCGTCACCGGGATGCAAAGTTATAGCGGTTAGATGAAATTGTTCTATCACTAAGGTGGATTTCGTGTATGTACTTACTCGTATGAAAATCCCCACTACAACAAATTTTTGACTTTTTATCTGAGCTAGGCGGACGTGCGAGGTGTCAAAAGACGCGTCTCGGCGCCGGCCAGCGAGCTATGAGGTTTTTGGAATTTACGCTGAAGAAAATTTTTGAAATTTCCTGAAAAAACTGAATTTACGACCAAAATGTATGCAGAAAACGGGAATAACACCACCAAACGGGACTCGAACACGCGGAACGCGCGCCGGAGTACAGGTAAGGCAGGTAAGTATCAATTAAAATTATAAAAATGTAAATCTACCTGAAGGTTTTGTAATAAAAAATTTTTTAAAGGAATTTACAATGAAATTTTTGCAAGTGAATAACCGAAAAGTGTTTTTCGGTGTTTTTGTCAATTTAAACTAGTGGGAACGTTAGACGGAGCCTAAAAACGAATTACTACGCTGAAAAAAGCTTCAGAATGCGTCACCGGGATGCAAAGTTATAGCGGTTAGATGAAATTGTTCTATCACTAAGGTGGATTTCGTGTATGTACTTACTCGTATGAAAATCCCCACTACAACAAATTTTGACTTTTTATCTGAGCTAGGCGGACGTGCGAGGTGTCAAAAGACGCGTCTCGGCGCCGGCCAGCGAGCTATGAGGTTTTTGGAATTTACGCTGAAGAAAATTTTTGAAATTTCCTGAAAAAACTGAATTTACGACCAAAATGTATGCAGAAAACGGGAATAACACCACCAAACGGGACTCGAACACGCGGAACGCGCGCCGGAGTACAGGTAAGGCAGGTAAGTATCAATTAAAATTATAAAAATGTAAATCTACCTGAAGGTTTTGTAATAAAAAATTTTTTAAAGGAATTTACAATGAAATTTTTGCAAGTGAATAACCGAAAAGTGTTTTTCGGTGTTTTTGTCAATTTAAACTAGTGGGAACGTTAGACGGAGCCTAAAAACGAATTACTACGCTGAAAAAAGCTTCAGAATGCGTCACCGGGATGCAAAGTTATAGCGGTTAGATGAAATTGTTCTATCACTAAGGTGGATTTCGTGTATGTACTTACTCGTATGAAAATCCCCACTACAACAAATTTTTGACTTTTTATCTGAGCTAGGCGGACGTGCGAGGTGTCAAAAGACGCGTCTCGGCGCCGGCCAGCGAGCTATGAGGTTTTTGGAATTTACGCTGAAGAAAATTTTTGAAATTTCCTGAAAAAACTGAATTTACGACCAAAATGTATGCAGAAAACGGGAATAACACCACCAAACGGGACTCGAACACGCGGAACGCGCGCCGGAGTACAGGTAAGGCAGGTAAGTATCAATTAAAATTATAAAAATGTAAATCTACCTGAAGGTTTTGTAATAAAAAATTTTTTAAAGGAATTTACAATGAAATTTTTGCAAGTGAATAACCGAAAAGTGTTTTTCGGTGTTTTTGTCAATTTAAACTAGTGGGAACGTTAGACGGAGCCTAAAAACGAATTACTACGCTGAAAAAAGCTTCAGAATGCGTCACCGGGATGCAAAGTTATAGCGGTTAGATGAAATTGTTCTATCACTAAGGTGGATTTCGTGTATGTACTTACTCGTATGAAAATCCCCACTACAACAAATTTTTGACTTTTTATCTGAGCTAGGCGGACGTGCGAGGTGTCAAAAGACGCGTCTCGGCGCCGGCCAGCGAGCTATGAGGTTTTTGGAATTTACGCTGAAGAAAATTTTTGAAATTTCCTGAAAAAACTGAATTTACGACCAAAATGTATGCAGAAAACGGGAATAACACCACCAAACGGGACTCGAACACGCGGAACGCGCGCCGGAGTACAGGTAAGGCAGGTAAGTATCAATTAAAATTATAAAAATGTAAATCTACCTGAAGGTTTTGTAATAAAAAATTTTTTAAAGGAATTTACAATGAAATTTTTGCAAGTGAATAACCGAAAAGTGTTTTTCGGTGTTTTTGTCAATTTAAACTAGTGGGAACGTTAGACGGAGCCTAAAAACGAATTACTACGCTGAAAAAAGCTTCAGAATGCGTCACCGGGATGCAAAGTTATAGCGGTTAGATGAAATTGTTCTATCACTAAGGTGGATTTCGTGTATGTACTTACTCGTATGAAAATCCCCACTACAACAAATTTTTGACTTTTTATCTGAGCTAGGCGGACGTGCGAGGTGTCAAAAGACGCGTCTCGGCGCCGGCCAGCGAGCTATGAGGTTTTTGGAATTTACGCTGAAGAAAATTTTTGAAATTTCCTGAAAAAACTGAATTTACGACCAAAATGTATGCAGAAAACGGGAATAACACCACCAAACGGGACTCGAACACGCGGAACGCGCGCCGGAGTACAGGTAAGGCAGGTAAGTATCAATTAAAATTATAAAAATGTAAATCTACCTGAAGGTTTTGTAATAAAAAATTTTTTAAAGGAATTTACAATGAAATTTTTGCAAGTGAATAACCGAAAAGTGTTTTTCGGTGTTTTTGTCAATTTAAACTAGTGGGAACGTTAGACGGAGCCTAAAAACGAATTACTACGCTGAAAAAAGCTTCAGAATGCGTCACCGGGATGCAAAGTTATAGCGGTTAGATGAAATTGTTCTATCACTAAGGTGGATTTCGTGTATGTACTTACTCGTATGAAAATCCCCACTACAACAAATTTTTGACTTTTTATCTGAGCTAGGCGGACGTGCGAGGTGTCAAAAGACGCGTCTCGGCGCCGGCCAGCGAGCTATGAGGTTTTTGGAATTTACGCTGAAGAAAATTTTTGAAATTTCCTGAAAAAACTGAATTTACGACCAAAATGTATGCAGAAAACGGGAATAACACCACCAAACGGGACTCGAACACGCGGAACGCGCGCCGGAGTACAGGTAAGGCAGGTAAGTATCAATTAAAATTATAAAAATGTAAATCTACCTGAAGGTTTTGTAATAAAAAATTTTTTAAAGGAATTTACAATGAAATTTTTGCAAGTGAATAACCGAAAAGTGTTTTTCGGTGTTTTTGTCAATTTAAACTAGTGGGAACGTTAGACGGAGCCTAAAAACGAATTACTACGCTGAAAAAAGCTTCAGAATGCGTCACCGGGATGCAAAGTTATAGCGGTTAGATGAAATTGTTCTATCACTAAGGTGGATTTCGTGTATGTACTTACTCGTATGAAAATCCCCACTACAACAAATTTTTGACTTTTTATCTGAGCTAGGCGGACGTGCGAGGTGTCAAAAGACGCGTCTCGGCGCCGGCCAGCGAGCTATGAGGTTTTTGGAATTTACGCTGAAGAAAATTTTTGAAATTTCCTGAAAAAACTGAATTTACGACCAAAATGTATGCAGAAAACGGGAATAACACCACCAAACGGGACTCGAACACGCGGAACGCGCGCCGGAGTACAGGTAAGGCAGGTAAGTATCAATTAAAATTATAAAAATGTAAATCTACCTGAAGGTTTTGTAATAAAAAATTTTTTAAAGGAATTTACAATGAAATTTTTGCAAGTGAATAACCGAAAAGTGTTTTTCGGTGTTTTTGTCAATTTAAACTAGTGGGAACGTTAGACGGAGCCTAAAAACGAATTACTACGCTGAAAAAAGCTTCAGAATGCGTCACCGGGATGCAAAGTTATAGCGGTTAGATGAAATTGTTCTATCACTAAGGTGGATTTCGTGTATGTACTTACTCGTATGAAAATCCCCACTACAACAAATTTTTGACTTTTTATCTGAGCTAGGCGGACGTGCGAGGTGTCAAAAGACGCGTCTCGGCGCCGGCCAGCGAGCTATGAGGTTTTTGGAATTTACGCTGAAGAAAATTTTTGAAATTTCCTGAAAAAACTGAATTTACGACCAAAATGTATGCAGAAAACGGGAATAACACCACCAAACGGGACTCGAACACGCGGAACGCGCGCCGGAGTACAGGTAAGGCAGGTAAGTATCAATTAAAATTATAAAAATGTAAATCTACCTGAAGGTTTTGTAATAAAAAATTTTTTAAAGGAATTTACAATGAAATTTTTGCAAGTGAATAACCGAAAAGTGTTTTTCGGTGTTTTTGTCAATTTAAACTAGTGGGAACGTTAGACGGAGCCTAAAAACGAATTACTACGCTGAAAAAAGCTTCAGAATGCGTCACCGGGATGCAAAGTTATAGCGGTTAGATGAAATTGTTCTATCACTAAGGTGGATTTCGTGTATGTACTTACTCGTATGAAAATCCCCACTACAACAAATTTTTGACTTTTTATCTGAGCTAGGCGGACGTGCGAGGTGTCAAAAGACGCGTCTCGGCGCCGGCCAGCGAGCTATGAGGTTTTTGGAATTTACGCTGAAGAAAATTTTTGAAATTTCCTGAAAAAACTGAATTTACGACCAAAATGTATGCAGAAAACGGGAATAACACCACCAAACGGGACTCGAACACGCGGAACGCGCGCCGGAGTACAGGTAAGGCAGGTAAGTATCAATTAAAATTATAAAAATGTAAATCTACCTGAAGGTTTTGTAATAAAAAATTTTTTAAAGGAATTTACAATGAAATTTTTGCAAGTGAATAACCGAAAAGTGTTTTTCGGTGTTTTTGTCAATTTAAACTAGTGGGAACGTTAGACGGAGCCTAAAAACGAATTACTACGCTGAAAAAAGCTTCAGAATGCGTCACCGGGATGCAAAGTTATAGCGGTTAGATGAAATTGTTCTATCACTAAGGTGGATTTCGTGTATGTACTTACTCGTATGAAAATCCCCACTACAACAAATTTTTGACTTTTTATCTGAGCTAGGCGGACGTGCGAGGTGTCAAAAGACGCGTCTCGGCGCCGGCCAGCGAGCTATGAGGTTTTTGGAATTTACGCTGAAGAAAATTTTTGAAATTTCCTGAAAAAACTGAATTTACGACCAAAATGTATGCAGAAAACGGGAATAACACCACCAAACGGGACTCGAACACGCGGAACGCGCGCCGGAGTACAGGTAAGGCAGGTAAGTATCAATTAAAATTATAAAAATGTAAATCTACCTGAAGGTTTTGTAATAAAAAATTTTTTAAAGGAATTTACAATGAAATTTTTGCAAGTGAATAACCGAAAAGTGTTTTTCGGTGTTTTTGTCAATTTAAACTAGTGGGAACGTTAGACGGAGCCTAAAAACGAATTACTACGCTGAAAAAAGCTTCAGAATGCGTCACCGGGATGCAAAGTTATAGCGGTTAGATGAAATTGTTCTATCACTAAGGTGGATTTCGTGTATGTACTTACTCGTATGAAAATCCCCACTACAACAAATTTTTGACTTTTTATCTGAGCTAGGCGGACGTGCGAGGTGTCAAAAGACGCGTCTCGGCGCCGGCCAGCGAGCTATGAGGTTTTTGGAATTTACGCTGAAGAAAATTTTTGAAATTTCCTGAAAAAACTGAATTTACGACCAAAATGTATGCAGAAAACGGGAATAACACCACCAAACGGGACTCGAACACGCGGAACGCGCGCCGGAGTACAGGTAAGGCAGGTAAGTATCAATTAAAATTATAAAAATGTAAATCTACCTGAAGGTTTTGTAATAAAAAATTTTTTAAAGGAATTTACAATGAAATTTTTGCAAGTGAATAACCGAAAAGTGTTTTTCGGTGTTTTTGTCAATTTAAACTAGTGGGAACGTTAGACGGAGCCTAAAAACGAATTACTACGCTGAAAAAAGCTTCAGAATGCGTCACCGGGATGCAAAGTTATAGCGGTTAGATGAAATTGTTCTATCACTAAGGTGGATTTCGTGTATGTACTTACTCGTATGAAAATCCCCACTACAACAAATTTTTGACTTTTTATCTGAGCTAGGCGGACGTGCGAGGTGTCAAAAGACGCGTCTCGGCGCCGGCCAGCGAGCTATGAGGTTTTTGGAATTTACGCTGAAGAAAATTTTTGAAATTTCCTGAAAAAACTGAATTTACGACCAAAATGTATGCAGAAAACGGGAATAACACCACCAAACGGGACTCGAACACGCGGAACGCGCGCCGGAGTACAGGTAAGGCAGGTAAGTATCAATTAAAATTATAAAAATGTAAATCTACCTGAAGGTTTTGTAATAAAACATTTTTTAAAGGAATTTACAATGAAATTTTTGCAAGTGAATAACCGAAAAGTGTTTTTCGGTGTTTTTGTCAATTTAAACTAGTGGGAACGTTAGACGGAGCCTAAAAACGAATTACTACGCTGAAAAAAGCTTCAGAATGCGTCACCGGGATGCAAAGTTATAGCGGTTAGATGAAATTGTTCTATCACTAAGGTGGATTTCGTGTATGTACTTACTCGTATGAAAATCCCCACTACAACAAATTTTTGACTTTTTATCTGAGCTAGGCGGACGTGCGAGGTGTCAAAAGACGCGTCTCGGCGCCGGCCAGCGAGCTATGAGGTTTTTGGAATTTACGCTGAAGAAAATTTTTGAAATTTCCTGAAAAAACTGAATTTACGACCAAAATGTATGCAGAAAACGGGAATAACACCACCAAACGGGACTCGAACACGCGGAACGCGCGCCGGAGTACAGGTAAGGCAGGTAAGTATCAATTAAAATTATAAAAATGTAAATCTACCTGAAGGTTTTGTAATAAAAAATTTTTTAAAGGAATTTACAATGAAATTTTTGCAAGTGAATAACCGAAAAGTGTTTTTCGGTGTTTTTGTCAATTTAAACTAGTGGGAACGTTAGACGGAGCCTAAAAACGAATTACTACGCTGAAAAAAGCTTCAGAATGCGTCACCGGGATGCAAAGTTATAGCGGTTAGATGAAATTGTTCTATCACTAAGGTGGATTTCGTGTATGTACTTACTCGTATGAAAATCCCCACTACAACAAATTTTTGACTTTTTATCTGAGCTAGGCGGACGTGCGAGGTGTCAAAAGACGCGTCTCGGCGCCGGCCAGCGAGCTATGAGGTTTTTGGAATTTACGCTGAAGAAAATTTTTGAAATTTCCTGAAAAAACTGAATTTACGACCAAAATGTATGCAGAAAACGGGAATAACACCACCAAACGGGACTCGAACACGCGGAACGCGCGCCGGAGTACAGGTAAGGCAGGTAAGTATCAATTAAAATTATAAAAATGTAAATCTACCTGAAGGTTTTGTAATAAAAAATTTTTTAAAGGAATTTACAATGAAATTTTTGCAAGTGAATAACCGAAAAGTGTTTTTCGGTGTTTTTGTCAATTTAAACTAGTGGGAACGTTAGACGGAGCCTAAAAACGAATTACTACGCTGAAAAAAGCTTCAGAATGCGTCACCGGGATGCAAAGTTATAGCGGTTAGATGAAATTGTTCTATCACTAAGGTGGATTTCGTGTATGTACTTACTCGTATGAAAATCCCCACTACAACAAATTTTTGACTTTTTATCTGAGCTAGGCGGACGTGCGAGGTGTCAAAAGACGCGTCTCGGCGCCGGCCAGCGAGCTATGAGGTTTTTGGAATTTACGCTGAAGAAAATTTTTGAAATTTCCTGAAAAAACTGAATTTACGACCAAAATGTATGCAGAAAACGGGAATAACACCACCAAACGGGACTCGAACACGCGGAACGCGCGCCGGAGTACAGGTAAGGCAGGTAAGTATCAATTAAAATTATAAAAATGTAAATCTACCTGAAGGTTTTGTAATAAAAAATTTTTTAAAGGAATTTACAATGAAATTTTTGCAAGTGAATAACCGAAAAGTGTTTTTCGGTGTTTTTGTCAATTTAAACTAGTGGGAACGTTAGACGGAGCCTAAAAACGAATTACTACGCTGAAAAAAGCTTCAGAATGCGTCACCGGGATGCAAAGTTATAGCGGTTAGATGAAATTGTTCTATCACTAAGGTGGATTTCGTGTATGTACTTACTCGTATGAAAATCCCCACTACAACAAATTTTTGACTTTTTATCTGAGCTAGGCGGACGTGCGAGGTGTCAAAAGACGCGTCTCGGCGCCGGCCAGCGAGCTATGAGGTTTTTGGAATTTACGCTGAAGAAAATTTTTGAAATTTCCTGAAAAAACTGAATTTACGACCAAAATGTATGCAGAAAACGGGAATAACACCACCAAACGGGACTCGAACACGCGGAACGCGCGCCGGAGTACAGGTAAGGCAGGTAAGTATCAATTAAAATTATAAAAATGTAAATCTACCTGAAGGTTTTGTAATAAAAAATTTTTTAAAGGAATTTACAATGAAATTTTTGCAAGTGAATAACCGAAAAGTGTTTTTCGGTGTTTTTGTCAATTTAAACTAGTGGGAACGTTAGACGGAGCCTAAAAACGAATTACTACGCTGAAAAAAGCTTCAGAATGCGTCACCGGGATGCAAAGTTATAGCGGTTAGATGAAATTGTTCTATCACTAAGGTGGATTTCGTGTATGTACTTACTCGTATGAAAATCCCCACTACAACAAATTTTTGACTTTTTATCTGAGCTAGGCGGACGTGCGAGGTGTCAAAAGACGCGTCTCGGCGCCGGCCAGCGAGCTATGAGGTTTTTGGAATTTACGCTGAAGAAAATTTTTGAAATTTCCTGAAAAAACTGAATTTACGACCAAAATGTATGCAGAAAACGGGAATAACACCACCAAACGGGACTCGAACACGCGGAACGCGCGCCGGAGTACAGGTAAGGCAGGTAAGTATCAATTAAAATTATAAAAATGTAAATCTACCTGAAGGTTTTGTAATAAAAAATTTTTTAAAGGAATTTACAATGAAATTTTTGCAAGTGAATAACCGAAAAGTGTTTTTCGGTGTTTTTGTCAATTTAAACTAGTGGGAACGTTAGACGGAGCCTAAAAACGAATTACTACGCTGAAAAAAGCTTCAGAATGCGTCACCGGGATGCAAAGTTATAGCGGTTAGATGAAATTGTTCTATCACTAAGGTGGATTTCGTGTATGTACTTACTCGTATGAAAATCCCCACTACAACAAATTTTTGACTTTTTATCTGAGCTAGGCGGACGTGCGAGGTGTCAAAAGACGCGTCTCGGCGCCGGCCAGCGAGCTATGAGGTTTTTGGAATTTACGCTGAAGAAAATTTTTGAAATTTCCTGAAAAAACTGAATTTACGACCAAAATGTATGCAGAAAACGGGAATAACACCACCAAACGGGACTCGAACACGCGGAACGCGCGCCGGAGTACAGGTAAGGCAGGTAAGTATCAATTAAAATTATAAAAATGTAAATCTACCTGAAGGTTTTGTAATAAAAAATTTTTTAAAGGAATTTACAATGAAATTTTTGCAAGTGAATAACCGAAAAGTGTTTTTCGGTGTTTTTGTCAATTTAAACTAGTGGGAACGTTAGACGGAGCCTAAAAACGAATTACTACGCTGAAAAAAGCTTCAGAATGCGTCACCGGGATGCAAAGTTATAGCGGTTAGATGAAATTGTTCTATCACTAAGGTGGATTTCGTGTATGTACTTACTCGTATGAAAATCCCCACTACAACAAATTTTTGACTTTTTATCTGAGCTAGGCGGACGTGCGAGGTGTCAAAAGACGCGTCTCGGCGCCGGCCAGCGAGCTATGAGGTTTTTGGAATTTACGCTGAAGAAAATTTTTGAAATTTCCTGAAAAAACTGAATTTACGACCAAAATGTATGCAGAAAACGGGAATAACACCACCAAACGGGACTCGAACACGCGGAACGCGCGCCGGAGTACAGGTAAGGCAGGTAAGTATCAATTAAAATTATAAAAATGTAAATCTACCTGAAGGTTTTGTAATAAAAAATTTTTTAAAGGAATTTACAATGAAATTTTTGCAAGTGAATAACCGAAAAGTGTTTTTCGGTGTTTTTGTCAATTTAAACTAGTGGGAACGTTAGACGGAGCCTAAAAACGAATTACTACGCTGAAAAAAGCTTCAGAATGCGTCACCGGGATGCAAAGTTATAGCGGTTAGATGAAATTGTTCTATCACTAAGGTGGATTTCGTGTATGTACTTACTCGTATGAAAATCCCCACTACAACAAATTTTTGACTTTTTATCTGAGCTAGGCGGACGTGCGAGGTGTCAAAAGACGCGTCTCGGCGCCGGCCAGCGAGCTATGAGGTTTTTGGAATTTACGCTGAAGAAAATTTTTGAAATTTCCTGAAAAAACTGAATTTACGACCAAAATGTATGCAGAAAACGGGAATAACACCACCAAACGGGACTCGAACACGCGGAACGCGCGCCGGAGTACAGGTAAGGCAGGTAAGTATCAATTAAAATTATAAAAATGTAAATCTACCTGAAGGTTTTGTAATAAAAAATTTTTTAAAGGAATTTACAATGAAATTTTTGCAAGTGAATAACCGAAAAGTGTTTTTCGGTGTTTTTGTCAATTTAAACTAGTGGGAACGTTAGACGGAGCCTAAAAACGAATTACTACGCTGAAAAAAGCTTCAGAATGCGTCACCGGGATGCAAAGTTATAGCGGTTAGATGAAATTGTTCTATCACTAAGGTGGATTTCGTGTATGTACTTACTCGTATGAAAATCCCCACTACAACAAATTTTTGACTTTTTATCTGAGCTAGGCGGACGTGCGAGGTGTCAAAAGACGCGTCTCGGCGCCGGCCAGCGAGCTATGAGGTTTTTGGAATTTACGCTGAAGAAAATTTTTGAAATTTCCTGAAAAAACTGAATTTACGACCAAAATGTATGCAGAAAACGGGAATAACACCACCAAACGGGACTCGAACACGCGGAACGCGCGCCGGAGTACAGGTAAGGCAGGTAAGTATCAATTAAAATTATAAAAATGTAAATCTACCTGAAGGTTTTGTAATAAAAAATTTTTTAAAGGAATTTACAATGAAATTTTTGCAAGTGAATAACCGAAAAGTGTTTTTCGGTGTTTTTGTCAATTTAAACTAGTGGGAACGTTAGACGGAGCCTAAAAACGAATTACTACGCTGAAAAAAGCTTCAGAATGCGTCACCGGGATGCAAAGTTATAGCGGTTAGATGAAATTGTTCTATCACTAAGGTGGATTTCGTGTATGTACTTACTCGTATGAAAATCCCCACTACAACAAATTTTTGACTTTTTATCTGAGCTAGGCGGACGTGCGAGGTGTCAAAAGACGCGTCTCGGCGCCGGCCAGCGAGCTATGAGGTTTTTGGAATTTACGCTGAAGAAAATTTTTGAAATTTCCTGAAAAAACTGAATTTACGACCAAAATGTATGCAGAAAACGGGAATAACACCACCAAACGGGACTCGAACACGCGGAACGCGCGCCGGAGTACAGGTAAGGCAGGTAAGTATCAATTAAAATTATAAAAATGTAAATCTACCTGAAGGTTTTGTAATAAAAAATTTTTTAAAGGAATTTACAATGAAATTTTTGCAAGTGAATAACCGAAAAGTGTTTTTCGGTGTTTTTGTCAATTTAAACTAGTGGGAACGTTAGACGGAGCCTAAAAACGAATTACTACGCTGAAAAAAGCTTCAGAATGCGTCACCGGGATGCAAAGTTATAGCGGTTAGATGAAATTGTTCTATCACTAAGGTGGATTTCGTGTATGTACTTACTCGTATGAAAATCCCCACTACAACAAATTTTTGACTTTTTATCTGAGCTAGGCGGACGTGCGAGGTGTCAAAAGACGCGTCTCGGCGCCGGCCAGCGAGCTATGAGGTTTTTGGAATTTACGCTGAAGAAAATTTTTGAAATTTCCTGAAAAAACTGAATTTACGACCAAAATGTATGCAGAAAACGGGAATAACACCACCAAACGGGACTCGAACACGCGGAACGCGCGCCGGAGTACAGGTAAGGCAGGTAAGTATCAATTAAAATTATAAAAATGTAAATCTACCTGAAGGTTTTGTAATAAAAAATTTTTTAAAGGAATTTACAATGAAATTTTTGCAAGTGAATAACCGAAAAGTGTTTTTCGGTGTTTTTGTCAATTTAAACTAGTGGGAACGTTAGACGGAGCCTAAAAACGAATTACTACGCTGAAAAAAGCTTCAGAATGCGTCACCGGGATGCAAAGTTATAGCGGTTAGATGAAATTGTTCTATCACTAAGGTGGATTTCGTGTATGTACTTACTCGTATGAAAATCCCCACTACAACAAATTTTTGACTTTTTATCTGAGCTAGGCGGACGTGCGAGGTGTCAAAAGACGCGTCTCGGCGCCGGCCAGCGAGCTATGAGGTTTTTGGAATTTACGCTGAAGAAAATTTTTGAAATTTCCTGAAAAAACTGAATTTACGACCAAAATGTATGCAGAAAACGGGAATAACACCACCAAACGGGACTCGAACACGCGGAACGCGCGCCGGAGTACAGGTAAGGCAGGTAAGTATCAATTAAAATTATAAAAATGTAAATCTACCTGAAGGTTTTGTAATAAAAAATTTTTTAAAGGAATTTACAATGAAATTTTTGCAAGTGAATAACCGAAAAGTGTTTTTCGGTGTTTTTGTCAATTTAAACTAGTGGGAACGTTAGACGGAGCCTAAAAACGAATTACTACGCTGAAAAAAGCTTCAGAATGCGTCACCGGGATGCAAAGTTATAGCGGTTAGATGAAATTGTTCTATCACTAAGGTGGATTTCGTGTATGTACTTACTCGTATGAAAATCCCCACTACAACAAATTTTTGACTTTTTATCTGAGCTAGGCGGACGTGCGAGGTGTCAAAAGACGCGTCTCGGCGCCGGCCAGCGAGCTATGAGGTTTTTGGAATTTACGCTGAAGAAAATTTTTGAAATTTCCTGAAAAAACTGAATTTACGACCAAAATGTATGCAGAAAACGGGAATAACACCACCAAACGGGACTCGAACACGCGGAACGCGCGCCGGAGTACAGGTAAGGCAGGTAAGTATCAATTAAAATTATAAAAATGTAAATCTACCTGAAGGTTTTGTAATAAAAAATTTTTTAAAGGAATTTACAATGAAATTTTTGCAAGTGAATAACCGAAAAGTGTTTTTCGGTGTTTTTGTCAATTTAAACTAGTGGGAACGTTAGACGGAGCCTAAAAACGAATTACTACGCTGAAAAAAGCTTCAGAATGCGTCACCGGGATGCAAAGTTATAGCGGTTAGATGAAATTGTTCTATCACTAAGGTGGATTTCGTGTATGTACTTACTCGTATGAAAATCCCCACTACAACAAATTTTTGACTTTTTATCTGAGCTAGGCGGACGTGCGAGGTGTCAAAAGACGCGTCTCGGCGCCGGCCAGCGAGCTATGAGGTTTTTGGAATTTACGCTGAAGAAAATTTTTGAAATTTCCTGAAAAAACTGAATTTACGACCAAAATGTATGCAGAAAACGGGAATAACACCACCAAACGGGACTCGAACACGCGGAACGCGCGCCGGAGTACAGGTAAGGCAGGTAAGTATCAATTAAAATTATAAAAATGTAAATCTACCTGAAGGTTTTGTAATAAAAAATTTTTTAAAGGAATTT
Source organism: Amphipoea oculea (assembly GCA_945859645.1). Lineage (NCBI taxonomy): Eukaryota > Metazoa > Arthropoda > Insecta > Lepidoptera > Noctuidae > Amphipoea > Amphipoea oculea. The sequence continues at coordinate 5,224 of CAMAOK010000007.1, read as the reverse complement.
ACAATGAAATTTTTGCAAGTGAATAACCGAAAAGTGTTTTTCGGTGTTTTTGTCAATTTAAACTAGTGGGAACGTTAGACGGAGCCTAAAAACGAATTACTACGCTGAAAAAAGCTTCAGAATGCGTCACCGGGATGCAAAGTTATAGCGGTTAGATGAAATTGTTCTATCACTAAGGTGGATTTCGTGTATGTACTTACTCGTATGAAAATCCCCACTACAACAAATTTTTGACTTTTTATCTGAGCTAGGCGGACGTGCGAGGTGTCAAAAGACGCGTCTCGGCGCCGGCCAGCGAGCTATGAGGTTTTTGGAATTTACGCTGAAGAAAATTTTTGAAATTTCCTGAAAAAACTGAATTTACGACCAAAATGTATGCAGAAAACGGGAATAACACCACCAAACGGGACTCGAACACGCGGAACGCGCGCCGGAGTACAGGTAAGGCAGGTAAGTATCAATTAAAATTATAAAAATGTAAATCTACCTGAAGGTTTTGTAATAAAAAATTTTTTAAAGGAATTTACAATGAAATTTTTGCAAGTGAATAACCGAAAAGTGTTTTTCGGTGTTTTTGTCAATTTAAACTAGTGGGAACGTTAGACGGAGCCTAAAAACGAATTACTACGCTGAAAAAAGCTTCAGAATGCGTCACCGGGATGCAAAGTTATAGCGGTTAGATGAAATTGTTCTATCACTAAGGTGGATTTCGTGTATGTACTTACTCGTATGAAAATCCCCACTACAACAAATTTTTGACTTTTTATCTGAGCTAGGCGGACGTGCGAGGTGTCAAAAGACGCGTCTCGGCGCCGGCCAGCGAGCTATGAGGTTTTTGGAATTTACGCTGAAGAAAATTTTTGAAATTTCCTGAAAAAACTGAATTTACGACCAAAATGTATGCAGAAAACGGGAATAACACCACCAAACGGGACTCGAACACGCGGAACGCGCGCCGGAGTACAGGTAAGGCAGGTAAGTATCAATTAAAATTATAAAAATGTAAATCTACCTGAAGGTTTTGTAATAAAAAATTTTTTAAAGGAATTTACAATGAAATTTTTGCAAGTGAATAACCGAAAAGTGTTTTTCGGTGTTTTTGTCAATTTAAACTAGTGGGAACGTTAGACGGAGCCTAAAAACGAATTACTACGCTGAAAAAAGCTTCAGAATGCGTCACCGGGATGCAAAGTTATAGCGGTTAGATGAAATTGTTCTATCACTAAGGTGGATTTCGTGTATGTACTTACTCGTATGAAAATCCCCACTACAACAAATTTTTGACTTTTTATCTGAGCTAGGCGGACGTGCGAGGTGTCAAAAGACGCGTCTCGGCGCCGGCCAGCGAGCTATGAGGTTTTTGGAATTTACGCTGAAGAAAATTTTTGAAATTTCCTGAAAAAACTGAATTTACGACCAAAATGTATGCAGAAAACGGGAATAACACCACCAAACGGGACTCGAACACGCGGAACGCGCGCCGGAGTACAGGTAAGGCAGGTAAGTATCAATTAAAATATAAAAATGTAAATCTACCTGAAGGTTTTGTAATAAAAAATTTTTTAAAGGAATTTACAATGAAATTTTTGCAAGTGAATAACCGAAAAGTGTTTTTCGGTGTTTTTGTCAATTTAAACTAGTGGGAACGTTAGACGGAGCCTAAAAACGAATTACTACGCTGAAAAAAGCTTCAGAATGCGTCACCGGGATGCAAAGTTATAGCGGTTAGATGAAATTGTTCTATCACTAAGGTGGATTTCGTGTATGTACTTACTCGTATGAAAATCCCCACTACAACAAATTTTTGACTTTTTATCTGAGCTAGGCGGACGTGCGAGGTGTCAAAAGACGCGTCTCGGCGCCGGCCAGCGAGCTATGAGGTTTTTGGAATTTACGCTGAAGAAAATTTTTGAAATTTCCTGAAAAAACTGAATTTACGACCAAATTGTATGCAGAAAACGGGAATAACACCACCAAACGGGACTCGAACACGCGGAACGCGCGCCGGAGTACAGGTAAGGCAGGTAAGTATCAATTAAAATTATAAAAATGTAAATCTACCTGAAGGTTTTGTAATAAAAAATTTTTTAAAGGAATTTACAATGAAATTTTTGCAAGTGAATAACCGAAAAGTGTTTTTCGGTGTTTTTGTCAATTTAAACTAGTGGGAACGTTAGACGGAGCCTAAAAACGAATTACTACGCTGAAAAAAGCTTCAGAATGCGTCACCGGGATGCAAAGTTATAGCGGTTAGATGAAATTGTTCTATCACTAAGGTGGATTTCGTGTATGTACTTACTCGTATGAAAATCCCCACTACAACAAATTTTTGACTTTTTATCTGAGCTAGGCGGACGTGCGAGGTGTCAAAAGACGCGTCTCGGCGCCGGCCAGCGAGCTATGAGGTTTTTGGAATTTACGCTGAAGAAAATTTTTGAAATTTCCTGAAAAAACTGAATTTACGACCAAAATGTATGCAGAAAACGGGAATAACACCACCAAACGGGACTCGAACACGCGGAACGCGCGCCGGAGTACAGGTAAGGCAGGTAAGTATCAATTAAAATTATAAAAATGTAAATCTACCTGAAGGTTTTGTAATAAAAAATTTTTTAAGGAATTTACAATGAAATTTTTGCAAGTGAATAACCGAAAAGTGTTTTTCGGTGTTTTTGTCAATTTAAACTAGTGGGAACGTTAGACGGAGCCTAAAAACGAATTACTACGCTGAAAAAAGCTTCAGAATGCGTCACCGGGATGCAAAGTTATAGCGGTTAGATGAAATTGTTCTATCACTAAGGTGGATTTCGTGTATGTACTTACTCGTATGAAAATCCCCACTACAACAAATTTTTGACTTTTTATCTGAGCTAGGCGGACGTGCGAGGTGTCAAAAGACGCGTCTCGGCGCCGGCCAGCGAGCTATGAGGTTTTTGGAATTTACGCTGAAGAAAATTTTTGAAATTTCCTGAAAAAACTGAATTTACGACCAAAATGTATGCAGAAAACGGGAATAACACCACCAAACGGGACTCGAACACGCGGAACGCGCGCCGGAGTACAGGTAAGGCAGGTAAGTATCAATTAAAATTATAAAAATGTAAATCTACCTGAAGGTTTGTAATAAAAAATTTTTAAAGGAATTTACAATGAAATTTTTGCAAGTGAATAACCGAAAAGTGTTTTTCGGTGTTTTTGTCAATTTAAACTAGTGGGAACGTTAGACGGAGCCTAAAAACGAATTACTACGCTGAAAAAAGCTTCAGAATGCGTCACCGGGATGCAAAGTTATAGCGGTTAGATGAAATTGTTCTATCACTAAGGTGGATTTCGTGTATCGTAACTTACTCGTATGAAAATCCCCACTACAACAAATTTTTGACTTTTTATCTGAGCTAGGCGGACGTGCGAGGTGTCAAAAAGACGCGTCTCGGCGCCGGCCAGCGAGCTATGAGGTTTTTGGAATTTACGCTGAAGAAAATTTTTGAAATTTCCTGAAAAAACTGAATTTACGACCAAAATGTATGCAGAAAACGGGAATAACACCACCAAACGGGACTCGAACACGCGGAACGCGCGCCGGAGTACAGGTAAGGCAGGTAAGTATCAATTAAAATTATAAAAATGTAAATCTACCTGAAGGTTTTGTAATAAAAAATTTTTTAAAGGAATTTACAATGAAATTTTTGCAAGTGAATAACCGAAAAGTGTTTTTCGGTGTTTTTGTCAATTTAAACTAGTGGGAACGTTAGACGGAGCCTAAAAAACGAATTACTACGCTGAAAAAAGCTTCAGAATGCGTCACCGGGATGCAAAAGTTATAGCGGTTAGATGAAATTGTTCTATCACTAAGGTGGATTTCGTGTATGTACTTACTCGTATGAAAATCCCCACTACAACAAATTTTTGACTTTTTATCTGAGCTAGGCGGACGTGCGAGGTGTCAAAAGACGCGTCTCGGCGCCGGCCAGCGAGCTATGAGGTTTTTGGAATTTACGCTGAAGAAAATTTTTGAAATTTCCTGAAAAAACTGAATTTACGACCAAAATGTATGCAGAAAACGGGAATAACACCACCAAACGGGACTCGAACACGCGGAACGCGCGCCGGAGTACAGGTAAGGCAGGTAAGTATCAATTAAAATTATAAAAATGTAAATCTACCTGAAGGTTTTGTAATAAAAAATTTTTTAAAGGAATTTACAATGAAATTTTGCAAGTGATAACCGAAAAGTGTTTTTCGGTGTTTTTGTCAATTTAAACTAGTGGGAACGTTAGACGGAGCCTAAAAACGAATTACTACGCTGAAAAAAGCTTCAGAATGCGTCACCGGGATGCAAAGTTATAGCGGTTAGATGAAATTGTTCTATCACTAAGGTGGATTTCGTGTATGTACTTACTCGTATGAAAATCCCCACTACAACAATTTTTGACTTTTTATCTGAGCTAGGCGGACGTGCGAGGTGTCAAAAGACGCGTCTCGGCGCCGGCCAGCGAGCTATGAGGTTTTTGGAATTTACGCTGAAGAAAATTTTTGAAATTTCCTGAAAAAACTGAATTTACGACCAAAATGTATGCAGAAAACGGGAATAACACCACCAAACGGGACTCGAACACGCGGAACGCGCGCCGGAGTACAGGTAAGGCAGGTAAGTATCAATTAAAATTATAAAAATGTAAATCTACCTGAAGGTTTTGTAATAAAAAATTTTTTAAAGGAATTTACAATGAAATTTTTGCAAGTGAATAACCGAAAAGTGTTTTTCGGTGTTTTTGTCAATTTAAACTAGTGGGAACGTTAGACGGAGCCTAAAAACGAATTACTACGCTGAAAAAAGCTTCAGAATGCGTCACCGGGATGCAAAGTTATAGCGGTTAGATGAAATTGTTCTATCACTAAGGTGGATTTCGTGTATGTACTTACTCGTATGAAAATCCCCACTACAACAAATTTTTGACTTTTTATCTGAGCTAGGCGGACGTGCGAGAGGTGTCAAAAGACGCGTCTCGGCGCCGGCCAGCGAGCTATGAGGTTTTTGGAATTTACGCTGAAGAAAATTTTGAAATTTCCTGAAAAAACTGAATTTACGACCAAAATGTATGCAGAAAACGGGAATAACACCACCAACGGGACTCGAACACGCGGAACGCGCGCCGGAGTACAGGTAAGGCAGGTAAGTATCAATTAAATTATAAAAATGTAAATCTACCTGAAGGTTTTGTAA
>CAMAOK010000006.1:0-26980 GCA_945859645.1 Amphipoea oculea | reverse complement strand
GTCCTAGATAACCAGTTCACTTTAGCCACCAAACCTATAGTCCAATATTTATGTTTCCATGTCTTGCAATAGTCCTACACCAACCGGGGGTTGTCCTTGGGTCATTGGGTGCACTTACAGTACGAACATCGTCGTCGGTTGGTGCCTCATTTCATTGAAAACGTCTAACGGGCCTCTGTGAGTTGGCTTCGGCCCCTCGTACGCCTTCCAAAGGTCTGGGACCACAGGGTCCCGAGATATGTCAAAAATTAATAATAACAACAATCACATGCACAAAACCAGCATAGAGTGAAGCCACACTGCGCCGTTGCGTTGCATTGCGACGTGGCAGCGCGTCATTTTACATATAAATTTTAAAACATTAGCCACTTCTCCGTTGCGTTGTCGAATCAAAATCTTGCGCTGCGACGTCGCACCGCAACGGAGCAATGTGGCTTCGCTCATAGTCGACAGCAGCACGTCATGACTGTGACAAGAAGGCTTCCACTCAGCATGTTGCTGTGCCATGGGGGACCTAAGGAACAGCGTTGATTTTCAGTGGTTACCCGACAAGGAAGTACGGAAACCAAGTCAGTCAATTATTAGTTTTATCGGCAACAAAGTCATTAGGTATATTTGGACATTAATCTTTAACATGAACAGTTGTTGTTCATTCATAAATGTTATCTGCGAAACGTTTGCTTCCAATGAACCACGTTGTTCCCGCGTTCCTTAATATGAAAACCGCGCAATAATTTCTGTATAGAAGTAAAATCTTAAAAATAAATCGTGTGAATGATTTGGCAATTTGCCCAGAGACATCAGGCGATACTGTTCGTATTCGGAAATACCGATAACGAGGCGAATTAATTGATAATTAGAGTTTAATTAAAAGATTTTTGGGGAGTTTTTACTTTTGGGGATCGTGAAATTTATCTATATACCCACCTATATTTACAGGCAACGTGCCAATAGAATCGTTGATTGTTTCCTTTAGGGCTGATTTTTCAATACTCAGATAAATTTGATATGAATAATAAATATGACAGTTTGACATATTTTCTATACAAAAGCTGGCAAACCGCAATATTTATTCTTCAGATAAAAATGATCTGACTATTGAAAAATTAGACCTTAGAAATACGATGAAAGAGCCTGGATCTCACAACATAGGGAATCCTAGTATGAGGTCTAGGAATTCAATAAATAAAATTTTTATACTTATACTCATACCTGTGGACAATCTCCAATATAATGTCCTTTTTTGAAGCATAGATGGCACATGTACGCTGGTGGAGGTGGCCGTGGTGGTCTTCGCAGAGACAAGGCCACCAGCTGTTCGGCCAAAGAACTGGTGTCGTCAGCGGGTGGTGCTGCAGGCCCTGAAGCCGCGGTCGGCAGCGGACCCCATACGGAACCTGGCACCCACTGGAAATTGATACAATATTTTATTAGATTAATATAAACAAGAAATTTCGTTTCGTAGGCATAAAAAAACTAAATAGGTATTCATTATTATTATTATTAGCCTGTGACGTCCCACTGCAGGGCAAAGGCCTCCCTACTCTCTTTCCACCTCTCTCTGTTCAAAGCTGTTAAGGACCAGTTCTTGTTGAAGGAGTCCAGCTCATCCCGCCATCTTCGTCTGGGCCTGCCACGATGTATTTTGCCATTAAGAGGGACATGTATGAATATTTGCAGCATGTCCTTAACATGCGGCAAATATTCATACATGTACATAATATTACCACTTTGCGTGTTGGTATTTCTTTTTGACTTCAAAAAGATTCATTTTTCACACCATATTCATGTTAATTGGTACAGCATGAACGTTTCGCAGCATCAATACAATTATTGGTCTTTCGAGCCTAATGAAGCCACAACAAAGACACAGGACGGCAGCACTAGGCACAGGCACTAGGTAGGTACTAATGCTAAAGAAAGCGATTTTATTTTAAACTAGCTGCGCCCCGCGGTTTCACCCGCGTAAGTTTCGATCCCGTGGGAATATCGGGATAAAAACAATCCTATGTCCTTTCCGGGGACTCAAACTATCTCTATACCAAATTTCATCGAAATCGGTTCAGTAGTTTAGGCGTGAAGAAAAGACAGACAGACAGACAGAGTTACTTTCGCATTTATAATATTAGTTTGGAAAGTTTGGATTGCTTGACCATAATATATTATGGTCTTTAGAAAAGCGAACCAGCTAAATCTAGATCAAAATTAAGAGTTAAATCAAGTGTTTTCTAAGTTTAATTTTATCTTGCCTAAACCTAAAAGTATTAAAAGAGAAGAGAATGAAAATAATGATGAAGGAATTACTAAGATGAGTTTGTCCATCGGCTTTCACATAAAACTCACTTTTTGCCAAAAAACGATAAGAACTAACCTATAAAGCTTGACGATCATGCCATTTATTAATGAAATCTGAACTAACCATCAAGTCATTACAGTACGCCATTGAGCTACCACGACTGACGACATTCCTAGACGTCTTTAATCACGACCAATATGCGGCAACGATTAGACAAATGAAATTGCAGTAAATAATGACCGGCGCGCGGCGATTGGTCGGCGAGGGCGCGCTCGCGCATCTGTTCAACGAATTATTGAGCCCGCGCTCTCGTTCCAATTTCGAACGTGCGTTGACGCTCTGAATCACGCGCGGACACAAATGGACTAAGCGCTAATGCGTGTTTTTTGAATGTTCATTATTGATTTGTTAGACAGACAGAGGGGCCTTTGATATAAGAGCTTCTTCTTCGTCTTCCAAATTCAAACGTTATGTCAAACAGTTTATTTGATCATTGGATTAGGACGGACGAAAAACTGTGTCAGTTTTGATAAATATGGATCCATTTCTATTGAAAACAAATGCAGCGGGACTTCGAATTTCTATACGGAGTACGTGTACGTTTGCTGTACTGCTGCCGCACAAGGATCTATGACAACACAAACTTTCTGCTATCCAGACAGTCAGTTGCCCGGTTTAAACCTGCAGATCAATTATTTTTCTATACACCCTTATTCAGAATCATGTACCTACTGAATCCCCATATCCATGGTAACAGAGGGGCAAATCTCGTAATTATAACCTTTCACAGAACGTTCACAGTCTGATCTCAGTCTCAATCTGCCAAAAATACCCCTTCTCTACATTTTTGACAAGTTTTTACATCGATTGTCGCTGAGATGAGATTGGGACTAGATTTTGAACGTTTTTAATTACGGGAATTAGTCTTCTGGTTGCGCGTCGTCCTTGCTACCCTGTAATTGCACATAGCTAACCTAACTCCTAATATGTAATTTCGACATGATTGCGAACTCATTCTGACGATTGAGGACGGAAACATTGTCTTAATCTAAATAATATGAGGAGCGCAAACACACGAGAGCAATCGTCTGATAATAAAACGTCGCCTTTACTTGTTGACTTCCATAAGCTGAAACTACATATTTATATAGGTACATACTTATTACTTAATAATAAGTATTATTACGTTCTTATTTGGCTAGTTATTGTGTTATCTTGATTTCGGGCTTTCCATTTGTAAAAGGTGACGCAATAGTTGTCGCCCGATTTTCTTTGGCTGTAATTTTTTTTTATGAATGGAAATCTTTGGTTCTGCTTTTTGATTATGTTTATTTGATGTCTTAATTTTTTTCTATAAAATGATATCGGCTAGCGCCGCTAGAATTGATGACCATTCGGGTCCGATTTATGGCCTTTTCCATCACTCTTTCCAGAACTTCCGGCGATAGGTCCTTGCATTCTTGACTGATATTTATTTATTAAAACTTTATGCACAAGTAAAAAAATACTGTACAAAGGCGGATTTAATGCCTGAGGCATTTTCTTTTAGTCAACATTAGGGTGATGCAGAGACAAAACATGGCAGGTACAACATACGGGATAAATAGATAGGAAATTACTATAAAATACAATAATAAATACTACTACATAGATACATATAAACAAAATGAACTGTCAGGAGAAAAAAATGATCGGTAGAGGAGAAAACGAATCCAGCAAATCAGCGCTGGGATGTTACGGGTTACGGCCAACTTCTGACTTATCAAAATTCTTCAAAGGTCTGAGGCATGTTGACATAACTGCAAAAACCCCACAAAACGAAGTCTGTCGCCGTGGAACGGTTAAATCAGGTAAATTATTCCGCGATCTTTAAGAGTATAGTGTTGAAGTATATTTTGTGTCTTTTATATCTGTCTACTTCATATTATGTCAAAGTAGAAATTACATTTGCCGATTTGCCGCCATTTGTAAAAAATATAGCATTTTCCGATATAGCGATGACTTTTGCATTATAATATTTATAGACACCTATGATAAAACAATTAAACACGTGTGAGATGAAACTATTCTTTATACAAATCCAAGTTAATGTTATTTCCATTTAAAGAAATATCAAATTACAGTCATAACGATACTCAAAGCGGCCATTTCACTTAGTTAAACCGTTGATATGCACACAGATATAATAATATGCACGTTTGTTTATTAAAATGGGCAGCTATTAATACCACGGAAGCGGTGGGCGGAGTCATTTTCGGAGACTGTTCTGTTTTCGTTGCAATTTGTCTGATGCCGATCGAAATAAATCTATGGAATGTCTTGATTTTGGCTTGGTTTGGTTATAATGTTACTAACATATCAGTTGTGATGTGAGAAAAAGTATGTACTTACCTACTTTACTAAGCACATACCTACTTTACAGTACATTAGCTATGTCTTTTGGTTGGATTCGGCTCGCAACAAGCACAGTAGAACGATTATACTGTGCAACAAGCGCCCAAGCGGTATGTTAATTACAATATTTACAATCTTCTTCACATATAATTATAGTATACTAGCTGCGCCCCGCGGTTTCGACCGCGTAAATGTCGATCCCGTGAAAATATCGGGATAAAAAGTATCCTGTTATTCTGATGTATAAGCTACATATATTAGTTTTTGCGTGAAAGAGTAACAAACATCCTCACAAACTTTCGCATTTATAATATTATTAGGAGTAGGATAGTAGGATTATAATACATGTATACAAAATATTGTAAAACATTGCAACTTGCCCATTCTTCTAGATACTACTTTTTGGAATGATGATGGAACCGACTAAAATAAATTATAGTACTTTTTTGGAAATATTGTGACGTTCAAAAGTGCCTTTTATTTGCGTATTTGAAATAAATTATTTGACTTTGACATTGACTTTGGATCGGGACGTTTGGTCTTAAAGAAAAGAGAGAAAGAAAAAAAAATTGAATATTTCCTATAGAAAAACGTAAGTCAGGAATACTTCATGTAAAGAAGTCATAGATTGGTGCAAAATAAAAAAGCTGTTACTTAAAACAATTTTCAGCATCAATTAACAGACTTAGTTACATTATTTATACGTTATTTCTAAAAACACGTGTATGCATAACAACTAACATCTTTTTATCATCTACATTCATACCTCTATCTAAAATTTCCTTAGTACAAAATAAATTTCTCTTATCAGTCCCGCGGCCTTATCTAAAAGCTATACTTCTTAATCACATCATTTGTCTCCTATTACTCTTTAATCTGTGGTACAGCTAAGATTGTCGGGTGACTCTATGAGTGTCCAGTTGCTTATACGATGACATCCTGTGGCCCGCTTTGATCATCTTGATTCTTGATAGCTCTCTTGTACAAGACTGATTGTAAACACTAATTATATCGTCCATTGGGAGACTAAGAGTTGGGCTATGTTATGCCTTTTTTTTTGCAGTTTTGTGGACCATAGAGATTTTTGTATATCTGCTACTTACACATCCATTACAGTTCACTAGGTAACATGGTAGCATAGTACCTCATATTAGGTCCTTAGGTACTTACATAAGAAATTGGCGTTTTGTCAAACTGGCCACTTTGATCTCAAATATCTGGCGTTTGGTTAGAAATTCCAAATTCAAATTCATTTCAAATTTAGGTTTGTGTATGTGTATTTGTGTTTCGAATTTAGTGATTCATTTGTTTTCGCGCCATTTGATTTATCTTTGACATTGTTCTGTTCACAATATGGAAAACTTAAAATATCGCGTTATTTACGAATACGAGTTTAAACATAGTATGTATATGTTACCGGCCAAACCCGATTTCAGGAAAAACTAGTTTAGCCTAGGCTAAACTAGTTCTTCCTATACGCGATAGGGGGTGCCCTTCGCTCGCCCTTGGATCTTATGTCGACGGAGCCCCGCTTCGCGGGGACCCTATTTCTGTGTAAAGGGTTTAAAGTAACCTAACCAAACCGAACCTCGGGGTGCCCTTCGCTCGCCCTTGCATCCTATGTCGACGGAACTAGTTTAGCCTAGGCTAAACTAGTTTGTCCTGAAATCGGGTTTGGCCGGTAACATATATATATTATGAAATATGTTTCTATTTATTCCAAAAATTTAATATTTACATAATATAAGCTAACATATAAACTATAATAATATGAAATTGCCTTTTCATAGGGAAAAACAAAAGGAAAAAAAAATATGAAGCTTAATAATAGTAGGGTATAATTGGGGGTTCTGGATCACTTACTCTCGCTTCGCTCGAGTGCGTAATCCAGAAGCCCCCAATTATACCCTACTGATATATTTTGATCTGATCTGATCTGATCTGTTTTCTGGATGTATATTTTAAAAATTTTGGAAATATAAGCTAACCTGATCAGATCTGATCTGTTTCGTGAGCTTAATATTTAACGGCTGTAAAATCTTTTTTTTTTTAAATTAACGGTAGTGAGAAATATAATTACAAAAGAAAAAACCAGACCGAACAAATATCAACTTGTTCGTGTGGGAATCGAACCCACGACACTTTGTTTAGATGGTTGAAGACCGTGTTATACCTATTTTATTTAATTGTGATGTGACCAGGTCTTTTGTTTAGATGGTTGAAGACCGTGTTATACCTATTTTATTTAATTGTGATGTGACCAGGTCTTAACCACTAAGCCAAACGTGTTGTCAAACATGTAACAAAATAGCGAACCACTTCATGCATTTTGTTTACTTAACGATGTATTGTATGACATCATTTATTCGATGCGCTTCTGTATATGGTTTTCATCTCAGTAAAATTCTTTACGATGTTTTTTCCACTTATTGATATAATATTCTCCCCGTTATTGTGTCTACTGATGAAAAATTGGCGGAAAATGAACTATGAGCGGCTGAGGTTTTTTAATTATTGTAGAATTAAGACCACTTCCCCTTTGTAAATAAAACAAGAAATATTTATTTAAAAATGTATTATATAAATCTTCACACATTTATATTATAGTCTTTACACCATTTTTTTAAACAGATAACGTTTTTTAAAGCACATATTGAATCATGATAAATACAGGTGTACAGATCTTGAGAGTGTTCATATTGTTTGTACAGGTTTATTAAACTAGGACATCCCTTATCTTCTAAGTTATTAATATTATTATTATTAATTACAATATTTTTTAACCACGACACTTTTTCGGAACCTTTAGTATAAACACATTTATCTCTTAAAATACTTATAATCAAATTCTGATAATTCGAGTAAGGCACAACGCCTTCATTCCAGTATATTTTTCTATTTCGTTCAATCCAACTTACTTGTCGTCGTTCTTCTTTAGTCAAATCGTAAAATGGGAATGGGGCTTTTATAAGAAAAACCTGAATTTTTTTATCACATAGTATAGCAATTTCTTTTATTATGAATTCGTTTGCTTCTGTTTTGAAACCTTGTACATCTACAATAGCACTCATGATAACCTGCGCACAATGTTACTTAAAGGTTTGTATTCCACAAGTCGATCGTTTATGATCAAACAATACGCAGTTGTGTTATCTGGTATCAATGTTGAACACTCAAACTCCAATCTTACGTCTACTGGACCCGTTTTTAAACTGTCGTTTTGTCTTGAACAATCTATGATGAAAAGTGGAGCTTTTTCTTTAAAATTTTTCAGATCGAGCAAGGGATCGACTGGACTGTTGTAATATGACTGACGAAATTTCACATACATTTCATATAATATACTGTACTTATTCTCAGAAAACTTTAAGCCTAATGGTTCATACGGATAATATTGGGAGTTCAAAAAGAGTGTAATATTTGTAACTTCACAATGATCGAAGAGAGAACTATCTTTTAGTTTATTACTTTTTTTATTAGTTTGTAAACAGAAAATAACATATCTAGGTTTTTCCAATTGTGATGCAGTTTTAACTGACCACGAATGCTTTGTTGTTTTAGGTAATAAAGGGTACTCATATAAATCCCAATTTCTAAATGCCATTTGAATAGGCTTATCTTTTTCTAAATTTTTTAAAAGTGTTAGTCGTTCTCGATCTGATACTTTTATGTGTGGAACTCTCCACTGTACTCTATCAAGATTTATTTGGAAGTGGGAAATATCATCTGTCAGTATAACGCTGTTTAAATTAGAGTTACTTCTGTTCAATATAAGTTCATGTTTACAATTTATCACTATTTTATTATAATCCTCTGCAAAGCCCAATATCTTATTTAACGGTATAACAGCACTAAAATGACCATCATTTTGAAATCCGTTTAAGTTCCAACCCCATAAGGCAGCAACTTTATTTTCGGCTTCATTTAATGAAATGTATGACTTTATTGTTGACGTTATACCCGAATTTTTGATGCGATCTATTTCAATACCATTTATTTCGTATCTGATGTCTTGAAACAGGAACAGAACAGGGTTATTAGTAAATTTAACAGCTTTCTCAATCGGTTTTCCATCTTTTCCGTACAACTTTGTGTGACCTTCGATGTAAACTGAACTGGCTGATGGTAACACGTATATGTCTTGCTGGTGGATAGGTATTCTGATTTCATCGTTTTCTCTAAAGCAGTTGTTGTAAGGATTGTAAGAATGAATTTCAAAACCTTCGATAGAATTATCGAAGCTCGGTAAATCATTAATTTGTAGTATATTCATACTTTAAAACCCAATGCTTTTAGAAAGTCTTTATTTGTTTTAGTTAATTTTTTCACTTTTTTCTTACGTCTATGCACCTTACTGGTTGTAGAAGAAGTAAGGTGTTTCATTTTGAGGGCTGGCTTTATATTGTATACTATCATTTTACTTTTCTTAAATGAAGTCGTAGTTGAATATGTTCTATAAAAGGGATGCTGTAGCCGAACTCATCAACAACCTTAATAGATATAGATGTAATTATATTTTTATTCACTGGGTAGTAAATAACATTCTGAGGCGTTTCTATGTAATGATGTCCTGCAATATTATTATTAGCTATAAATTCATGAATAATATGGGTTGGTATACCGTTACTGTAAGAACCATATATTAAATCACATTCAATTCTGATTACAGTCGGAATATTGTTAGAAAGCACGTTTGATACAGAGTTTGATACTGAATAGTACAACAAACCGCACTCATATTTTTCAGATAAATTAAGAGGTGGTTGAAAATATGATTCTACTTCTGATTTATTCCCAGAGATAGTCACAGTTATAGACATAGTTGCATACTGAACACTTTCTAATAATTTTGTTTCTTATATTCTATGTCTACTCCAAAAGTTTGTTAAAAAATGTAAACAAAGATGTCCGCAATTGTAAGGGTGATCACCCTGTATATTTTCATAATTATAGTGGATTTTCGAGCCTAAGTATTTTATAAATTCCTTGGGGGGCTTTAGATTTCCATAACTGTCAAAATATTCAATATAATCACTGTATTTTGCATAGGCTACCCAATGAGAACCAGGATTGTTAGAACTATCTAAATTAACAACTCCACATTCATTTTTATAAGGATATTTAGGGAGTTCATTTCTCATAAAGACACCTCTAAAGTAGGGAATACTATTTCCATATTTTAAAATGTCAAAGTTAGTTAGAGCTCGTTTGGGTAGCCGATGTATTAGTTTTTTTCTTTTGATACAAAAATTCCAAGTCCATCTTTGTGCGGTTTAAGACGTAGTCCTTTTCCGATGCAAAGAGCCTCCATTTTTTCATTATGTCTCTTCGATTCTTCGTACAGTTTTTTAGCCATCTTGTATTCATTTATAGTTTTAGCAATACCAGCTGCTCCACCTGCTATAGCTCCCGCGGCTGATAATCCAGCAAAAATAGGAATCAAAGGTAATACTCCACCAGTTTTTGGTATTGGAATAACCCGAGGAAGTTTAATGGATGATTCATTAGCTAATTCTCTGGCAGCAGTCATAGCTAATGCTATCGCAGTTTTTTTGCATTTTGGTTTTAATTTTTTCATATGTTTTTTCGTAACAGATATTACAGTTTTCAATTTCTTTTTAAGACCTTTTCCACTAGTAATTTCTGGTGAAGAGTTTTGGCGACGAGTTTTTTTTAAGCCAGTACCGGTTTTAATTTTCGCTAACATAGCGTTCTTTACTAGATGTGCTGCGAATTTTTCTCCTGTACTTGCATCAGGAGCAACTGTTCGTTTTTTTGCCATTTCTAATAGAACTAGATCAGCGTTGTGACGATCCTCCAAGTTTGACGACTTGTAGTATGCAATATCGTGGTCTTTACAATATTCATCCAATTTATTAACGCCTTGGTCTCCACGCCTAAGTCGCGCAATTAATTTTGTACCAGGGCCACAATAATTATATCCTGGCAAATGTAATTCAAAAGGTAGGTGGTTTATTAACCAATTAAGAAGACTACTCTCTCCAATACACATCATAAGACTGGACAATCAAGGACTTAACACTTTATATATTAAGGAGTTTGGTAAGTCAACTATGTTTATTTATATCTCAAAGCACATTTGTCTTATCTATCCAGCTATTTTCATTAGAAGGCAAGCCAAGCCATTTTACGAAAACTTTATTCCCTTTCCTTTTAAGAACTTTCTCAACTAAATATACATTGGGGTGTTTTGTCTTCTGAAGTTCTTGCTCATAAAATGCTCCTAGGATAGGCTGTCCTCTGATCGTATCTTCAATTAAGTAAGTGATAGGAGTAGTATTCTGCTTGTATCTAATTTTAAATATTTCTGTTGACCAATTGGGAGTATAACCCTTTTCGAATGTTCCTTTGTACTTACTGATACGAACGTAATCACCCACTTTAAACTTGCTTTTTATACTTTTTTGCTTTTTCACTAAACTATTAAATCTTTTTAATATTTCTTTCTTATTTACATTGTTGACATTTGCTGGTATTTCATTAATTGTTCGATGATAGGTATGATTGTATTTATGAACTACATTGTCCAACGTATTTTTTATCCAATTATAATTACCATTTAAACTAAACTCTTTATACAGTTTAGATTTTAATGTTCTTATAAATCTCTCCACAATTGAAGCCTTTTTAGATGAAAATGTTGAATAATGATTAATATTATACGACTGCATAAGATATTTAAATTTGTTATTATAAAATTCTGTACCGTTATCTGTTTGTAAATTTTTAGGTATGCGATTATCTTTCAACAGAATTGCAAAAGCATTATACACCTCATCTTTGTTCTTACTTTTCAAAGGAAGCGCCCAAGCATATTTTGAAAATGTGTCAATTATGGTAAGAATATATTTATAATTATTATTTTCTCTCGACACTGTTTGCATATCTATTAAATCTGCTTGCCATAGATCATCTATATCCTTCATAATAACATGCCTTCGCGGAAAGTTCACCCTCGCACTTTTATGAATTTCATTTACCACATCCGCTTTACTCATTTTAAAATAATATCTTAAATATATTTTATTTAGATATTTATATGTATATGCCTATACATTGTATATTTATATATTCATAATGAATGACGTCGTAATACTGAATGAAAAGTTTCCTGATCGTCAGTATTTATTCTTTAATTATATTAGCTTCTTTTAATTCTTCAATTATTGATAAAATTTCATTGTCATGATTTGTATTACCTGCATCTCTTGAAGCTACTAATAATTTTAATCTTTCAACCAATTCATTCGGATCATCCCAATATACTAAGTCAGTATTCTTTTTATATGTTTTAAGTGTCGGCAAACTGCCTCCAATTTTTTTTTGATTGTTTTCAAAAAAAGTCTCAGAAAATAATGGTCTGATTATATCTCGATATTTGAGGCCTTTGTCACCTCTTATTTGACCTCTAGGATTAAAATCCCTCTTATGGGCGTTGGTATAATGTAGTATATCTTTGTAGACGAGTCTATCGGCGACAGTTACAATCTTTAAATCAGGTTTCTTTCGAAGTAAAAGTTCTTTAAGTCCAGGGGTGAAATCATAACTTTTATCTCCAATTTTAACCAAAACTAAGTTATCTCCGCCAATATTTTGAATTTTAGAAAATGATACTACGGAGTTACCCATCATTAAAGTTTTATTGTCGGTTCTTATTCCAAATGGCACATTTACACCATCATAAATGCCATAGATATCTTCACTTTCCAACGAAAGTTCCAAATTATCTTTTACTTCTTTTTTAGGAGAGCTTGAAAAATTTATATCAGCATCATGAAAATCTTCACATTCAGTAGGAGTGCTTTCACAATTTGCATCTAATTCAATAGGTACAGAATTATTGGACACGTTTTTATTATGCTTAATATTTTCGATTAATCTTTGAGAATTTATAAAAGTTTTTAGAGGGTCTGAAACTGGTTTGAACATTTTATCTAAGGATAAGTTAACTTCATGTTCGTGATTTTTCATTTCCTTTATTTTATTTTTTATGGAGTCGACAGACTTCATTAATTCCATTTTAATATTTTTTTCCATCTTATGTAATCACAACTGTGTTCAACTAAGAGAGAAATAACACTAGCAATATTTCTGTATAGAATTCATTTATATGTACCACATACAGACATCTGCGTTCATTAGAATTTAAAAAATGTATCGAAATTCTTTCTGTACCTCCCATTATTCAATGTAGACTCTTTGTTAATAAGTAAAAAATTGAAAGGATTACTCCAAACTGTTTTACATATTTCTTTAAACTGGTTCCAGTTTAAATCAGGACTGACATGTTCCTCATAAATATGTTTTAAGTTCACATCATCTTGTCTAAATACTATAAGAAAATTAGCATTGTCACGTAACAATTGTTTCGGAATCTTTGAATAGGTCTGAGATAAATAAAAACAATCAATTTGCTTATGCCTCCCCATACAAAAATAATTGCGGATATTCGTTTGATTTTCTGTTGCAACATCGTCAAAAATAAATATAGAATTTGGTAATGCTTCACTGGGAGATATAACATCTTTATTGTCGCTAAACTCATAGAATTTAATTTGAGGTACTCTTCTTAACACTTCACTTAAAAAACGATATTTTGGTTGGAAATTCGTTTTCGAGTAAAGATACAGATTTTGAAATTTGAGACCATTTTCATGTAATAATAAACTGATCATAACGTTTGTTTTACCGCAATTTGAGGGCCCACATATAATACAACGAATCGTATTAGGCAATAAAGCACTGTGTCGGATCTGACAACTGGAGTCATTAAAATTAATATTATTTACATTTAGAGATATGGGGTGTTTGATCAACTTCATCTTGCCTACTAATTGCACTTTTCTCGATCCTTCAATATATATATATATATATATATATATATATATACATATACATACATGATAATTATAATAACAGCTATAGTTTCGCTAAACTAGAATTCTTTTCTCAACTATTAAAGTATTTTTTGTTACAATGAATCATTTAATAGCTGCAGCCAGTGCAAGACAGTCACTTGTCAATAATTTTCAAATTAAATATTTTTTTTTTTTACTGAAGGTAAGTTTTGATATAATTATTATTGAAAGTTTATATCCAAACAACTTTTGACTAATTTATTAACTTTTCAGAATAATGTCTCTTTCACCATCATACAGTCCTAGTGTTTGGGATAATGAGATTTCTGCAGGACACGAACAATCGCGATTACACGAGGTATGTATCTAACTAATAATGGACAAATATTTACATCTTTTTAGATACCTACAATGATTTTTGACATTCAACAATAATAAATGCTATTAAATATTAAATACTATTTTTGACACAAGAATGTGTCAAAAATAGTATTATTGTATCGCTGTCATATTTATACTTTATTTCATTCTCTTTACAGAAACTGAGTGATCCTTATCTTGTGGATAACGATGCTGTTGTTAAATCATTTTATTTTACTCAAGATCTGAATACCTCCAATATTCCAGTTATCAAAACTGTGTCACAAAAACATCCAACAGAAAAAATAAAAGAGAAAAAAAGGAGGTCTGCAAATATGAAAAAAAGTAAGAAATCTCAATTTTATTCAAAAACTATTATATCAGATAATTCATCTTATATTATTCGGAAAGAGCCAGGAAAAGCTCATCATTTGATAAATATAACTATTCATGACATGAGTGACAATGCTTCCGGAATGAGCTGCAGTGAAAATGACAGTGCTCGTGTAAGTGTTCAGTACCTAGTCAGAAACAATTGTGATGAAATAATGAATGAAACTGAATATTTGATTGATAAAATAGTGAAAAAAATTAATTTGTGAAATTGATTGTGAATCTTATTTCTGAGGCTGTGAATCTTATTTTTTTTAATTTAGTGTGACCTAATAAAACAAAATAGATTCTGCAAACTGTGTTTTGAATTACCTGATTAATTAATTACTAGATGATACCTCTTATTAATAAACAATGTGCAAACAGTGTATATAATTATGTCAAAAGTATAATTATACTAATGTTATTCATGATAATAATCTATACACATTGTTTAAAAGAGGGAAATCCTTCGGAAAGGGAAAAATAAACGAATAAATACAGAGTACACATTTATTGATTAGACATTTTAAATACAGAGTACACATTTATTGATTAGATATTTTAAATACAAAGTACACATTTATTGATTAGATACATTTTATAAAATTATATCCTTATTACATTTCTCCTTATTATATCCTTATTACATTACACATTTAATTCAATTGTATTCAACTTAGTAGAACAAATAGACACATGTACTAAAGTATTGAACTATAATGCCCCCAAGGTAAAGTGTTAAAACAACCTTCAATCCTTTGCCTTTTGTCATCATCACTGTTAAGAATGAGCTTATTTAACTTTTGTGTAAAAACTTGATGATTTTTTGATCTTATAACATACATATCATCTCGAAGGTTATCATTTGACATTAATGCTCTTTTATATTTTTCAATATCCAATTTTTTTGTTACCGACTTTGTTATTCCCTTTGCTTTCTTTATAGTTTTATTTTCCGTGCGTATACAATACAACTTAGCTCGCAAACCTACAAATTCTGAAATAATCTCTCCACCCAATTCGTCTTTGAAATAACCTGGTATTTTCATATTAGCTTTAGGTAATCCATACATATTGTTATCCTCAAAATTGCTCGTGTCAAAATAACGAATATTGTTTTTCATATCTTCATAAAAATCTTCAGTTTTTACCAAATAAAGTAAGCTGTCAGTATCAGTGTAACATAAAATAACATTATTTCCATATATTTTTTTAATTACAGAATAATGAAAATTATATAAATGCGTTTTAGAAATTTCAAGAATAGAAAATCCAATATAAATAGGGCGGTCTAATATAACTTTTGTTTTATTCAATTGAATAGCTACTAAACTTTCCGAAAAAATTGACAAGTCCTTGAAATGCGGTGCGCTAATATACCTTTCAGCACCATGCAATTTGTTGGTTGTATTTAACTTATCTTTCCATAATTTTACAAGCCTAACATCAACTTGTTTCCGCTTGTTTTCAATTGTTTTTCCAAAAATAGAATTGTTTTGTTTCTTAAAAAAATCTTTTTCAAAATCAGATTTAGCTTTTTGCCTGAGAGAAGTATTTAATAAAATATATGGTTTTAAAAAGTTATCTTGATAAAATGATAATATTCTGTATATTTTTAACAATATTAAACCATTTTCTAAACACTCTTGCAAATGCATATAATGGATAACAAAACGATGTTTGTTATACAAATTTGCAATTAACTTTTTACATTTGTTTTGCATAGGTGAATATTTTTCGGCAGCAAAGGGAAGATCCGAATGAGCATTATGAATGTTAGGTGGGTAATATAAATCTACCTCCAAAATGTATCCCTCATCACCGTTTTTGTTTACGACATTTATATCGAATTTATTTATTTCATTATCGTTAAGAAATCGGAAGTTACGCATTGGAAGTTTTTGCATCATTGCAAAGCCATATAAATTCACACAGTCAAGATAAATAAGGTATGAGCTTGCCTCGTTCTTATTATACGATGATTGATATTTGTTATTAGCTTTGGCATATCTTAATGAGCATTGGGCAAGACCTCCGCGAATTCCATTTTCTATCATTTGGTACATTTCTACGTCAGATATTAAATCAAGCTGAACTTTAGTGTACAACAGCATAGCATCCCAACTTAACGATGGTGATGAAACATAATAACATGGGTCTAAATTGTAATAAAATAAACTCATTTCTCGAAACTTCTCAAAAATATCACATAATAACAGTACATCACATTTTAAATAAAGGTCTGTGTACTCTCCTAAATTTTTTATTTTAAAAGTTTGCCATATGTTTAAAGCATGCTGATAATCTTCAGTTGAAATATTTTCTCCCGTTAGTTTATTGAAAAATTTTGACTTTGCAGGCAGCTGGGTTTCATCATATTTTTCCCATCTGTCTACATAGTCATAACAATATACACCTTTTCTACATGCTAAATTGAATAAACGATCATGATTAAAAAACAAGCGCATGTGTTGAAAATCATCTGCGTGTAACATTTTTACCAATTTATCTAAACTAGTGCTTAAAAAGTTAAAAGAATCAATAAATTTTAATTGAACTGTAGTTTTATTATCGATGGGTATGATTTTTGTAAAAGATATGTACTTTTCTTTTGACTTAGGAATTAAAGTAATTTTGCCAATTATATCCGACAGCTCTTTTATAAATAAATGGCAATCATATCCAGATAAATTGTGAAAAATTATAGGTATGTATTGACACTGTTTTAAATTCAAATTACAAGCATTGTGTGCAGCACCTCTATATTTACCGGTGAAATGATCATGATCTTTAACTTTTTTATCAGTTTGTGTAAACTTGGTTTTACATATGTGACATAAATCAGCTATTTTGAATGAATTTAACTCATCAGAAGTAAGAGGTATCATTGACTGTTTATTTTGCAAAATTTTGTACAGCCTTTTTACATCATTTGTAATGGTTTCAACAAACTTTTGCGCGCAGTTTGGGCCTCTATAACTAACAAGATTATTTAATTCAGGTTTGGACTTGCAACAAATATAATAAGCATGCGATGATGCTTGATGTGCCTGCACAGATTCAGTAAAAAGCGATTTATTTTTGTCTGAGTAATTGCAAAGCAAACTTTCAAAATCTCCGTATATTACAATTGGGATTCTTTGCGTTCTCTCAAAGTTTGAAAATTGTAATTTGCTATGTTCATCAGGCAAAACTGTTTTTATTTTGCTACAGTTGTGATTTAATAATTTATCTTCATCATCATGATACAAAAAACACTCATCACATAAAAATAGTTTAGATTTATGTTTGGTTAATTGTCGATGCACAAGGCGACCAAAATTTTTTATTAAACAAAAATGGGCTTTATCACCTTTAGTTATGTACAACAAATTGACATGTATAAGCTTTCGTTCACTTGTCAAATATAATGGACCTGTTACATGATTACTAGCTTCAAGACCATATACATTTACACTTATAGAAGGATTATTTTTCTCAAAGATTTTAATATCATCGAAACTTGGTGGAAAAGACATATCATTTATGTTTAAAAGAAACGTATAGTGTGGGTACGATTGCATTCTATTAGCGTTCAATTTTTTAGGAAACATGTGGGCAATAATACACCACAAAAAACAATGATTGTCATTGTTACGTATATTCAAACATGACTTTGTGTTTTTTATAACAGTAGGCAATTCTAAGTAAGTGCCAGCTCTCAAAGGATTGTATTTGTTTATGTTTATTTCCAAATGGCTTATAAAATTAATAGTCCACCCAGATTCGGCAAGTTCAAATTCTAAACATTTAGATATTAATTTTTCAGAGCATTGAAAATAGATGTCAGGAATATTTGTATTCGGAACTGCTATCATATATTTGGTGTTGAAAGATTTCATAGAGCTTTCATTATTTTTTGGCAAAATGTATGAAACAAATAATTCAAAATTGACTTTAATTGCTTTATGTTTTTGAATCATAAGATTGATAATTTTACATACAGATTTTGAAACTTGATTTAAAAATATTTCTGGAGTTATTGTTATGTCACTGGGTTTAATTGGATTCACTTTGTAACTTATGATTCTATTCTTAAAGGCAGTGGCAATAATTTGAATATTATCGAATTCGGAGCAGAGCAATACATTAGATTTATGAATATTTGTTCTACTATGTGCTGATAATTTTGAAACATAAATATTACAGTCTTTACAAAAAAACATGTTCATTAACAATTGGCTAATACTAATTTTATTATTTCTCAGGTTTTAATTATATATGTATATAATATCAGATTTTAATTTTAGAATTTCTTATTTCGGGTTTTTAAATTTCTCAGTTTTAATTTCTTATTTCAGGTTTTTAAAATTCTCAGATCAAGTTTCTCAGTTTTCTCAGTTTTTTAATTTCTTATTTCAGGTTTTTAAAATTCTCAGTTTTCTCAGTTTTTTAATTTTTTAGTTTGAACCTCTGAAAATTTTCTTAGTTTGAACCTCTGAAAAAGTACATATGTAATATAAAATAATTATTTATTTAAAATTTTGCAATACAAAATGTGCGAAATGAGAGTGTCTAAATAATCTCAATTTTTTTATAAAGACTGTATATGTTTCCATAAACGAGATTAAACAAATTTATAATTAAAAAGATTAAACAGATTTATATTATAGTTATTCGCAAATTAAAAAAAAAAACTTGCACAAAAGAGCGCATAAGTTGTACCTATATACAGGGTACGAAAAGTAAATATTAAAAAAACAATTGTTTTTTTTTTAATATTAAATCTAGGAAGGTTTACTGTACAGAACAGGCTGGATTTCTTTAAATTCAGCCCTTCCGGTATTTACAAGGTGTGTTAAAGCCTTCCACACAGCATTATCTTTATCAGTCGATAATTTTAAAGTTACAAAAGAATGTTTCCAACGCTCGTTTGGCGCAAGTTTTTCCACTTCGTCAGTATTATAGACTCTTAATTCAAAATAATACTTTCCTACCCTTCCTGGATCTGACTGGAAGGTGTAGCCAGTAGCTACTCGCTGAGTGAAGCAGCTCTTTAGGGTAGCAGCACGAATCAGCGGCCGAGACGATTCATCCTGAAATACATAAAAATAACTAGTTTTAATTAAAACAATAAGCGTGAAGGCAAGTAATTAAAAATAGAAACTTTTTAGACTTCTACGTTGTTTAATCTATTACTACTTTAATTATAGATATCTATTAGAAAGTTTATATAAACTCTTATGTTCACAAACAAGTATAATTTTAATGGATAAAATCACCCATTAAAACACTAAATATTATAGTTCATGAATGTTTAATCAATGAAATGTTTTAATACGTTTGAAAAAATACCTTACCTCAGAATCTGAAGCGGTGATATTCCGCTTTCTTTTTGGAGCTGATGTTGCAACAATTTGCTGTCCGTCGCTATCAGACTCTGTTTCTGAAGCGAATGGGTTTTTAGAAAGCAAAGTCTTCTTTTTTTGAGACACTTTTTTGTCTCTCTTCACAACTTTTTTTTTCGAGCCTCCGCTTATTTTTTCTTTAGTTGCTCGAGATATTGGAGGGGTGGAGTCGTCTTCTTCAACCCAAAAAGGATTATTCGTCGACTGAGCCCTGAAGACATAATTAAAATGCAATAAATATTTTTGTTATACCAACATTCCTAACAACATGAAACAACAGCAGTATACGAAAGGTTTCCTGTTAGAATTTCTTTTCACATGAATGTTTCGAATATCGAATAGGGAATAAAATTTTAACAATCTCAAAGAATACTTTAAATTACTTAGAAATCAATCTCAGGTCTTGTATGTTATACCAATCAAATGAAAATAAGCATTCGATAGAATTATATTAATACTAGCTGTTTCCCCACGGTTTCACCTACATCCCGAAGGAACTACTTCCCGCGCCTGTGTGTTAATCCAAGTTAACCTCTATGGGTGGGTGTGTGCCAAATTTTATGAAAATAGGTTCAGCAGTTTTAACGTGAAGGAGTAACAGACAAACAAACAAACAAACTTTCACATTTATAATATTAGTAGGATTAATTAATAATATGTAACTAAAAATACAGCGCAAGTAGGTACATAAGTAAAATATAATACTCACATACTTTTTCTGCAACACTTGTAGTGCAACACATTCAACTAAAAATAATCACGATACCTCAGTGAAATGCTTTTCAGCGCAACAATGACAAAATGTAAAGAATAATCTCAGATGCTTATGTATTTTTATAGACCTAAATTATAAAGCCGCAGTCATAATGTTACTTTCCAAAAATAATTACATGAAAATTATAATTCAAACTATATTTGTTAATAGAATTTCATCTCTATTACCGGAGCACTTAAAGTAGATTTTATTTTAATCATTTCTCGTAATGAAATCGCCCTGTGAATGCTTCCGAATACTCTCGTTAAGGAAAGTGCTCTCACAGCACTTTATCCTTATTCGAGTTTTCTAATGCAACTGGAGACGAAAATCTTAAAAGGAGTGATATGTCAAATAGCTTTGGTGGAATAGAAACAAATATATACGAAAACCAATAAAATGAGATCTCCGCTAGTTATTTGCTATGTATACAGAAATGCTGGCTTATTCTGTAAAGTCTCAAGTCATAAAGGCTGTGTTAGATATAGCTATCCTGTTCATTTTAATGTTAATAGAAAGAGATGTCAATGGATTTCAAAGTGATATTCCCTTATGCAACTCTTATTTGATATTACAGAATCAGGCTGCGTGAATATTGAACTTTGGTAAATGAAACAAACAATTTTAATTTTTAAATATATTAATAAATCTTCTAAGAAATAACAGATTATCTACATTATGTGTAGGTATTTTTGTATTAAAATAAAAATATCATAACAAATTATTTCGAATATGTTTGGAAATTCAACTAGAAAACAAAAAAAAACTATTGCAAGATTTTTCTGCAACTTTTTTAATTTTCTTTTAATTTATTTTGCATTTTCTTCCCATCATGTCTCAATTTTATACAGTTTGACCACTTTGTTTGAATGTATCATAAGCATGCAATGAAAAGTATTTTCTTTTTCTTTCTTTCTTCCTTATTTTAGCTATTTTATTTTTAGACTTAGGTTTACTTTTTATTTTACACATATTTTTTATTTTATTCATTTAAACGTTACAATTTTATTATACTTATAAGTTATGTAGATTTATATGATATAGACACACATTATAATGTATATTACAATTAAAATATAGTTAAGAACTTACATCTACACTTATCAACTAAGAGTCTTGTTGCATATTTTTATGAATTTTTTCAATTATTTTTTCTATATCTAAATAAACATCGCTACTAGTAATATTATTAACGACATATTGCACACATTGGTCTGCGCTGCACTTGCATGGTTTTTTAGGCTGATTAACAGTTTGATAAATTTCAATTTTGATTGTCCTTGATAACGGAGATATGTTTCCAGCTTTTGTTTTGGTATATGAGTATGCTGGAATCTTCTTGCGCTTTTGATGGGGTGATGAAAATTCCCCCTTTCTCTTTAAATTGAGTTTTTCGGGCTTCTTTGGTTCATTTTGCGAATATGGGATAAAATTAAAAAGTTCCTCAGAATCCTGAAACAAAAAGAAAATATAAATAAATAATTTATATAAAATATAATAATTTAGTAATATTAACATAACATTATCAAAGTAAAATAATCATACTCACCGACATTATTTGAGTATCTTACACGTTTACACGAGCCGTCTTGTCTGAAGCGTGCCCGCAACTTGACGCGTGCAGGCTGATGAGGCAACTTCGATGACGGTCGGGGAGGACAAGTTTAAACACGTTCCCGTGCTACACACTAATAAATTAGTAAGAGTAGCGATGCATGGCATCGGTCAAATTTGACGGTATTGTTGTTTAAATTATAATATATAGGTACCTATATAATATTAAGTAATCGATAACTTGTATCAGTAGGGTATAATTGGGGGCTTCTGGATTACGCACTCGAGCGAAGCGAGAGTAAGTGATCCAGAACCCCCAATTATACCCTACTAATAATATTTAATGCACTTTCACGATTCTATAGGTAGTTCAACGATTCCTTTGCTGAAAATATTGTGGGAGCGAGAATCAATAAAAAATTTGAAGGCGGTTTTGTTTGACTGCAATCGGAATAAAGTTTTTTTCGGAAGAAATTGTCCAAATTCTGGAAAAAGTGGTCATCTGTTGGAGCAAGGTCCGGGGAGTTTGGTGGTTATTGGAGACATCAGCTCCTCTAATTTAGCAACCGTCTGTCGTACAGTGTGGTCTAGCGTGTCCTGAAGCAACAGTAGGTTAAAGCAATTTAGGTACCAGTTTCAGTTATAGCTAGCTTTTCCATCATGGTTTGCAATTAATGACAATACAGACCTACCGTAATCGTCTAGCCAGATCTTAAGGTGCCACTATTCGATATTTTTTCCATACAAATTTCGGGAGAGTATTACTCCACTGTTTGACATTGTACATCCAAAGTTAAACATTGTATCGTTTTGTCTAATTATTAATTGTGTCTGTACGGAAGCAGAATTGTAAAATAACAAGCCATTAAAAAGTTATGAGCCAACAAAGATTCGTTTTTCTTGCTATTTTTAACGTAACTTTGGGTGTAAATAAGTAATAAAAAAACTGAAAAATATTAAAAATTAAATCCGAAACGACAAAGCTCAGTTATCGAAGAGTTCAAAAAACTTTATTTGTGATTGATTTATGTAGTGGATTTTTCATAGAACTCGATTTTCCAAAGCGCTTTTCAAATATTTTTATGCGCCTATCAGTTCGGAACGGTGTTTCTGTGCGTGAGAACTAGATGTTGTGCGTGTAGATTAGCGTCTAACTGCTCATCACTGATACTAGCTCCGTCAGACACGAAGCCAAATTAGACAGCGTGATTTTGGCCATGACCACCAGTGAGTTCGAGCTCGCGTTTAGTTTACTCGCGCGTTTAGTCTACTCTTAAGAAACTGTAGTGGATGACATCGGTACCACTTACTAGTTTACTAGTACCTTTTCCTGAATCAACTTTGGCTTGGAGCAGGATTTGGCCGGTTCTCCTGAGTTGAACCATTGCGTACAGGATCTTTTTTTCACCACAAGTAAAGATACAATTAAAAATCGCTTCGTTATTGTGACGGTTGAGAAATGTAACGTAGCACTCGAAGCGTGTTTGTTGGTATGCTTCACTCAAATCATGTGGTACCCATTTTACGAGCTTTGTCACTTTCACAATTTGATTCAAGTGAATTAAAATTGTTTTATCACTCACACCAAATACTGCTGCAAACTCTGACGTGGTTTGCGATGGATCCGCTTCCACGATCACTTTTAATTTTTCATTGTCAACTAGGGCCTCCGGCCGTCCACGGAGTTTGATCTGTAGGTCAAAATTCTCAGAACGAAACGTTGGAACCACAAATGTACTGTGTTTTCTTTTACAGAAAGCTTCCCCATACACTTCATTAATCTTTCGAGCTGTTCCTAAAGCGATGGCGCCAGGGTGAAAGGTGAAACTCGTATTCGTAAATAATGCGATATTTTAAGTTTTCCATATTGAGAACAGAACCTGTGACAGAACGATGTCAAAGAAAAATCAAACGGCGGGAAAACAAATGAATCACGAAAATCGAAACACAAATACACAAGCCTAAAGCGCTTATTACACTATCCGGAAGACTAACTAGGACGTAGGAGAGGAAGCTAGTGATCACACTACTCTAAATTGGATTCTTAGTGTAGTGAGATCACTAGCTTCCTACTTCCTAGTTAGAGTATTCCTAGTTAGCCTTCCTTAAAATCGGATAGTTGTAATAAGCGGTTAAACTTGCAATAAATTTGAATTTGGAATTCCTAACCAAACGCTAGATATAAGTAGCCAGTTTGATAAAACGCCAATTCCTTATGAGAGACCAGCACTAACTAATGTATCAATCGGCCAGTTTTTGATCCTCAAAACCAAAACTAAAACCAAAACCATTTACCTTTTGGAGTATGATGACCAACAATAAATATCAATCTATCAATGATGTCAAAGAAATCTAGGTATCGTAATTATTATAAGATAACATCACACCTGGTTGGTTCGGCAGAGAAGTACACCCACACGTCGCCGGTTATATTTAAGTAATAGGGGGCGAGCCAAATCCCTTCAGCCGGGCATAAATCTAAACTCCGGCCTGCTACTAAGAAGTATCTGATGAAAAAATCTAATAACACTCTGCAAGACCTGAGAATCGAACCCAGGACCCCATGCTCAACAGTAGCGCTTACGACCACTTGACCACAGTCAAAGAATTTCCGAAGAAAAGGACCAGAAAACCATTCGTGCTAATCCATCCATACTAAATTACTAATATTATAAATGCGAAAGTGAGTCTGTCTGTTACCTCTTCACGCTTAAACTGCTGAACCGATTTAGATGAAATTTGTGTAACACTGGCCCGTGCGTAGTTTACAGAAATTAATTGGAAACAAGCTGATGATGGTTTCTATTTGAACTATACTACTCACCACCGTGCTAAAGTAAATTTATAGGGTATATTCTGCTAGGGAAAGATTCAATTAAACAAGTACCTTCTTACACAATACAAGTTTATTGGAATTAATACATAATTAAGGCACACATACAAACAAAGTGGCGAGCCACTAAAATAATGCCTCTTTCCCTGCTACTATGGCATTCACCCACACAACTAGTCTCCGTACCTAGTGGTATGGGTGAAAACCTGCATGAGACAAATAGCAGTTTCTCAGAGTCGCTATGCGAGTCCGCGAGGGAACAGATCAATAACCTTACTAGCTCACGTACATGTGTCGACCTATTTGGACTGTGCTCATATGGGGAAAATAACTAATATGCTAAGCAAACCCGAGACACAATATCTTACGACAACTGGTCTTAACACCTAGCCTTTTTACAAAAGGCCTAACTCTCTCATAGGTTAAATTATACTCTTACACAATAACCTCTCAGTTTTGATCTCAGTCAGTTAAAGTCTCTCAGATGACCACATTCAGTTCATACCAATCAGTTAGTTCTGACCTCAGTCAGTTGACGGATCGTCGGTCCTTGGCTTCGCTCACAGGATAAACCTGTGAGCACACGCGAACGCGGCCTACGGACGAGATGGTGACGCTTTGGTTACCTGGAGTGGCGAAACTTCCCTCATAACCGGGAACCGGCTAAGTAAGGCCTTCCTGAACGTCGGATGACCACACCGCAAGGGATAACCTTAAAGCCGCCTGCGCTCTGATGAATTCCAAATCATCACACAACGGCGCAACATCCAGGCATCAATTTAGCTGCGCATAGCACCAATCAAAAGAAGGCTAGCATAACAAGCCAGACCTGTAACAACGTCCTCGTGTCAGAACACACATGCAAGAGACCTGGGCTATAGGCTGTCCAGCAAGAATAAAGCAAATGGTTGAATACTCACAGGATTTAGCTCTTTCTGGATTTATATTAAAACCCCATTGGGTTATTTGGGCACATCCCGTTCCTCTCAGGATATAAAGTCCCTCTCAAACAGCCCCCAGGCTCGTGTTCTTGGTCGTAAAAGACCGGACACGGAACACCGTTTTTTTCCAAACCAATCTGACAGTTTCTCGAATAATCTTCCACAGACTATATATGATTATTATCGATTTTTATCCTTAATACAATCGACTTTGTTTTTAATTAAAAATATGGTGAATTATGTATGTTTGTTTATTTGTTTTAATTAACTGTTAAACTGTAATTTATTTACTAAACACAAAAAACCGTCTTTGCGTAACGTAAACCACCATGACGCACGCCCGCTGCTATTCCACGACAGATGCCGCTACCATATAGTTTTGCAACGTCACAATGCCCCTCTTCCCACAATAAGGTTTTTGTGTACGCAAAAACCAACACCGCCCTCGGTGTTATAACACTGGAGTGGGTAAACAAATTCTCATAGAAAGCTCAGTGGAAGAGTACAAATCTTTATAATCAGATGATTCTGAAACGACAGATATAATAATTTTTAAGATGAAATATAAATAATTTCCTTAATTTCTCCTACTGTAAGTAAATGACCAACCTTATAAAATCCAAACTGCCAGGAAACTTATTCTGCTTACAAATCTTCCTACATTCCGGGCATAACCCCCCCCATTCTTTCATACATCCCTAAATTTTCCTCTCTTTCAATCCTGTAGCAACCTGCATTCATATCGCAGGAAGCCACCTCTTGCATACTCCCGAATTCCGTCTGTATACCAGTGGAACTCTGCATTGTTTAATACAAATCTAAACGATCCTCCTGGTGAATATGTTCAGCGAGCTGATACATATATAGGGCAACCAATGTGCATAACTCACCAGGCAAGACGTATACAGCGTTCCCAGAAATAAAACTTCTGAAAACATAATGGTGGTTTGGCTTATTTTAAGAGTCACCGGCCGCTCGTAACTAGATAAGCACTAGTGCTATCCAAAGTCTCACCGAAGCAACAATGCTATCTCGGCAAAACACACATTAGTGAAGGCCTATTTTAGAAGTCACAATCCGCTTCATAAAAGAAATACAACCAAGCAAACTTGGCTATAAACAACGTGTAGGCTTATTTTAGAAGTCACTATCCGCTTCAGTCAAGGCCTATTTTAGGAGTTACTACCCGCTCCATATGAGAAACCAA
>OX243861.1:33880000-34130626 GCA_945859645.1 Amphipoea oculea | reverse complement strand
AGCGGGAATGCAAGGCCACGGCCCACGAAAGCCTGCAGGGCCTGTACGAGGTGGTCCTGTCGCTGGCGGACTCGAGGGCTCGACACAAATACAACCTCGAGAAGGAGCGCTCTCGACACGCGCAAGAGCTTGTGCGCGTCGAGAGAGCTCATACTCGAGAGCTGATGAATATGAAGGTCGAGCTCTCCCTTGTGCGTACGGACGCCTCGGACACCCTGAAGGAGGCAAAAGGGATCCGGGAATGGCTGGGTCACGAAACCCTTGAGGCCCTCAAGGGCATCAAGGAGGTGAAGAACGAGGTGGCTACCGCGAGCCTTAGGAACCTAAAGGAGCATGAAAAGACAAGGCAGGAAAGTGCAAGAGCCCCGGGGGACCCCAAGTGGGAGACAATGGGGGCTAGCCTATCACGCCTAGACACAAACATAACCAGCGTGTCCAACCAGCTGGACGTGCTCCGAAAGGCCCTAGAGAGGCTCAAAGAGGACCTCACCCGGCCAACAAACAAGACCACGGACCCGGATCCGAGCAGCCGGGAGACAGGCTTTCTACTCACCACAGAGAAATTTGAGGAGGCCTTTGAGGAGCTAAAAAAACAATTACAGGCAATAGCCAATAAGCCTGTACCTTCTCCCCCGCCACCACACCCACCCATAAACATAACCAACCACCTCAAACCTATTTCGGAAAGGCTGGAGATCGTCTCGGCAGACCTTCGCGTACTACGCGACAAAGAGCCTCCAATCCAAGCGCCCCCGGCGCTAAATCTGGAGGCGGAATTAGCGGTCGGCGAGGTCAAAAAGACGCTCCAAGATATCCAAAAAGGGGTAGCGGACCTGGGCAAAGTGGACAGACCAACACAAAACCAGCAGGGTCCAAAAACCTTTGCCCAGGTCGCCAGTACGCCAAAGCCCCCCAAACCACACACACAGCCAAATCACACCCTGATCATTTCGTCGACGAACCCCCAACACACCGGGGACAACGTAATCGAAAGGATCAGGACAGCCCTGGACCTCAAGACGAGTGGAGCCCGGGTTGACACCGTCAGGAAAGCGCGGAACCAGAAAGTGGTCCTCAGATGCGCATCCAAAAAAGACTTAACCATCGTCAAAGACCAAGTCCGGTCCAACGCAGGGCTCAAGGTCCAGGAGCCTAAACCACAGAACCCTCTTGTCTGCATCAAGGGAGTGCTGTCCAGCTACAGCGACGGGGAGATCGTCGATCTCCTGAAAGCGCAGAACAAACATCTTCTGCAGAACGTCGCTGTGGAGGGACAGACACTCAAAATGCGGTACAGGAAGCGTGCAAGAAACCCCCACGAGTGCCACCCAGTTCTGGAGCTCTCTCCGGAGCTCTGGAAGTGTTTCACGGCAGTGCAGAAAGTCCATGTGGGCATCAAGCGGTGCTCGATTGAGGATCAGTCCCCTCTGGTCCAGTGCACAAAGTGCCTTGCATATGGACACAACAAGTCCATATGCAAGGTCGCAAAGGAAATCTGCAGCTACTGCAGCGGAGCGCACAACGTAGGGGACTGCCTCACAAGAGCAGAAGGCAAACCGCCCACATGCATAAACTGCAAGACGGCACACGGGTCGGCAAGCGACCTGGCACACACAGCGTTCAGCGAAGACTGCCAGGAACGCCAAAAGTGGGATGGAATAGCAAGGTCGCGCGTTTCCTACTGCTAAGGGCGACAATGAGAACACCTCACCACACCAACCGGTCCCCCCCGAAATCGCATCAAGACCGGCAGCAAGATTGCGTTTCATTCAGGTAAATCTTCAGCGCTCAAAGCTGGCCACACAGGAACTCCACTTGGCGGCTCAGGAAAGGGGAATTTCAGTTGCACTTGTTCAAGAGCCCTATGTAGGACGAACAGGTGTGATGAAACAAAGCCCCGGCACGCAAGTCATTCAGTGCAGCCTCAACCGCCAAAAACCGGTTAAGGCGGCGATCGTCGTTTTCGGGAACAATCTGGAGGTCATTCACGACCCCCAGCTAGTAACTGAGAACGTCGCCGCCGTCTTGCTGAAGGTAGGTCAGCTCACCTTCGGAGCGCTGTCGGTCTATTTCGAGGGCGACCAGGACATCGAACCATACCTTTCCGAGACACACAACACAACAATCAAACTGAGAACCAACAACATCCTGGTGGGAGGAGACGTTAACGCCTGGAGCCAGTGGTGGGGAAGTGTTTCCGAAAACCATCGCGGGGCAGCGTACAGCTCCTTCCTCAACGAGCGAGACCTCCACATCCTCAACACGGGTCAAACGCCGACGTTCGAGATCTACAGAGGAGACAGGTGGTGCACGAGCATCGTCGATGTGACTGCATGCAGCTTGTCACTCTTGGGCAAGGTAGAGGAGTGGCGTGTAGAAAGAAGTCTAACAACTTCAGACCACAACGCTATTACCTTCTCGATGCGCTTAGAAAAGGCCTTGGAACCCTTAAGGCCAATCTCGACGCGCATCTATAACACCAAGAAGGCAAAGTGGTCCGACTTCAACACACACTTCAAAACCAGCCTGGCGGCCACGAACATCACGACCGTCAGAGTCTCGGACATATCGAGCCCTGAGGATTTGGAGACGATCATCACCCTATACACGACGAACATCCACCGCTCGTGCGAGGAATCGATCCCAAAACTGGGGTCGCCCAAACGCGACGCCAAGCCCCCATGGTGGACCCCTTCTCTGGACCGTCTCAAAAGAGACGCGATGACGAAGAAGAGAAGGATCCGGAACGCAGCCGCTAGCCGGAGACACTTCACCATCCAAGAATACATCCAAGCAAAACAAAAATACACCACAGCAGCAGCGGAAGCAGCCACTGCCAACTGGAAGGAGTTCTGCTCGAAGCAGGACCGAGAGAGCATGTGGGACGGCATCTACAGGGTACTAAGGAAGACAGCCAGAAGACAGGACGACGCGCTCCTGAGAAACACCGCAGGAGAGACGCTCAGCCCAGAGCAATCCGCGGATCTTCTGGCAAAAACCTTTTACCCCGACGACTCAACGGATGCCGAACAGCCATACCACATGAACCTGAGAAGGCTAGCGGAGGAAAAGAACCCAAAAGGTCTGTCTGCTGACGACCCGCCCTTTACGACTGCGGAGCTGGAAATGGTTCTCCAGAACCAGAATCCGAAAAAAGCTCCCGGTCCTGACGGGTTAACAGCAGACATCTGCACTGCGGCAATAAACTGTGACAGGGAGGTGTTCTTAGCGATAGCCAACAAATGCCTGTCGCTGTCACACTTCCCGAAGCAGTGGAAGGTCGCCCACGTGTGCATCCTCCGCAAGCCAGGCAAGGACGACTACACCAGCCCAAAGTCGTACAGGCCAATAGGTCTGCTCTCGGTCCTAGGAAAGATCGTCGAGAAGCTCCTAGTCGGCAGACTACAGTGGCACTTCCTGCCCACACTCAACCAAAACCAGTACGGATTCATGCCGCAGCGCGGAACCGAGGACGCCCTCTATGCTCTGATGGGGCACTTACGTGCCGAAATCAAAGCCAAAAAGATCGTGCTTTTGATATCATTAGACATAGAGGGGGCCTTCGACAACGCGTGGTGGCCAGCACTCAAGCGACAGATGGTAGTCAAGAACTGTCCTAGGAACATCTACGCTCTCGTCGCCTCATACCTGGAAGACCGGAACATCAGGGTCAACTACGCCAGAGCGACTAGTGAGAAGGGTACCACGAAAGGATGCGTCCAGGGCTCAATTGCCGGACCGACGTTTTGGAACCTTATCCTAGACTCACTCCTACAGAAAATGGCGAGTATGGGGGTATACTGCCAAGCCTTCGCAGACGACGTTGTCCTAGTTTTCTCGGACTTCACAGCCGGTCCCCTGCAGCAATCAGCCAACGACGTGCTAGACACAGTATCGGAATGGGGCGTCCAGAATAAGCTACGTTTCGCCGCGCACAAGACCAATGCGATGGTGTTAACGAGGAAGCTTAAATACGATGTTCCGATACTCCACATGTCGGGCACGCGGCTGAACCTGGTCGAAGAGGTCAAGCTGCTAGGTCTCACAATAGACGCCAAACTCACCTTCAACGCGCACGTGTCTGCGACCTGTAAAAAGGCTGCAGACATCTACAAGCAGCTGGCATGCGCGGCAAAGGTGACCTGGGGTCTCAACGGAGAGATAATTAGGACGATATACGTGTCGGTGATAGAGCCCATCGTGATGTATGCAGCGAGTGCGTGGGCTCCCGCAGCTGAGAAACTGATGACAAGGAATCAGTTTGACTCACTGCAGAGGGGCTTCGCGCAGAAGATCTGCAAAGCATACCGCACGGTGTCTCTGACATCGGCACTCATCCTGTCAGGCCAACTCCCCCTAGACCTCCGGGTACTCGAGGCGGCTACCCTGTTCAAGATCAAGAAGGGTCATTCCAAAGAGCTCATACCACCGGGCCGCGAGCTGGAGTGCGACGTGCATCACTCCAAAAATCCCCACCCAGCACTACTCACAACAACAGAGTATGCGCGCCTGGAAGACTTGACTCCCGAAACCCTGGCAACCCACCAAGTAATCGGTCCCCAAATATACACCGATGGCAGTAAGATAGAGGGGAAAGTCGGCGCTGCCCTAACTTGGTGGGAAAACGGGAAGGAGTCCAAGTCCAGTACCTTTGGGTTGGAACCTCACAACACAGTCTTCCAATCGGAAATGTACGCTCTCTTTAGAGCTGTCAGGATGGTGAGAGAATCCAGGGCGGCCTCTGTAAGCATTTTAAGTGACTCAAGATCGTCACTTGACTTGCTGAGGAGACCGTCTGTCACTCACCACTTGGCACTCCAAATCAAGAGAAGCGTCCGAGAGATCAGAGAGGAGGGCAGAGACGTGAGGTTCTTTTGGCTCAAGGCCCACGTGGGAACCGCCGGGAATGAGAGAGCGGACGAGCTGGCCAAGGAGGCAGCCCTAACGAAAGAGACAGCAGACTACAACAAGGTCCCCGTATCGTTCGTGAGGAGGAAGATACGGGAGGGGACTATAGCGAAGTGGCAAACGCGGTACGAATCCTCGAGTACAGGATCGGTCACAAAAGTGTTCTTCCCAGACGTCCTCGCGGCGAAAAGGACACTTAGAGACTCAGTTCTCACACCGGTCCATGTACAAATCCTTACAGGACACGGAGGATTCTCAGCGTACCTCCACCGCTTCCATCTCAAAGACAGTCCCTCGTGCGTCTGTGACCCCAGTTGCGATGAAACAATCTGGCACCTGCTCTTTGAATGCCCAAGGTTCAGTCATGACAGAATGGAGCTGGAAGCAAAGATCGAAACCCAGCTAAGCCAGTCCACACTCCACACTATCATGGGGAGACTGGCCACCAGGAAACCATTCTTAGCATTCGCGAGCAAAGTCGCCATAGTCGCAGCAAGGGCCAACAAAACGGACGTTACCTTGCGAAGTCGAAACCGACTACCATCCACCCAGACAGTCACGACCACCTCAACAACGACGACAACTACTACACAAACAACAACAAACACACCACTCACGACAACACAAATCACACACCCAGGCATTAACCAACAAACAGCTCCCGTGGCAGCAGCATCGGCGTGGGCAGTGGCCAGCCAACATCCAATCCCCAGTGTCATGTCCACCATGCAATTCCTGGCATGCGGAGGAGACGGAGTCCCAGGCGTCAGGTTGCGAGGTGTCGCCCTCTATATGAACAGGGAAGGAGAAAAGCTAGGCATAAGCTTCTGCGTAGGCTCGAGCCGAGCTGCAGCCCGCATTCCAATTTCACCAGGCCTTGCCGCCTTGATCAACGGAAGCACCACCAAAGCGAGCATGAAAGGTAGCAAGTATGCTGCGCTGCCTCAAGTGGAAGTGGCCTCTCACCGATGCCGTCTAGTGCGATCCAAAGGGAAGACAATAGCACTATTCGAGTGGGGAGAGGAAACTCCATTTGCTCAGGCGAGCTCACTGCTTCAGAAGATCGGGGAGGCAGGGGAGCTCACGGCAACCGAGGCCCGAACCATAAGTGTGGACGCAATGGTAGTCGGAGGGGAGAGAGGAGACGTCGTAGACCGCTTCGGCTGTTTAAAAGCCTCAGAACATCACGAGGTAGTTGTTTATGAGGACAGAGGGGAAACTCTGAGTTTTCTCAAAGCCCCTAAACAACCAACAGTCCACACGACGAACCCCACGACAAACCCGACTAGCCTGAGCGGTTCGGAGAGGGCCCAGCAGAAGGCAGCCGCCGAAAAAGCTGCAAAGGAGCAGAGCAAAACCATCAGCCCGGAGGACCGGGCCAGGTCGAGGAGTCGCCTGAAAGCCTTCGGCACTTTCCTCGGAGCCCTGCTCCCGAGCACCAGCCGTGATTCACCAACACACAGGCAGGAAACAGCAGTGGAGAGGTTCTTCAAGAAAAAGCCTAAGGAACCAACCCAGCAGAAGCCTATGCCCACAAGAGCCGATAAAGGGCAAGTCAGCCCGCCGACCCTCGCAGTGAATCTGGGCACCACGGATCACGTGAAGAGCGCGTTCCTCGAGTACGTAGCAATTGTGAGAGCAACCAGAGAGGTCAATCTCATGACGTGCAGGAAGATCCTGCAGACCTTCCAGAGAGAAACAGAAGGCCTGCTAAGGGTACTACTCGAGGAAGCGGAGGCGGCAGTGTACGACAACGTCAACTCTCATGTCATCAAAGGAAAGATGTCGGGGTCGTACATGGCAGCCTACAGCGCGAAGAACGGTTTCGTGGCTCTGGACGAGGAGGAAACGGAGCGCTCAGGCAAAATAAAATTCAGAGCACCAAACGATGACCCGATATTGGTTACCGCCAAATGTACCAAGATCATGCTGGACGATAAGATCCTTGAAATGGCGCAATCCATTTTAGGGACTTCAGAAACCCCAGCATCTCAGGAAAGTTGGGCGGTACCCGATATCAGGTGGGTAAACGGAGTTCCGGGTTGCGGGAAGACAACCTGGGTGGTGAAGAACTTCGATGAGGACAAGGACGTCGTAGCCACGACGACAACTGAAGCTGCCAAAGATCTCAGAGAAAAGCTTGCGCACCGCTTAGGAGACCGAGTCAAGACAAAGGTGCGTACTATGGCCTCAATATTAGCCAACGGATTCAGGAGCCAAGACAAGTGCTACCGTCTCACGGTAGACGAGGCTCTAATGAACCACTTTGGGGCCATAGTTATGGCAGTAAAGTTGTCTGGTGCAAGCGAGGTTGTCCTCATCGGAGACGTGAACCAGCTCCCATTTTTGGACAGAGAGAACCTATTCAAATTAAGGTATACCCGTCCAAACCTGGTGGCTGGTATCACTCAGGAGCTACTCTGCACGCACCGCAATCCGATGGATGTGGCGTACGCACTGAGTGAGATATACTCCGGTATATACTCCTCCAAATCGTCGTTGTCGCGGGTCCATTCCCTGAGTGTGAAAGGTTACACAGGAGCGCAAATCCCAAGAACCGCCCCAAACACCCTATTCCTAGTCCATACGCAGGAGGAGAAAGCTTCTCTTGCGGGCGAGGGATACGGGTCCGGCGAAGGGTCGCGTACGCTGACCATACACGAAGCTCAGGGGTTGACCTACGACAGCGTGATCATCATTAACACCAAGTCCAGGAGGCTCCAGATTCACGACAGCATCTCCCACGCGGTAGTGGCGGTGTCGAGGCATACAAGCAGTTGCGTCTACTACACTGACGACGCCGACGACGCCACAGGCCGCTTTGCAAAGAGGGCGATGGATGCGCCGACTAAAACGGTCGTCGAATACAATCTAAAGACGGCCATGCAGCATCGAGACGTTGTGGTAATGGAAAAACTGCTAAGGCTAGCGAAGTCCCTGGTCAGAAACCACACCTAACATAACTAAACCTATCTAACAAATCCCACTCACCTCCTAACCCAATCCAAACCAAACCAAACCCTTACCCGTACCTACTAACACTGTAAAATAGTCAATGTGAAACTGCGTGGCAGAGCGAATCTGTCATTCTCACGCAAACGCCTTGCCGACGGTGATGTTGCCCATCCGGTCGTTAAGTTCCCTAAAATATGGTTGAGCTAAACGGCGCGGAGGGGCACGTCATGTCCGTGAACGGATGCCGTCGGTGGAGGCTGGTCGGATCGACCTGCCGCGCAGTTTAAACCCCTGCACTCCAAAATCTGTAAATAGAATAGAAAATAAAGCGTAAGTTGTTTTGTATTGTATTGTGTCAAAAATATATCTGTAACAAAAATAGCAATAGAATATAACAAGTAATAGTAAGAAAATAATATAGTAGTAAACAAACAGTAGTAATATATAATTGTAACGTCTGTGTATTGTATTGTATTATCAAAAAAAAAAAAAAAAAAAAAAAAAAAAAAAAAAAAAAAAAAAAAAAAAATTAATTATTGTATATATATAATTATAAGTAAAAAAAAAAAAAAAAATATTGCATGAGCATGAATATATATATATAGTTATAAAAAAAAAAAAAAAAAAAAAAAAAAAAAAAAAAAAAAAAAAAAAAAAAAAAAAAAAAAAAATTATAAGTAGTATAAGGATGGACTCACGTAGATTTAAGATAGTAGTAAGACCACAAGTGTGTCCAACGTGGGAGCACGTGTAATTGTAAAATTCAACTAAAACCATGTAAACAAAATAAATAAAGTAAACAAAGGCGCGGACCCCCATGTCCGCGGACAGAGTACTCATTTAAAAAAAAAAAAAAAAAAAAACCTAACCTAACCTAACCTAACCTAACCTAACCTAACCTAACCTAACCTAACCTAACCTAACCTAACCTAACCTAACCTAACCTAACCTAACCTAACCTAACCTAACCTAACCTAACCTAACCTAACCTAACCTAACCTAACCTAACCTAACCTAACCTAACCTAACCTAACCTAACCTAACCTAACCTAACCTAACCTAACCTAACCTAACCTAACCTAACCTAACCTAACCTAACCTAACCTAACCTAACCTAACCTAACCTAACCTAACCTAACCTAACCTAACCTAACCTAACCTAACCTAACCTAACCTAACCTAACCTAACCTAACCTAACCTAACCTAACCTAACCTAACCTAACCTAACCTAACCTAACCTAACCTAACCTAACCTAACCTAACCTAACCTAACCTAACCTAACCTAACCTAACCTAACCTAACCTAACCTAACCTAACCTAACCTAACCTAACCTAACCTAACCTAACCTAACCTAACCTAACCTAACCTAACCTAACCTAACCTAACCTAACCTAACCTAACCTAACCTAACCTAACCTAACCTAACCTAACCTAACCTAACCTAACCTAACCTAACCTAACCTAACCTAACCTAACCTAACCTAACCTAACCTAACCTAACCTAACCTAACCTAACCTAACCTAACCTAACCTAACCTAACCTAACCTAACCTAACCTAACCTAACCTAACCTAACCTAACCTAACCTAACCTAACCTAACCTAACCTAACCTAACCTAACCTAACCTAACCTAACCTAACCTAACCTAACCTAACCTAACCTAACCTAACCTAACCTAACCTAACCTAACCTAACCTAACCTAACCTTTTTTTTTTTTTTTTTTTTTTTTTTTTTTTTTTTTTTTGCGCTGGGAAAAATGCGTTACGCATACCCTCCCATCGGGGGATGGGGGGCTATGTGGGACTCCCGGCTCTGACCCGGTATACCCACTAAAAAACCCAGCGGCACTCCCGCTTCGTCCGAGTGGCGGGGGACTGGGAAACCAGCGTAGCCTTAACGTCCAGTCCTCCGCCGACGATTGTCCTTCAGGGCGGGCCCCTCACGGGGGCGCGGGAGTGACCGACGAAGGTGGTGATGGGTGCAATGCGGGAGACGGCACCCCCGTGCCTGTCGCCCGCCCATCGCCACCATGAGGGGGGAGAGGCTGGCGCCTTCTCCGACCCCTTCTTCGTCTGCGGAGCGGCACAGCGAGAGGGTCGTCCTCCCGCGCGCGCTCCGCCTCCTCCTTTTGCGAGATTACGTCCTCGCAAAAGGAGGC
Organism: Amphipoea oculea; assembly: GCA_945859645.1. NCBI lineage: Eukaryota > Metazoa > Arthropoda > Insecta > Lepidoptera > Noctuidae > Amphipoea > Amphipoea oculea. Next base: position 34,120,600 of record OX243861.1, on the reverse strand, counting down.
CACCGCTGCCCAGGCCTCCTCGCTCCCCAGCATGGCGTTGATCACACCAGGAAGCGAGAGGTCCTGTCCGACCGCCGCGGTCAGACCGCGGCGCAGCTCGGACCAAGCCGGGCACGCCTCGAGGGTGTGCTGCGCCGTGTCCTCCGCCGCGCCGCAGTCGTGGCACGCCGGGGTCTCCTCCCTCCCGATCCGGTGCAGGTACGTTCCGAAACAGCCGTGGCCGGACAACACCTGCACCAGACGGAACGAGAGGAAACCGTGGGACCGCTCGAGCCAGCTCTGCAGGACCGGGCCGAGCGCGTCCAACGTCCGGCGGCCAAAGGCGGCGGTGGCGAGGTCCTCTGTCCAGTGAAGGACGATTGCGTCCCTCGCCTCCCGCCGCACGGCCTCCCGCTCTTCGGCGACGGGGCGCTCCCCGAGCGCCCTTCGTTGCGCGGTCCACTCGTACACTCTGGCGAGCACCCAAGCCTCCAGCTCCCAAGGAGGGGTGCCGGCCAGAGCGCACGCCGCCGAAAAGCCCACCGAGCGGTAGGCCCTCGCCACCCGCAGTGCAATGGCCCTTTGGGGCTTGCGGATGGCGGTCGCATTCTCCCTCCTGTGGAGTGAGTCCGCCCAGATAGGGGCCCCGTATAGGGCCATGCTCCTGAGGACGCCGGCATAGAGGCGCCGGCACCCCACCTTGGGCCCCCCCAGGTTCGGGAGCAGCCGCGAGAGGGCGTCCGCGGCTTTCAGGAGGCGCGTCGACAGCCCGCTGAAATGCGGGCCGAAGCGCCACCTCTCGTCCAGCACCAGGCCCAGATACTTCATCTGGGGCTGGACCTCTATCCGGACGCCCTCTACGACGATGTGGGCGTCGGGAGGGCAGCGCTGCCGAGGCCCGTGAAAGAATACGGCCTCGGTCTTGTGCAGCGCCACCTTCAATCCCAGGAGGCGGATCCTTTCTGCAACCAGGGATCCGCCAGCCGAGGCCAGACAGGCCGCGTCTCCAAAGTTCCTCCCCCGGGCAGTGAGGAGAGTGTCATCCGCGTAGCAGATGACACTCGTGCCCTGGAGGAGGACTCCGCGTAGGAGCCAGTCGAACCCGATGTTCCACAGGGAGGGCCCCAGAACTGACCCCTGCGGAACACCGGACTCTGCTCCGTACCGCCTCACCGTGCCCGTCCGGTCCGCGAGGAGGACCTCTCGGCCCTCCAGGTAGCTGGCCAGCAGATCGTGCAGGTATTGGGGCACTCCGTGATACCGGAGCGCCTCCAATATCGTCGAGTGGGGGACGGAGTTGAAGGCGTTTGCAATGTCGAACGACACTGCCAGCACTCCGTCCCCCGCCTCCACCGCCTCCTTCACCTGGCCCTTGAGTAGGGCCAGCGCGTCGATCGTCGAACGCCCTTGTCGGAAGCCGAATTGGGCGTCCGACAGGTCCGGCCCTACCCCCCGCAAAAGGCCATGAAGCCGGGACGCGATGATCCCCTCGAACAGTTTACCGACCTCATCGAGCAAGACGATGGGCCGGTATGCCGACGGGGAGTCCACCGGACGTCCCTCCTTTCGGAGGAGGCAGAGCTGCCCCTCCTTCCACAGTTTCGGGAACCTCCCAGCCGTAAAGCACGCGCTGAAGAGGTCCCGAAACCTGTCCTCCATTTGGGAGGCGGCGATCGCCACCACCCGTGCGGGGACGCCGTCTGGCCCGGGGGCCGTCTTCTTCGCGCGGAGGGTGAGAACCCCCGCGCGGAGCTCCTCCACCGTCACCGGGGGGACCTGCTCGTCCGGCGGAGCCGCCCCTTGCGGGGGATCCATCGCTGGTGGGGTGAAGTCGGTCCTGCGCGGAAACAGGGACCGGACCACCCCGTCCAGCAACGCCGGCTCGAGGGTCTCCGTCAGTGGGGGACCATAGGGGCGTAGCTGGTTCCGCGCCGCCTTGTACGGTCTCCCATAAGGATCCCTGTCGAGACCCTCCAGCATCTCGGCCCTCGCCGAGTCTTCCGCAGCGCCCATTGCAGACTTGAGGGCCGTCCTCGCCTCTTGGTAAGAGGCGTATAGGCGGTCCTCCTCTGCCCGGACTCGGTTTTGGGCGCTGCGCCGTCGGCTCCGCGCGTAGGCCCTTCTGGCCGCAACGCAGGCGGCCCGGAGACCCGCCAGCTCCTGCGTCCACCAATAGACGGCGCGACGGGGAGGCGGACGGCGAGACCGAGGCATGCTGGAGTTGCACACCTCGGTCAGGGACCCCCTGAGCTGGACCGCTGCGGCGTCCACGTCCAAGGCATCGACAGGGGGGGGCGAAAGCCAGTCCTGGAGAAAGGCCGCCTCCTCGGCTGCCTCCCGGTCCAGGCGGGTGAGTGCCCACCGTGGGAAGGGAGATTGCCCGGCGCGGGCCCTCCCCCCTCCCTGGGTGGAGATGTCGAACCGCACATATCGGTGGTCCGACAGGGTCTCCACCATCTCTACCCGCCAGTTGACGACGCGGGCGGCTAGCGCGGGGGTGGCAAACGAGACGTCCACCACCGATCCGCCCTGTTGCCGCACACACGTGTGGACCGCCCCCCTGTTGAGGAGGGACACACCGCATGAGGCCGCCCAAAACTCGACGGCGCGTCCCCGGACGTTGCAACCGGGGGCCGGGTTGCCCCAGGCCACCGACTTGGCGTTCAGGTCGCCCAACACCACGACCTGGCGCGGTGCCGCCCTCCCTACGACCGCGGTGAGGATCTCGAGGAAGTCCTCAAAGTCGGAGAGAGAGCGGTTCGGGGAGAAGTAGACCCCTACCAGGGCCATGTCTCCCCACGCGGCGGCCACGTATCCCGGTCCCCTCTCTAAGAGCGAGAGGGGAGGGGAGTCCGTGGAAGACCGCGACACCAACGCCACCAGGCCGTCCCGGTCGCCCAGCCAACGGCCAGGGACCGAATAAGGCTCGGCGACCACCGCCAAGTCCACCAACCACTCAGCCATGGTCTGCATCAGCAGATCCTGGGCTGCCCTGCAGTGGTTGGCGTTCGCCTGGAGTATGCGATGTTCGACCCTATCCATCAGTCGGACATCGCACCCCCTTCCTCCGCAGCCACCGCAGAAGCAGCGGTGCCATTGGCAGGCCCGGTCGGCGCCTGCGCTTTGCCCCGCACAGGGGGAGGACTGCAGTTCCTCCCCTTCATTGCGTGGTCTGCCGGGCAGCCACTGGCGGCACACACCGCGCAGTGCGGCGTGGCGGCCTCGCAGGAGGCGGCTTTGTGGCCGTCCTTGCCGCAGCGGTAGCAGGCGTTCGACCTGTCCACTGCGGACGGACACAGGGGCCGGGTGTGTCCGATGCCGAAGCACCGGAAACACCGCAGAGGCTGGTCCTCGAGCGCCCGGACCGCTCCCGAGCTAAACCCGACTGTGAGCCGTCCCTTGGCAAGGACGGCTTTGGCAGCGGCGATTGGGCACTCGAGGCGCATGGTGCCCATGCCGCCGCGGCCGGGCCTTATGTCCCGGCCTTGGACCGCCGCGACGCCACAGCCCCCTATCGCTGCGACCGCCGCTACCACCTCCTCCTTGGTGACGGAGTCGTCCAGGTCCGTCACCTCTATGGCCGCCGACTTGACCGGCCGTGCCACCTTGGCCGAGTCTGCGATGACCTCCTGCAGCTTGGCTGCAAAGAGGTCCGCATGGGCACTCCCCTCTGCCCCCGGGAACTCGAATATTCGAGCCCCGGCCTGGGTCCGCCGGCAGGACACACTGCCGATCCCCAGCTGGGTGGGATCGGCGTTCGCACGCGCCCGCACCAAAACGGACGCGTACGTCTCCCCTCGGTCCGCAGCCTCCGCGGTGAGCGTCACCACGACGGCTGCGGTTTTTGGGGAGACCAGCTGCACCCTTCTCTTCCCTTTCCCCGTCCGCTTTCCCTTGCCGGTCGTCTGCGACTTGCTGGGAGCGGTGGTGGCGGCGGGGACGGCGGGGACGGCCGTCGCCGACTTTTTTCCCTTGCCCTTCCCCTTGCGGACCACTTCCGTCCACTCGTTGGACGGGGTCGTTGAGGGGAGGAGAAGGGCGTCGTCCGCGTGGGAGCAGGACGGGCCCGGCTCACGCTGCCTCGCGTCTGCCGCAAGGGCCGGTCGGAGGCGCTTCTCCGGCAGGAGCCGGTCCTCTATGCCCGCCAAGCAGGCTCTTGTGAAGGCCCTCTCCTCCATTACGACCTTGCGGATGATATCCTCAAGGTTGGAGGAGGGGCCCTCTGCCGCAGGGCTCGACTTGGCCTGTTGTGGCCGGGCCGTGGCTTCAGCCAGCTTCTGATGAAGCTGGCTGACCTCCGACTGCAGGCGATCCACCTTCGCCTGCAGTTGCCGCGTTTCGTCGGTGGAGCTGCGGTGGACCAGCTCCGCAACGACGCCGCGCATGCTCGCGGCCCTACATTTCAGGGCCTTTTGGAGGGTCCCCTTTATGTTGGAGGACTTCGAGGCGACCTCCGCGATCTCCCTCTCGTCCTCCTCCGCCATCCTCTCCAGCTCGGCCAGGGAGTGGTCCGCGTATACGACGCGGGGCGCACCGTACCCGGACTTGGCCCGGGCGACGTGCGCCCGCTTCTCCGCGGCAGCGACCCGCTCCTCCAGCTCTTGCTGGAGCTGAGCCCGCCGAGCCAGATCCAGCTGGCGTTGGGCGTTCTCGAGCCCAACGACATGGGTCTCCGCGGCAGCCGTCGGCTTTTTAGCCTTCGGCGACCGCGTCGACCCCGAGGCCGAGGAGCCCTCGGACCCACCGCTCCGGTGGACCCTCTTCCGCGAACGAGAGTCGTCCGCGTCCGACACACTGATAAGTGAGTCGTTGTCGGACGACGACTCGTCCGCCCCTCCAAAAAAGAAGCTAGCCGCAGACGGCGCGCGGCTAGTTTCTGACGCCGAAGCGTCGGCTTGGCCCTGAGAAGGGCCTTTGGGTTGGCCCTGAGAAGGGCCTTTTGGTTGGCCCTGAGAAGGGCCTTTGGGTTGGCCCTGAGAAGGGCCTTTTGGTTGGCCCTGAGAAGGGCCTTTGGGTTGGCCCTGAGAAGGGCCTTTTTGTTTTAAAAATCGCCCGGAGGCGTCCCGCTCAGGGGTCGGCATGATCCCGGCAGGTTCGCAGACACACCAATTGAAATAAAATTAAAATCCGCGAAGGCACAGTGCACTTTGGCCAACCCAGTCTGCCACTCCGTTACGGTGGTCAGAACTGGGCTGTTTCCAGGGGACGCGACGTGGACGCAAGCACTGTGGGGTGGTCCCCCAACCTAACCTAACCTAACCTAACCTAACCTTTTTTTTTTTTTTTTTTTTTTTTTTTTTGCGCTGGGAAAAATGCGTTACGCATACCCTCCCATCGGGGGATGGGGGGCTATGTGGGACTCCCGGCTCTGACCCGGTATACCCACTAAAAAACCCAGCGGCACTCCCGCTTCGTCCGAGTGGCGGGGGACTGGGAAACCAGCGTAGCCTTAACGTCCAGTCCTCCGCCGACGATTGTCCTTCAGGGCGGGCCCCTCACGGGGGCGCGGGAGTGACCGACGAAGGTGGTGATGGGTGCAATGCGGGAGACGGCACCCCCGTGCCTGTCGCCCGCCCATCGCCACCATGAGGGGGGAGAGGCTGGCGCCTTCTCCGACCCCTTCTTCGTCTGCGGAGCGGCACAGCGAGAGGGTCGTCCTCCCGCGCGCGCTCCGCCTCCTCCTTTTGCGAGATTACGTCCTCGCAAAAGGAGGCCACCGCTGCCCAGGCCTCCTCGCTCCCCAGCATGGCGTTGATCACACCAGGAAGCGAGAGGTCCTGTCCGACCGCCGCGGTCAGACCGCGGCGCAGCTCGGACCAAGCCGGGCACGCCTCGAGGGTGTGCTGCGCCGTGTCCTCCGCCGCGCCGCAGTCGTGGCACGCCGGGGTCTCCTCCCTCCCGATCCGGTGCAGGTACGTTCCGAAACAGCCGTGGCCGGACAACACCTGCACCAGACGGAACGAGAGGAAACCGTGGGACCGCTCGAGCCAGCTCTGCAGGACCGGGCCGAGCGCGTCCAACGTCCGGCGGCCAAAGGCGGCGGTGGCGAGGTCCTCTGTCCAGTGAAGGACGATTGCGTCCCTCGCCTCCCGCCGCACGGCCTCCCGCTCTTCGGCGACGGGGCGCTCCCCGAGCGCCCTTCGTTGCGCGGTCCACTCGTACACTCTGGCGAGCACCCAAGCCTCCAGCTCCCAAGGAGGGGTGCCGGCCAGAGCGCACGCCGCCGAAAAGCCCACCGAGCGGTAGGCCCTCGCCACCCGCAGTGCAATGGCCCTTTGGGGCTTGCGGATGGCGGTCGCATTCTCCCTCCTGTGGAGTGAGTCCGCCCAGATAGGGGCCCCGTATAGGGCCATGCTCCTGAGGACGCCGGCATAGAGGCGCCGGCACCCCACCTTGGGCCCCCCCAGGTTCGGGAGCAGCCGCGAGAGGGCGTCCGCGGCTTTCAGGAGGCGCGTCGACAGCCCGCTGAAATGCGGGCCGAAGCGCCACCTCTCGTCCAGCACCAGGCCCAGATACTTCATCTGGGGCTGGACCTCTATCCGGACGCCCTCTACGACGATGTGGGCGTCGGGAGGGCAGCGCTGCCGAGGCCCGTGAAAGAATACGGCCTCGGTCTTGTGCAGCGCCACCTTCAATCCCAGGAGGCGGATCCTTTCTGCAACCAGGGATCCGCCAGCCGAGGCCAGACAGGCCGCGTCTCCAAAGTTCCTCCCCCGGGCAGTGAGGAGAGTGTCATCCGCGTAGCAGATGACACTCGTGCCCTGGAGGAGGACTCCGCGTAGGAGCCAGTCGAACCCGATGTTCCACAGGGAGGGCCCCAGAACTGACCCCTGCGGAACACCGGACTCTGCTCCGTACCGCCTCACCGTGCCCGTCCGGTCCGCGAGGAGGACCTCTCGGCCCTCCAGGTAGCTGGCCAGCAGATCGTGCAGGTATTGGGGCACTCCGTGATACCGGAGCGCCTCCAATATCGTCGAGTGGGGGACGGAGTTGAAGGCGTTTGCAATGTCGAACGACACTGCCAGCACTCCGTCCCCCGCCTCCACCGCCTCCTTCACCTGGCCCTTGAGTAGGGCCAGCGCGTCGATCGTCGAACGCCCTTGTCGGAAGCCGAATTGGGCGTCCGACAGGTCCGGCCCTACCCCCCGCAAAAGGCCATGAAGCCGGGACGCGATGATCCCCTCGAACAGTTTACCGACCTCATCGAGCAAGACGATGGGCCGGTATGCCGACGGGGAGTCCACCGGACGTCCCTCCTTTCGGAGGAGGCAGAGCTGCCCCTCCTTCCACAGTTTCGGGAACCTCCCAGCCGTAAAGCACGCGCTGAAGAGGTCCCGAAACCTGTCCTCCATTTGGGAGGCGGCGATCGCCACCACCCGTGCGGGGACGCCGTCTGGCCCGGGGGCCGTCTTCTTCGCGCGGAGGGTGAGAACCCCCGCGCGGAGCTCCTCCACCGTCACCGGGGGGACCTGCTCGTCCGGCGGAGCCGCCCCTTGCGGGGGATCCATCGCTGGTGGGGTGAAGTCGGTCCTGCGCGGAAACAGGGACCGGACCACCCCGTCCAGCAACGCCGGCTCGAGGGTCTCCGTCAGTGGGGGACCATAGGGGCGTAGCTGGTTCCGCGCCGCCTTGTACGGTCTCCCATAAGGATCCCTGTCGAGACCCTCCAGCATCTCGGCCCTCGCCGAGTCTTCCGCAGCGCCCATTGCAGACTTGAGGGCCGTCCTCGCCTCTTGGTAAGAGGCGTATAGGCGGTCCTCCTCTGCCCGGACTCGGTTTTGGGCGCTGCGCCGTCGGCTCCGCGCGTAGGCCCTTCTGGCCGCAACGCAGGCGGCCCGGAGACCCGCCAGCTCCTGCGTCCACCAATAGACGGCGCGACGGGGAGGCGGACGGCGAGACCGAGGCATGCTGGAGTTGCACACCTCGGTCAGGGACCCCCTGAGCTGGACCGCTGCGGCGTCCACGTCCAAGGCATCGACAGGGGGGGGCGAAAGCCAGTCCTGGAGAAAGGCCGCCTCCTCGGCTGCCTCCCGGTCCAGGCGGGTGAGTGCCCACCGTGGGAAGGGAGATTGCCCGGCGCGGGCCCTCCCCCCTCCCTGGGTGGAGATGTCGAACCGCACATATCGGTGGTCCGACAGGGTCTCCACCATCTCTACCCGCCAGTTGACGACGCGGGCGGCTAGCGCGGGGGTGGCAAACGAGACGTCCACCACCGATCCGCCCTGTTGCCGCACACACGTGTGGACCGCCCCCCTGTTGAGGAGGGACACACCGCATGAGGCCGCCCAAAACTCGACGGCGCGTCCCCGGACGTTGCAACCGGGGGCCGGGTTGCCCCAGGCCACCGACTTGGCGTTCAGGTCGCCCAACACCACGACCTGGCGCGGTGCCGCCCTCCCTACGACCGCGGTGAGGATCTCGAGGAAGTCCTCAAAGTCGGAGAGAGAGCGGTTCGGGGAGAAGTAGACCCCTACCAGGGCCATGTCTCCCCACGCGGCGGCCACGTATCCCGGTCCCCTCTCTAAGAGCGAGAGGGGAGGGGAGTCCGTGGAAGACCGCGACACCAACGCCACCAGGCCGTCCCGGTCGCCCAGCCAACGGCCAGGGACCGAATAAGGCTCGGCGACCACCGCCAAGTCCACCAACCACTCAGCCATGGTCTGCATCAGCAGATCCTGGGCTGCCCTGCAGTGGTTGGCGTTCGCCTGGAGTATGCGATGTTCGACCCTATCCATCAGTCGGACATCGCACCCCCTTCCTCCGCAGCCACCGCAGAAGCAGCGGTGCCATTGGCAGGCCCGGTCGGCGCCTGCGCTTTGCCCCGCACAGGGGGAGGACTGCAGTTCCTCCCCTTCATTGCGTGGTCTGCCGGGCAGCCACTGGCGGCACACACCGCGCAGTGCGGCGTGGCGGCCTCGCAGGAGGCGGCTTTGTGGCCGTCCTTGCCGCAGCGGTAGCAGGCGTTCGACCTGTCCACTGCGGACGGACACAGGGGCCGGGTGTGTCCGATGCCGAAGCACCGGAAACACCGCAGAGGCTGGTCCTCGAGCGCCCGGACCGCTCCCGAGCTAAACCCGACTGTGAGCCGTCCCTTGGCAAGGACGGCTTTGGCAGCGGCGATTGGGCACTCGAGGCGCATGGTGCCCATGCCGCCGCGGCCGGGCCTTATGTCCCGGCCTTGGACCGCCGCGACGCCACAGCCCCCTATCGCTGCGACCGCCGCTACCACCTCCTCCTTGGTGACGGAGTCGTCCAGGTCCGTCACCTCTATGGCCGCCGACTTGACCGGCCGTGCCACCTTGGCCGAGTCTGCGATGACCTCCTGCAGCTTGGCTGCAAAGAGGTCCGCATGGGCACTCCCCTCTGCCCCCGGGAACTCGAATATTCGAGCCCCGGCCTGGGTCCGCCGGCAGGACACACTGCCGATCCCCAGCTGGGTGGGATCGGCGTTCGCACGCGCCCGCACCAAAACGGACGCGTACGTCTCCCCTCGGTCCGCAGCCTCCGCGGTGAGCGTCACCACGACGGCTGCGGTTTTTGGGGAGACCAGCTGCACCCTTCTCTTCCCTTTCCCCGTCCGCTTTCCCTTGCCGGTCGTCTGCGACTTGCTGGGAGCGGTGGTGGCGGCGGGGACGGCGGGGACGGCCGTCGCCGACTTTTTTCCCTTGCCCTTCCCCTTGCGGACCACTTCCGTCCACTCGTTGGACGGGGTCGTTGAGGGGAGGAGAAGGGCGTCGTCCGCGTGGGAGCAGGACGGGCCCGGCTCACGCTGCCTCGCGTCTGCCGCAAGGGCCGGTCGGAGGCGCTTCTCCGGCAGGAGCCGGTCCTCTATGCCCGCCAAGCAGGCTCTTGTGAAGGCCCTCTCCTCCATTACGACCTTGCGGATGATATCCTCAAGGTTGGAGGAGGGGCCCTCTGCCGCAGGGCTCGACTTGGCCTGTTGTGGCCGGGCCGTGGCTTCAGCCAGCTTCTGATGAAGCTGGCTGACCTCCGACTGCAGGCGATCCACCTTCGCCTGCAGTTGCCGCGTTTCGTCGGTGGAGCTGCGGTGGACCAGCTCCGCAACGACGCCGCGCATGCTCGCGGCCCTACATTTCAGGGCCTTTTGGAGGGTCCCCTTTATGTTGGAGGACTTCGAGGCGACCTCCGCGATCTCCCTCTCGTCCTCCTCCGCCATCCTCTCCAGCTCGGCCAGGGAGTGGTCCGCGTATACGACGCGGGGCGCACCGTACCCGGACTTGGCCCGGGCGACGTGCGCCCGCTTCTCCGCGGCAGCGACCCGCTCCTCCAGCTCTTGCTGGAGCTGAGCCCGCCGAGCCAGATCCAGCTGGCGTTGGGCGTTCTCGAGCCCAACGACATGGGTCTCCGCGGCAGCCGTCGGCTTTTTAGCCTTCGGCGACCGCGTCGACCCCGAGGCCGAGGAGCCCTCGGACCCACCGCTCCGGTGGACCCTCTTCCGCGAACGAGAGTCGTCCGCGTCCGACACACTGATAAGTGAGTCGTTGTCGGACGACGACTCGTCCGCCCCTCCAAAAAAGAAGCTAGCCGCAGACGGCGCGCGGCTAGTTTCTGACGCCGAAGCGTCGGCTTGGCCCTGAGAAGGGCCTTTGGGTTGGCCCTGAGAAGGGCCTTTTGGTTGGCCCTGAGAAGGGCCTTTGGGTTGGCCCTGAGAAGGGCCTTTTGGTTGGCCCTGAGAAGGGCCTTTGGGTTGGCCCTGAGAAGGGCCTTTTTGTTTTAAAAATCGCCCGGAGGCGTCCCGCTCAGGGGTCGGCATGATCCCGGCAGGTTCGCAGACACACCAATTGAAATAAAATTAAAATCCGCGAAGGCACAGTGCACTTTGGCCAACCCAGTCTGCCACTCCGTTACGGTGGTCAGAACTGGGCTGTTTCCAGGGGACGCGACGTGGACGCAAGCACTGTGGGGTGGTCCCCCAACCTAACCTAACCTAACCTAACCTAACCTAACCTAACCTAACCTAACCTAACCTAACCTAACCTAACCTAACCTAACCTAACCTAACCTAACCTAACCTAACCTAACCTAACCTAACCTAACCTAACCTAACCTAACCTAACCTAACCTAACCTTTTTTTTTTTTTTTTTTTTTTTTTTTTTTTTTTTTTGAGCTGGGAAAAATGCGTTACGCATACCCTCCCATCGGGGGATGGGGGGCTATGTGGGACTCCCGGGTCTGACCCGGTATACCCACTAAAAAACCCAGCGGCACTCCCGCTTCGTCCGAGTGGCGGGGGACTGGGAAACCAGCGTAGCCTTAACGTCCAGTCCTCCGCCGACGATTGTCCTTCAGGGCGGGCCCCTCACGGGGGCCCGGGAGTGACCGACGAAGGTGGTGATGGGTGCAATGCGGGAGACGGCACCCCCGTGCCTGTCGCCCGCCCATCGCCACCATGAGGGGGGAGAGGCTGGCGCCTTCTCCGACCCCTTCTTCGTCTGCGGAGCGGCACAGCGAGAGGGTCGTCCTCCCGCGCGCGCTCCGCCTCCTCCTTTTGCGAGATTACGTCCTCGCAAAAGGAGGCCACCGCTGCCCAGGCCTCCTCGCTCCCCAGCATGGCGTTGATCACACCAGGAAGCGAGAGGTCCTGTCCGACCGCCGCGGTCAGACCGCGGCGCAGCTCGGACCAAGCCGGGCACGCCTCGAGGGTGTGCTGCGCCGTGTCCTCCGCCGCGCCGCAGTCGTGGCACGCCGGGGTCTCCTCCCTCCCGATCCGGTGCAGGTACGTTCCGAAACAGCCGTGGCCGGACAACACCTGCACCAGACGGAACGAGAGGAAACCGTGGGACCGCTCGAGCCAGCTCTGCAGGACCGGGCCGAGCGCGTCCAACGTCCGGCGGCCAAAGGCGGCGGTGGCGAGGTCCTCTGTCCAGTGAAGGACGATTGCGTCCCTCGCCTCCCGCCGCACGGCCTCCCGCTCTTCGGCGACGGGGCGCTCCCCGAGCGCCCTTCGTTGCGCGGTCCACTCGTACACTCTGGCGAGCACCCAAGCCTCCAGCTCCCAAGGAGGGGTGCCGGCCAGAGCGCACGCCGCCGAAAAGCCCACCGAGCGGTAGGCCCTCGCCACCCGCAGTGCAATGGCCCTTTGGGGCTTGCGGATGGCGGTCGCATTCTCCCTCCTGTGGAGGGAGTCCGCCCAGATAGGGGCTCCGTATAGGGCCATGCTCCTTAGGACGCCGGCATAGAGGCGCCGGCACCCCACCTTGGGCCCCCCGAGGTTCGGGAGCAGCCGCGAGAGGGCGTCCGCGGCTTTCAGGAGGCGCGTCGACAGCCCGCTGAAATGCGGGCCGAAGCGCCACCTCTCGTCCAGCACCAGGCCCAGATACTTCATCTGGGGCTGGACCTCTATCCGGACGCCCTCTACGACGATGTGGGCGTCGGGAGGGCAGCGCTGCCGAGGCCCGTGAAAGAATACGGCCTCGGTCTTGTGCAGCGCCACCTTCAATCCCAGGAGGCGGATCCTCTCTGCAACCAGGGATCCGCCAGCCGAGGCCAGACAGGCCGCGTCTCCAAAGTTCCTCCCCCGGGCAGTGAGGAGAGTGTCATCCGCGTAGCAGATGACACTCGTGCCCTGGAGGAGGACTCCGCGTAGGAGCCAGTCGAACCCGATGTTCCACAGGGAGGGCCCCAGAACTGACCCCTGCGGAACACCGGACTCTGCTCCGTACCGCCTCACCGTGCCCGTCCGGTCCGCGAGGAGGACCTCTCGGCCCTCCAGGTAGCTGGCCAGCAGATCCTGCAGGTATTGGGGCACTCCGTGATACCGGAGCGCCTCCAATATCGTCGAGTGGGGGACGGAGTTGAAGGCGTTTGCAATGTCGAACGACACTGCCAGCACTCCGTCCCCCGCCTCCACCGCCTCCTTCACCTGGCCCTTGAGTAGGGCCAGCGCGTCGATCGTCGAACGCCCTTGTCGGAAGCCGAATTGGGCGTCCGACAGGTCCGGCCCTACCCCCCGCAAAAGGCCATGAAGCCGGGACGCGATGATCCCCTCGAACAGTTTACCGACCTCATCGAGCAAGACGATGGGCCGGTATGCCGACGGGGAGTCCACCGGACGTCCCTCCTTTCGGAGGAGGCAGAGCTGCCCCTCCTTCCACAGTTTCGGGAACCTCCCAGCCGTAAAGCACGCGCTGAAGAGGTCCCGAAACCTGTCCTCCATTTGGGAGGCGGCGATCGCCACCACCCGTGCGGGGACGCCGTCTGGCCCGGGGGCCGTCTTCTTCGCGCGGAGGGTGAGAACCCCCGCGCGGAGCTCCTCCACCGTCACCGGGGGGACCTGCTCGTCCGGCGGGGCCGCCCCTTGCGGGGGATCCATCGCTGGTGGGGTGAAGTCGGTCCTGCGCGGAAACAGGGACCGGACCACCCCGTCCAGCAACGCCGGCTCGAGGGTCTCCGTCAGTGGGGGACCATAGGGGCGTAGCTGGTTCCGCGCCGCCTTGTACGGTCTCCCATAAGGATCCCTGTCGAGACCCTCCAGCATCTCGGCCCTCGCCGAGTCTTCCGCAGCGCCCATTGCAGACTTGAGGGCCGTCTTCGCCTCTTGGTAAGAGGCGTATAGTCGGTCCTCCTCTGCCCGGACTCGGTTTTGGGCGCTGCGCCGTCGGCTCCGTGCGTAGGCCCTTCTGGCCGCAACGCAGGCGGCCCGGAGACCCGCCAGCTCCTGCGTCCACCAATAGACGGCGCGACGGGGAGGCGGACGGCGAGACCGAGGCATGCTGGAGTTGCACACCTCGGTCAGGGACCCCCTGAGCTGGACCGCTGCGGCGTCCACGTCCAAGGCATCGACAGGGGGGGGCGAAAGCCAGTCCTGGAGAAAGGCCGCCTCCTCGGCTGCCTCCCGGTCCAGGCGGGTGAGTGCCCACCGTGGGAAGGGAGATTGCCCGGCGCGGGCCCTCCCCCCCCCCTGGGTGGAGATGTCGAACCGCACATATCGGTGGTCCGACAGGGTCTCCACCATCTCCACCCGCCAGTTGACGACGCGGGCGGCTAGCGCGGGGGTGGCAAACGAGACGTCCACCACCGATCCGCCCTGTTGCCGCACACACGTGTGGACCGCCCCCCTGTTGAGGAGGGACACACCGCATGAGGCCGCCCAAAGCTCGACGGCACGTCCCCGGACGTTGCAACCGGTGGCCGGGTTGCCCCAGGCCACCGACTTGGCGTTCAGGTCGCCCAACACCACGACCTGGCGCGGTGCCGCCCTCCCTACGACCGCAGTGAGGATCTCGAGGAAATCCTCAAAGTCGGAGAGAGAGCGGTTCGGGGAGAAGTAGACCCCTACCAGGGCCATGTCTCCCCACGCGGCGGCCACGTATCCCGGTCCCCTCTCTAAGAGCGAGAGGGGAGGGGAGTCCGTGGAAGACCGCGACACCAACGCCACCAGGCCGTCCCGGTCGCCCAGCCAACGGCCAGGGACCGAATAAGGCTCGGCGACCACCGCCAAGTCCACCAACCACTCAGCCATGGTCTGCATCAGCAGATCCTGGGCTGCCCTGCAGTGGTTGGCGTTCGCCTGGAGTATGCGATGTTCGACCCTATCCATCAGTCGGACATCGCACCCCCTTCCTCCGCAGCCACCGCAGAAGCAGCGGTGTTATTTGCAGGCCCGGTCGGCGCCTGCGCTTTGCCCCGCACAGGGGGAGGACTGCAGTTCCTCCCCTTCATTGTGTGGTCTGCCGGGCAGCCACTGGCGGCACACACCGCACAGTGCGGCGTGGCGGCCTCGCAGGAGGCGGCTTTGTGGCCGTCCTTGCCGCAGCGGTAGCAGGCGTTCGACCTGTCCACTGCGGACGGACACAGGGGCCGGGTGTGTCCGATGCCGAAGCACCGGAAACACCGCAGAGGCTGGTCCTCGAGCGCCCGGACCGCTCCCGAGCTAAAGCCGACTGTGAGCCGTCCCTTGGCAAGGACGGCTTTGGCAGCGGCGATTGGGCACTCGAGGCGCATGGTGCCCATGCCGCCGCGGCCGGGCCTTATGTCCCGGCCTTGGACCGCCGCGACGCCACAGCCCCCTATCGCTGCGACCGCCGCTACCACCTCCTCCTTGGTGACGGAGTCGTCCAGGTCCGTCACCTCTATGGCCGCCGACTTGACCGGCCGTGCCACCTTGGCCGAATCCGCGATGACCTCCTGCAGCTTGGCTGCAAAGAGGTCCGCATGGGCACTCCCCTCTGCCCCCGGGAACTCGAATATTCGAGCCCCGGCCTGGGTCCGCCGGCAGGACACACTGCCGATCCCCAGCTGGGTGGGATCGGCGTTCGCACGCGCCCGCACCAAAACGGACGCGTACGTCTCCCCTCGGTCCGCAGCCTCCGCGGTGAGCGTCACCACGACGGCCGCGGTTTTTGGGGAGACCAGCTGCACCCTTCGCTTCCCCTTCCCCTTCCCCGTCCGCTTTCCCTTGCCGGTCGTCTGCGACTTGCTGGGAGCGGCGGTGGCGGCGGGGACGGCGGGGACGGCCGTCGCCGACTTTTTGCCCTTGCCCTTCCCCTTGCGGACCACTTCCGTCCACTCGTTGGACGGGGTCGTTGAGGGGAGGAGAAGGGCGTCGTCCGCGTGGGAGCAGGACGGGACCGGCTCACGCTGCCTCGCGTCTGCCGCAAGGGCCGGTCGGAGGCGCTTCTCCGGCAGGAGCCGGTCCTCAATGCCCGCTAAGCAGGCTCTTGTGAAGGCCCTCTCCTGCATTACGACCTTGCGGATGATATCCTCAAGGTTGGAGGAGGGGCCCTCTGCCGCAGGGCTCGACTTGGCCTGTTGTGGCCGGGCCGTGGCTTCAGCCAGCTTCTGATGAAGCTGGCTGACCTCCGACTGCAGGCGATCCACCTTCGCCTGCAGTTGCCGCGTTTCGTCTGTGGAGCTGCGCTGGACCAGCTCCGCAACGACGCCGCGCATGCTCGCGGCCCTACATTTCAGGGCCTTTTGAAGGGTCCCCTTTATGTTGGAGGACTTCGAGGCGACCTCCGCGATCTCCCTCTCGTCCTCCTCCGCCATCCTCTCCAGCTCGGCCAGGGAGTGGTCCGCGTATACGACGCGGGGCGCACCGTACCCGGACTTGGCCCGGGCGACGTGCGCCCGCTTCTCCGCGGCAGCGACCCGCTCCTCCAGCTCTTGCTGGAGCTGAGCCCGTCGAGCCAGATCCAGCTGGCGTTGGGCGTTCTCGAGCCCAACGACATGGGTCTCCGCGGCAGCCGTCGGCTTTTTAGCCTTCGGCGACCGCGTCGACCCCGAGGCCGAGGAGCCCTCGGACCCACCGCTCCGATGGACCCTCTTCCGCGAACGAGAGTCGTCCGCGTCCGACACACTGATAAGTGAGTCGTTGTCGGACGACGACTCGTCCGCCCCTCCAAAAAAGAAGCTAGCCGCAGACGGCGCGCGGCTAGTTTCTGACGCCGAAGCGTCGGCTTGGCCCTGAGAAGGGCCTTTGGGTTGGCCCTGAGAAGGGCCTTTTGGTTGGCCCTGAGAAGGGCCTTTGGGTTGGCCCTGAGAAGGGCCTTTTGGTTGGCCCTGAGAAGGGCCTTTGGGTTGGCCCTGAGAAGGGCCTTTTTGTTTTAAAAATCGCCCGGAGGCGTCCCGCTCAGGGGTCGGCATGATCCCGGCAGGTTCGCAGACAAGACACAACTAAGTAAAATTAAAATCCGCGAAGGCACAGTGCACTTTGGCCAACCCAGTCTGCCACTCCGTTACGGTGGTCAGAACTGGGCTGTTTCCAGGGGACGCGACGTGGACGCAAGCACTGTGGGGTGGTCCCCCAACCTAACCTAACCTAACCTAACCTTTTTTTTTTTTTTTTTTTTTTTTTTTTTTTTTTTTTTTTTTTTTTTGCGCTGGGAAAAATGCGTTACGCATACCCTCCCATCGGGGGATGGGGGGCTATGTGGGACTCCCGGGTCTGACCCGGTATACCCACTAAAAAACCCAGCGGCACTCCCGCTTCGTCCGAGTGGCGGGGGACTGGGAAACCAGCGTAGCCTTAACGTCCAGTCCTCCGCCGACGATTGTCCTTCAGGGCGGGCCCCTCACGGGGGCGCGGGAGTGACCGACGAAGGTGGTGATGGGTGCAATGCGGGAGACGGCACCCCCGTGCCTGTCGCCCGCCCATCGCCACCATGAGGGGGGAGAGGCTGGCGCCTTCTCCGACCCCTTCTTCGTCTGCGGAGCGGCACAGCGAGAGGGTCGTCCTCCCGCGCGCGCTCCGCCTCCTCCTTTTGCGAGATTACGTCCTCGCAAAAGGAGGCCACCGCTGCCCAGGCCTCCTCGCTCCCCAGCATGGCGTTGATCACACCAGGAAGCGAGAGGTCCTGTCCGACCGCCGCGGTCAGACCGCGGCGCAGCTCGGACCAAGCCGGGCACGCCTCGAGGGTGTGCTGCGCCGTGTCCTCCGCCGCGCCGCAGTCGTGGCACGCCGGGGTCTCCTCCCTCCCGATCCGGTGCAGGTACGTTCCGAAACAGCCGTGGCCGGACAACACCTGCACCAGACGGAACGAGAGGAAACCGTGGGACCGCTCGAGCCAGCTCTGCAGGACCGGGCCGAGCGCGTCCAACGTCCGGCGGCCAAAGGCGGCGGTGGCGAGGTCCTCTGTCCAGTGAAGGACGATTGCGTCCCTCGCCTCCCGCCGCACGGCCTCCCGCTCCTCGGCGACGGGGCGCTCCCCGAGCGCCCTTCGTTGCGCGGTCCACTCGTACACTCTGGCGAGCACCCAAGCCTCCAGCTCCCAAGGAGGGGTGCCGGCCAGAGCGCACGCCGCCGAAAAGCCCACCGAGCGGTAGGCCCTCGCCACCCGCAGTGCAATGGCCCTTTGGGGCTTGCGGATGGCGGTCGCATTCTCCCTCCTGTGGAGTGAGTCCGCCCAGATAGGGGCCCCGTATAGGGCCATGCTCCTGAGGACGCCGGCATAGAGGCGCCGGCACCCCACCTTGGGCCCCCCCAGGTTCGGGAGCAGCCGCGAGAGGGCGTCCGCGGCTTTCAGGAGGCGCGTCGACAGCCCGCTGAAATGCGGGCCGAAGCGCCACCTCTCGTCCAGCACCAGGCCCAGATACTTCATCTGGGGCTGGACCTCTATCCGGACGCCCTCTACGACGATGTGGGCGTCGGGAGGGCAGCGCTGCCGAGGCCCGTGAAAGAATACGGCCTCGGTCTTGTGCAGCGCCACCTTCAATCCCAGGAGGCGGATCCTCTCTGCAACCAGGGATCCGCCAGCCGAGGCCAGACAGGCCGCGTCTCCAAAGTTCCTCCCCCGGGCAGTGAGGAGAGTGTCATCCGCGTAGCAGATGACACTCGTGCCCTGGAGGAGGACTCCGCGTAGGAGCCAGTCGAACCCGATGTTCCACAGGGAGGGCCCCAGAACTGACCCCTGCGGAACACCGGACTCTGCTCCGTACCGCCTCACCGTGCCCGTCCGGTCCGCGAGGAGGACCTCTCGGCCCTCCAGGTAGCTGGCCAGCAGATCCTGCAGGTATTGGGGCACTCCGTGATACCGGAGCGCCTCCAATATCGTCGAGTGGGGGACGGAGTTGAAGGCGTTTGCAATGTCGAACGACACTGCCAGCACTCCGTCCCCCGCCTCCACCGCCTCCTTCACCTGGCCCTTGAGTAGGGCTAGCGCGTCGATCGTCGAACGCCCTTGTCGGAAGCCGAATTGGGCGTCCGACAGGTCCGGCCCTACCCCCCGCAAAAGGCCATGAAGCCGGGACGCGATGATCCCCTCGAACAGTTTACCGACCTCATCGAGCAAGACGATGGGCCGGTATGCCGACGGGGAGTCCACCGGACGTCCCTCCTTTCGGAGGAGGCAGAGCTGCCCCTCCTTCCACAGTTTCGGGAACCTCCCAGCCGTAAAGCACGCGCTGAAGAGGTCCCGAAACCTGTCCTCCATTTGGGAGGCGGCGATCGCCACCACCCGTGCGGGGACGCCGTCTGGAACCTAACCTAACCTTTTTTTTTTTTTTTTTTTTTTTTTTTTTTTTTTTTTTTTTTGCGCTGGGAAAAATGCGTTACGCATACCCTCCCATCGGGGGATGGGGGGCTATGTGGGACTCCCGGGTCTGACCCGGTATACCCACTAAAAAACCCAGCGGCACTCCCGCTTCGTCCGAGTGGCGGGGGACTGGGAAACCAGCGTAGCCTTAACGTCCAGTCCTCCGCCGACGATTGTCCTTCAGGGCGGGCCCCTCACGGGGGCCCGGGAGTGACCGACGAAGGTGGTGATGGGTGCAATGCGGGAGACGGCACCCCCGTGCCTGTCGCCCGCCCATCGCCACCATGAGGGGGGAGAGGCTGGCGCCTTCTCCGACCCCTTCTTCGTCTGCGGAGCGGCACAGCGAGAGGGTCGTCCTCCCGCGCGCGCTCCGCCTCCTCCTTTTGCGAGATTACGTCCTCGCAAAAGGAGGCCACCGCTGCCCAGGCCTCCTCGCTCCCCAGCATGGCGTTGATCACACCAGGAAGCGAGAGGTCCTGTCCGACCGCCGCGGTCAGACCGCGGCGCAGCTCGGACCAAGCCGGGCACGCCTCGAGGGTGTGCTGCGCCGTGTCCTCCGCCGCGCCGCAGTCGTGGCACGCCGGGGTCTCCTCCCTCCCGATCCGGTGCAGGTACGTTCCGAAACAGCCGTGGCCGGACAACACCTGCACCAGACGGAACGAGAGGAAACCGTGGGACCGCTCGAGCCAGCTCTGCAGGACCGGGCCGAGCGCGTCCAACGTCCGGCGGCCAAAGGCGGCGGTGGCGAGGTCCTCTGTCCAGTGAAGGACGATTGCGTCCCTCGCCTCCCGCCGCACGGCCTCCCGCTCTTCGGCGACGGGGCGCTCCCCGAGCGCCCTTCGTTGCGCGGTCCACTCGTACACTCTGGCGAGCACCCAAGCCTCCAGCTCCCAAGGAGGGGTGCCGGCCAGAGCGCACGCCGCCGAAAAGCCCACCGAGCGGTAGGCCCTCGCCACCCGCAGTGCAATGGCCCTTTGGGGCTTGCGGATGGCGGTCGCATTCTCCCTCCTGTGGAGGGAGTCCGCCCAGATAGGGGCCCCGTATAGGGCCATGCTTCTGAGGACGCCGGCATAGAGGCGCCGGCACCCCACCTTGGGCCCCCCCAGGTTCGGGAGCAGCCGCGAGAGGGCGTCCGCGGCTTTCAGGAGGCGCGTCGACAGCCCGCTGAAATGCGGGCCGAAGCGCCACCTCTCGTCCAGCACCAGGCCCAGATACTTCATCTGGGGCTGGACCTCTATCCGGACGCCCTCTACGACGATGTGGGCGTCGGGAGGGCAGCGCTGCCGAGGCCCGTGAAAGAATACGGCCTCGGTCTTGTGCAGCGCCACCTTCAATCCCAGGAGGCGGATCCTCTCTGCAACCAGGGATCCGCCAGCCGAGGCCAGACAGGCCGCGTCTCCAAAGTTCCTCCCCCGGGCAGTGAGGAGAGTGTCATCCGCGTAGCAGATGACACTCGTGCCCTGGAGGAGGACTCCGCGTAGGAGCCAGTCGAACCCGATGTTCCACAGGGAGGGCCCCAGAACTGACCCCTGCGGAACACCGGACTCTGCTCCGTACCGCCTCACCGTGCCCGTCCGGTCCGCGAGGAGGACCTCTCGGCCCTCCAGGTAGCTGGCCAGCAGATCCTGCAGGTATTGGGGCACTCCGTGATACCGGAGCGCCTCCAATATCGTCGAGTGGGGGACGGAGTTGAAGGCGTTTGCAATGTCGAACGACACTGCCAGCACTCCGTCCCCCGCCTCCACCGCCTCCTTCACCTGGCCCTTGAGTAGGGCCAGCGCGTCGATCGTCGAACGCCCTTGTCGGAAGCCGAATTGGGCGTCCGACAGGTCCGGCCCTACCCCCCGCAAAAGGCCATGAAGCCGGGACGCGATGATCCCCTCGAACAGTTTACCGACCTCATCGAGCAAGACGATGGGCCGGTATGCCGACGGGGAGTCCACCGGACGTCCCTCCTTTCGGAGGAGGCAGAGCTGCCCCTCCTTCCACAGTTTCGGGAACCTCCCAGCCGTAAAGCACGCGCTGAAGAGGTCCCGAAACCTGTCCTCCATTTGGGAGGCGGCGATCGCCACCACCCGTGCGGGGACGCCGTCTGGCCCGGGGGCCGTCTTCTTCGCGCGGAGGGTGAGAACCCCCGCGCGGAGCTCCTCCACCGTCACCGGGGGGACCTGCTCGTCCGGCGGAGCCGCCCCTTGCGGGGGATCCATCGCTGGTGGGGTGAAGTCGGTCCTGCGCGGAAACAGGGACCGGACCACCCCGTCCAGCAACGCCGGCTCGAGGAACCTTTTTTTTTTTTTTTTTTTTTTTTTTTCGCTGAGAAATGCGTTACGCATCCCCGCTCGTGGGGGACGAGACGGGGTATGTGGGACTCCTGTTGGAATTACACACCGACAGTATACCCACTAAAACTCAGCGGTGTCCCCACATCGCCGTGGTGGGAGGGCCATGGGAAACCGGCTCAGCCTTTACTTCCACAACCCTCCCGGCGCATGCCCGCCTAGCTGGCGGGCCCCGCATGCCCCCCAGGCTGGGGGGCTACGGGAATAGCCGGGAGCACCTGGCCATTCCCGTCCAACACTGATGGGGGCCTGTGCAATACAGGCAAAGGTGCCCCCGCACCTGTTGCCTGCTGGCCTCCATCTGGGAGGAGTCGGAGATGACTGTCAAACTGACGTCTTCTTCGACCCCTCCTCCGCCTTCGGAGCAACGCCGCGTGAGGATCTTCCTCCCGCGCGCGCTCCGCCGCCTCCTTCTGGGACATGACGTGTTCGCAGAACGAGGCGACTGCCGCCCAGGACCTCTCATCCCTCAGCATGGCGTTAACCAAGCCGGGGAGTGATAGGTCCGGTCCGATCACCGCGATGAGACTGCGGCGCGGCTCGGACCACGACGGGCACACCTCGAGGGTGTGCTGCGCCGTGTCCCCCGCCGCGCCACAGTCGTGGCACGACGGCGTCTCCTCCCGTCCAATTCGGTGCAGGTACGATCCGAAACAACCGTGTCCGGACAGCACCTGCACCAGCCAGAAGGAGAGGAATCCATGCGACCGCTCGAGCCAGTCTCGCAGTACTGGCCCAATCGCGTCGAGGGTTCGGCGGCCGAAGGCTGCGGTGGCGAGGTCCCCCGTCCAATGGACGACGATGGCGTCCCTCGCCTCCCGCCGGACGGCCTCCCGCTCTTCCTGGGCTGGGCGTTCTCCTCTCGCCCTCCGCCCCGCCGTCCATTCATATACTCTGGCGAGCACCCACGCCTCGAGTTCCCAAGGAGGGGTGCCCGCCAGAGCACATGCTGCCGCGAAGCCCACCGTGCGGTAGGCCCGCGCCACCCGCTGGGCTATGGCCCTTTGGGGTGCCCGCAAGGCGGCAGCGTTCTCCCTCCTATGGAGGGAGTCCTCCCAGATAGGGGCTCCGTAGAGGGCCATACTCTTCAGGATGCCGGCGTAAAGTTGCCGGCATCGTGCGCTGGGCCCCCCCAAGTTGGGAAGCAGCCACGACAGCGCGCCCGCGGTCTTCAACAGGCGCGTCGACAGCCCGCTAAAATGCGGACCGAAGCGCCACCTGCTGTCAATTACAAGACCCAGGTACTTCATCTGGGCCTTGACCTCAATTTTGACGCCGTCCACGAAGATATGGGCGTCAGGTGGGGGGGCGCGCTGCCGAGGTCCGTGGAAGAACACGGCCTCGGTTTTGTGCAACGCCACCGTTAAACCTAGGCGGCGGATCCTCCCTGCGACCAAGGATCCGCCCGCCGAGGCCAAGTTGGCCGCCTCCCTGAAACTCTCCCCCCGGGCGGTGAGGAGAGTGTCATCCGCGTAGCACACGACACTCGTGTCTCGGAGGAGAGTTCCCCGCAGGAGCCAATCATAGCCGACGTTCCAGAGGAGAGGTCCTATGACTGACCCCTGTGGAACGCCGGCTTCGACGGCGTACCGCCGGACTTGGCCAGTCCTATTTACCAGAAGGATCGCCCGATCCTCCAGGTAGCTGGCCAGCAGACCGCGCATGTATCGAGGCACTCCGTGAAATCGGAGCGCCTCTAGGATGGTGGAGTGGGGAACGGAGTTGAAGGCATTGGCTATGTCGAATGACACAGCCAACAATCCATCCCCCGCTTCCATCGCCTCCTTCACCTGGCCCTTAAGGCAGGCCAGCGCGTCCACGGTGGAACGCTCAGCCCGAAAACCGAACTGAGCGTCCGACAAGTCCGGCCCGATATCCCGCAGATGGCCCTTTAGGCGAGCAGCGATTATCCCCTCGAACATTTTGCCGACCTCATCGAGCAGAACGATGGGCCGGTACGCCGAGGGGGAGTCTGCCGGGCGGCCCTCCTTGCGAAGAAGGCACAACTGCCCCTCCTTCCATGGTTTCGGGAACCTCCCTGACGCAAGGCATGCGCTGAAGAGGTCCCGAAACCTCTCCTCCATTTGAGTGGCAGCGATCGCCACCACTCTTGCGGGAACCCCGTCGGGGCCTGGAGCTGTCTTCTTGGCGCGGATATGGGAAATTGCCGCGCTAAGTTCCGACTCCGTGACAGGAGGGGCCTCCTCTTGTTCCTCGTCTAGCTGAGCAGCTATCCCCCGCGGTGGGTCCATCACTGGCGGGGTGAAGTTGTCCCTGCACGGGAACAGGGACTGAACCACCCCATCGAGAAATGAGGGCTCCAGGGTCTCGGCAGAACCTAACCTAACCTAACCTAACCGCTATAACTTTGCATCCCGGTGACGCATTCTGAAGCTTTTTTCAGCGTAGTAATTCATTTTTAGGCTCCGTCTAACGTTCCCACTAGTTTAAATTGACAAAAACACCGAAAAACACTTTTCGGTTATTCACTTGCAAAAATTTCAGTGTAAATTCCTTTAAAAAATTTTTTATTACAAAACCTTCAGCTAAATTTTCATTTTTATAATTTTAATTGATACTTACCTGCCTTACCTGTACTCCGGCGCGCGTTCCGCGTGTTCGAGTCCCGTTTGGTGGTGTTATTCCCGTTTTCTACATACATTTTGGTCGTAAATTCAGTTTTTTCAGGAAATTTCAAAAAATTTCTTCAGAGTAAATTCTAAAAACCTCATAGCTCGCTGGCCGGCGCCGAGACGCGTCTTTTGACACCTCGCACGTCCGCCTAGCTCAGATAAAAAGTCAAAAATTTGACCTCCCACCCACCCATTCGTGTCTAGGCAGGTAAACTTTTTGGTTTTGGCGAAAAAATTATTTTCTGTTTTTTGCTCTTCCTGCTACTTTAGTACCTCTTTTATTACGACGCTAGGAGAATAGACGGTTTTCTTAAAAAGCCGAAGGCTGTGGAGGAGAGTTCGGGCATTGAGGAGGCATGCACAGCACCAGCGGGCCCCTCAGTTAGGCGCAGTGTCGGGGAGTGGGAAGCGGAGAAACAGAAACAGGGGCAACCCTGCAAACCTCCTACACCTCCAAAAGCGACACCCGCCACCACCCCCCCAAAGAAAGCGCCCGTGACCTCTCCCATCAAGCTCAAATATAATATAACAGCTAGCCAGCGTGTAAGAACGGATACCTACGAGTTGCCAGGAAGGGCCCTGGAGAGTCCGTCTCGTGAAGCGCCACCCGTGAAGTATCTTAATAGAACCACGGAGGCAAAGGCGTGTCTCTCCAGTGCCAAGCTACAACTGGACAGCTCGAGGAACCTTAAAAAAGAGATAAAGGACGCTCTAATAAAAGCCGTGGACCGGTTATACCAACTCGTCAAGGAGAGTGAAAACGAGAGGGGTAAAACAACATCGGGAGAGGCAGCCGAACCCGAGAAGGCCCCCAGGGACGTGACACCGGCCTCCGGCGCACCTACAGAGCTCGTGAAGCAGCTCATGGAGAACCTCCAGCAGCACAACAAGGCGCTGGAGGAATGCCAGCTGCACACGCGAGCTCTGTCGGAGCGCCTACAACAGGCACCTCGCTTTGTCGCAGGCCAGGGACCCTCGTTCGCAGAGATGGCCGCCGTCCCGAAACAACGCTTCCAGGAGCCTCTTCACTCGGTGGTTGTGTCATCGGTCGATGACAAGGACACCGGGGAGGAGGTTCTTGAAAAGTTGAGAACGGCAGTAGATGCCAGGAATGAGGGCACCAGAGTGGAGAGGCTGCGAAAAGCGAGGGACCAGAAGGTGGTGGTCGGGTTCAGGACCAGAGAGGAGCTTAATCGGGTGTCGGAAAGAATAAAGAAGGCCGGAAACCTCGTAGTCGAGGAAATGAAAAACAAAGATCCGCTTGTCATCCTCAAGGATGTCCTCTCGTGTCACTCGGATGGGGAGATCATTGAGGCGCTCAAGCGACAAAACACCCACCTGATCGGGGACCTGCCTGCAGATGATGTGAGGATGGGGGTTAAGTACCGTCGCAAGACAAGGAACCCCCACATGTCTCACATCATCATGCAGGTATCCCCTTCTGTGTGGCAGAGGCTGACAACGACCGGTCGAGTACACATCGACTTGCAGCGCGTACATGTGCTGGACCAGTCGCCACTGATCCAGTGCACCCGCTGCCTGCGCTTTGGCCACAGCCGTAAGTTCTGCACGGAACCCGCCGACCTCTGCACACACTGTGGAGACCCCCACATGAGAGTAGACTGCCCCTCATGGCTAGCCGAGGAAGCACCAAAGTGCCGAAACTGCGTTTCCGCAAAGATGGGTAAGACCGAGCACAACGCCTTCGACAGCGAGTGCCCAACTCGTCTCAAGTGGGACGGATTGGCGCGGCTGTCGGTGGCGTATTGCTAAGGTGGTCCAGGGCGGAAGCGCAGTAAACAGCGAAGACAGACCTCACCAGTATCATGTCGTTCAGGCAAATCTCCAAAAGAGCAAACTGGCCACAGCTGAGCTCATTATGGAAGCGGGAAAGCGGAAGCTGGCGTTTGCAATGGTCCAAGAGCCATATATAGGTGGGATCGGAGAAATGAAGAACTATCCGGGTGCACGGGTAGTGCAGTGTGCCAGGAAGACCGAGAAAGTCAACAAAGCGGCCATTGTACTATTCGACGACACCATAAACCTCACACAGTGCCCAACCCTAACTACAGAAAACTTTGCAGTTGCGATTCTGAGGACCGGAGCCTGGGAAATAGGTGTGGTGTCGGTGTACCTGGATGGTGGACAGCATATCGAGCCAGACTTGGACCATCTAAGGAAGATTATGGAGGGAATCGAAGTTCGCGATGTGATACTGGGGGGGGACGTCAACGCTTGGAACACGTGGTGGGGAAGCCGAGAGGCAGATAGTAGGGGCGAGGCACTGGCTGGTGCCCTCGATGAACTAGGACTCCAGATCCTAAATATGGGAACGGCCCCCACCTTTGACGTCATCAGGGGTGAACAAAGGTTCTGCAGCTGCGTTGATATTACCACCTGTACAGAGGACATGCTCAGAAGTGTGGCTAACTGGAGACTATCCGGAGACGTCACCACCTCGGACCACAAGGCAATCCTGTTTGAATTAAAACTTGAAAAATCAAAAGGAATGGACATTATAAGAACCACTAGAAAATATAATACTAAAAAGGCAAAATGGGGACAATTTTATGGGAAACTTGACGAAATTTGGGAACAACAAAACATAAACAAAACAGAAATAGATAAATTAAATACTATAGAAGAGCTGGATAAGATTACAGAAAGATACACAGAATCAATAGAGAAAGCATGTGAGGGAACCATACCGATTGTTAGGAAAAGAAATCAGACAGGATTGCCTTGGTGGACGGAGGAGCTTACACTAATGAAAGAGGAGGTCAAGAGACGGAAGAGAAGAATCTCCATTGCCGCACCGAGACGCAGAGCATGGGTCGTGAGCTTATATCTCGCAGCTAAAGAGGAGCTGAAACAGAAGATGGAGAGCACGCTGACATCCAGTTGGAAGGAGTTCTGTGGAAGGCAGGAACGAGAGACTATGTGGGACAGTATATATCGGGTAATAAGTCGCACTGCCAATAGGCAGGAAGACATACCGCTAGTACAAGGCGACCGTGTACTCAGCAACGAGGAGTCAGCCCGGATGCTGGCAAAGACGTTTTATCCTGAGGATAAAACACAGGATGACGATGCGGACCACAGCAGGATACGCGAGCTGGCGAATAGAGTGAATGAAAATACGAATGGTGAGACATTTGATCCTCTATTCACAGTGGAGGAACTAAAGTGGTCCGTATCTAGTTTTAATCCGAGGAAAGCACCGGGTATTGACGGCCTAACAGCGGATATATGCGGGGCGGCTATTACCCATAACCCACAACTGTTCCTAGCAGTGCTTAACAGATGTCTATCTCTGTTCCACTTTCCGACCATCTGGAAAGAGGCAGTAGTCGTGGTCCTGAGGAAACCAGGCAAGGATGACTACGCGCACCCCAAATCGTACAGGCCGATTGGGCTATTGCCTGTACTGGGCAAAATATTGGAGAAAATGCTGGTGCGTCGCATTAGATGGCACATATCGCCACAAGTCAGCAGGAGCCAGTATGGTTTTATGCCGCAGCGCAGCACCGAGGACTCCCTCTATGACATGATAAAACATATAAGAGACCGACTGAAAGAAAAGAAGATCATCGTCGTCATATCATTGGACATAGAGGGAGCCTTCGACAATGCGTGGTGGCCGGCCATGAAATGCCGACTGGCAGAGACACGGTGCCCGATCAATCTGAGACGTCTGGTAGATAGCTATATACTGGACAGGAGGGTTAGGGTGCGGTATGCAGGAGCAGAGTTCGTACAAGGAACGTCGAAAGGTTGCGTACAAGGCTCCATAGGTGGGCCCACGTTCTGGAACCTACTCCTGGATCCCCTGCTCAAAGAGCTGGAACAGCGAGGCGACTATTGCCAGGCATTCGCGGACGATGTGGTTCTGATTTTTTCGGGTGAAACAGCGCTTGATGTCCAGGGACAGGCCAATGCAAGTCTCGCTCATGTGCGGAAGTGGGGAGTCGGAAACAAACTTAAGTTCGCGCCCCACAAAACTAAAGCTATGGTGGTCACAAACAAGCTGAAATACGACTCGCCACTTCTGCGCATGGGCGGTGAGGACATTGCCCTGTCTCGGGAAATCAAGATACTGGGGCTCACAGTTGATGACAAGCTGACGTTTAACGCCCATGCCTCGAACGTCACGAGGAAGGCGTTAAACATATACAAACAGCTGTCGAGAGCCGCAAAAATCAGCTGGGGCCTGAAGCCCGAAATAATCAGGACCATATACACCGCTGTGGTGGAGCCGGTGGTTATGTATGCTGCTAGTGCGTGGGCGCCAGCCGCAAATAAGTTGGGAGTCAGGAAGCAACTGAACGTGCTCCAAAGAGGGTTCGCGCAAAAGCTGTGTAGAGCCTACCGCACAGTCTCCCTTAACTCGGCACTGGTGCTGGCCGGGATACTCCCAATCGACCTGCGCATTCGCGAGGCGGCAGCGCTGTATGAGGCCAAGAGGGGAGTGTCCCAGTCAGTAATGGGAGACAGGGAGATTGAGCGGATGGCTCCAGCAGTAGAATCCCCGCACCCAGCGGAGCAAACGAACCTGAAGTTTGAAAGCTTGGTAGACGTATATCAAAACCACAGCAATTTTGCTGTGAGGATTTTCACCGACGGCAGCAAGATTGAGGGCAGAGTCGGAGCGGCACTATCCTTGTGGAATGGCGTCGCCGAGACAAAGGCCCTCAAACTTGCCTTGCCGTCCTACTGCACCGTCTACCAGGCTGAACTCCTGGCTCTACAAAGAGCGGCAGGGGAAGCGCTCTAGTCCCGTGAAACCTCTTTCGGCATTTTCAGCGACTCTATGGCGGCCCTTCAGTCGGTGATCAACACAAGTTCCCTCCACCCCTTGGCCGTAGATACAAGGGACACCCTACGACACTGCAAGCTCCAGAGCAAGAGTGTCTCCTTGTTCTGGATAAAGGCCCACGCAGGATTGGAGGGAAACGAAAGAGCCGACCAGCTCGCGAAGGAGGCCGCCCTGGGGTCGAAGAAAAGGCCGGACTACGATTTGTGTCCCGTATCATTCGTCAAGCGGCAAATCCGGTCGGAAACGCTTGAGGAATGGAACGGGAGATATCGGTCAGGTAACACGGCTTCGGGCACGAAAATGTTTCTTCCTGACGCAATTGCAGCCTACCAAATAGTGCGGAAAACTGACTTAAGCCCAGTCTTAGTACAAGTGCTTACAGGGCACGGCGGGTTCTCCGAGTACTTGAATCGCTTCAAGTGCAAGGAGAGCCCGGTATGCCTCTGTGACCCATCTGAAAATGAGAGCGTCCCACACTTGCTGACGGAGTGTCCTATATTCGACTGATTCAAAAATTTGACCTGGAAGCAGAAATAGAAATGGAAATAAAATTAGAATACATAAAAAGTAATCGCCGAGATATAAAAGATTTTAAAATTGTAAATGAGTCGTAAAAACTTTGCATTTAAATGAAATAGATTAGATTAGAGTCATTATTGGTGTATTAAAAAGATATTAAAAGTGATAAGATAGAAGATAGCAAAAGAAGACAACAAATATATAAAGCATTAATATAAATAAGATAAAATAATAAAATTTTGACTAAAAAGGTCTCTGATTATGTCAGAGGGACATTAAGCAAAAAAAATAAAAAAAAAAAAAAAAAAAACCTAACCTAACCTAACCTAACCTAACCTTTTTTTTTTTTTTTTTTTTGCGCTGGGAAATATGCGTTACGCATACCCTCCCATCGGGGGATGGGGGGCTATGTGGGACTCCCGGGTCTGACCCGGTATACCCACTAAAAAACCCAGCGGCACTCCCGCTTCGTCCGAGTGGCGGGGGACTGGGAAACCAGCGTAGCCTTTACGTCCAGTCCTCCGCCGACGATTGTCCTTCAGGGCGGGCCCCTCACGGGGGCCCGGGAGTGACCGACGAAGGTGGTGATGGGTGCAATGCGGGAGACGGCACCCCCGTGCCTGTCGCCCGCCCATCGCCACCATGAGGGGGGAGAGGCTGGCGCCTTCTCCGACCCCTTCTTCGTCTGCGGAGCGGCACAGCGAGAGGGTCGTCCTCCCGCGCGCGCTCCGCCTCCTCCTTTTGCGAGATTACGTCCTCGCAAAAGGAGGCCACCGCTGCCCAGGCCTCCTCGCTCCCCAGCATGGCGTTGATCACACCAGGAAGCGAGAGGTCCTGTCCGACCGCCGCGGTCAGACCGCGGCGCAGCTCGGACCAAGCCGGGCACGCCTCGAGGGTGTGCTGCACCGTGTCCTCCGCCGCGCCGCAGTCGTGGCACGCCGGGGTCTCCTCCCTCCCGATCCGGTGCAGGTACGTTCCGAAACAGCCGTGGCCGGACAACACCTGCACCAGACGGAACGAGAGGAAACCGTGGGACCGCTCGAGCCAGCTCTGCAGGACCGGGCCGAGCGCGTCCAACGTCCGGCGGCCAAAGGCGGCGGTGGCGAGGTCCTCTGTCCAGTGAAGGACGATTGCGTCCCTCGCCTCCCGCCGCACGGCCTCCCGCTCTTCGGCGACGGGGCGCTCCCCGAGCGCCCTTCGTTGCGCGGTCCACTCGTACACTCTGGCGAGCACCCAAGCCTCCAGCTCCCAAGGAGGGGTGCCGGCCAGAGCGCACGCCGCCGAAAAGCCCACCGAGCGGTAGGCCCTCGCCAAACCTAACCTAACCTAACCTTTTTTTTTTTTTTTTTTTAACTTGGAGAAATGCTCATGCATTCTGCACTACCACGGGGAGATAGTGCAGTTATGTGGGACTCCAACCCACTAAAACTCCACGGTGTCCTCCTCTGCCACTTACGGCGGGAACACGGGCACGCGTTAGCACTCATCCGTGAACCCGCCGCGGCTGTCCGTCACCGGACCCTCCTCTGGGGAGTATTCCCCATCACCGGCGCACCAGAACACATAGCACGCCGTGACCACCCCAGGGACCAAACCAGCACATGGGCGCCAGACGACCCCGTGTCTGGGCACCCTTGGTCCCCCTGCGACGGGTCAGGTCATTGGCCCCGCCGCCTGCCAATTTTCGGCCGCAGAGGATAGGGAGAGCGGCCAACGTCATACCAACACTCCTCTTCCTCTGCGGCCCCACCGCGTCCGCCATCGGACGGTGGCGACCCCGTCAAGGCCGCGGAAGGTATGGAGAGCGGCGCACCGCAATACCGGCACTCCTCTCCCACCGTGGCCTCCAACCCTCAGCCGCGATGCCTCCGATACGACATCGCGGCCCGCCTCAGCGGGCCGCGATGAGGGGTCGGGTGTGTTCCGGCGACGAAAATTGCAACTCTTTGAGCAGACTTTTTATTTTCGGGAATAAGAAGTAGTCACACGGTGTTAGGTCAGGGCTGTAAGGAGGGTGACCCAGGAGTTTGACTGGCGTGCTGTCCAGGAAGTCCCTCGTTTCGAGAGCGGTATGCGAAGGCATGTTGTCGTAGTGGAGCAGTAGCCCGTGGAGCCGTGTATTTGGTCGCTTGTTGCTCACAACAGAATCAGAACGAATCTATAGTCAAGTCAAGCCGAGGACCCTCGAAAAGGTCCTCGCTTTGAAAAGGTCCTCGGTCGTGCCTTGTGTATTCATACCAACGAAAAAAATAATATTAGTGTGATTTTGTGTTTTTCTTGTATCCATACAATATTATAAATTCGAAAGGTAACTCTGTCTGTCTGTCTTGTTACCTTTTCACACCTAAACCACTGAACCGATTTAGATGAAATTTGGTATAGATATTGTTTGAGTCCCGGGAAAGGACATAGGATAGTTTTTATCCCGATATTCCCACGGGATCGAAACTTATGCGGGTGAAACTGCATGGCGCAGCTAGTTTTACAATAAAAAGCCAATGATGTGTAATTGGAATAATCCATTTAATGAACTCGTCAGCGCGTCAGGGAGAGGCTTCAGGCGCGCGGGGGGAGCGCGCGGCGCGGTCGTCGCGTGCTGCTCCTGGCGACTTGGCAGGGCTCGGGGAGCGGTCCAGCGCGCGGTTGAGGCGATCGATGTGGCGCAGCTGGCGCAGCACGAGGCGCACGTGCGAGTCGCGCAGCGCGCGCATGCCTCCCAGCCACTCGTCTGCGGAGTTTCAGATTAAGGGCTGATGTTCAGATAACTTTTATTTGAAGAATAAAAATTTCAGTTAGACAGCTTTTGTATATGACATAATATGTCAAACCGTCGTCTATTCTTCAATTCTATATTATAAGTTAGGTAAGTATAGATAAACCTGCCATCAGTATTATTTTTTATAGGTAACTAGATCTATGAATTCGACTCCCGCGCGCGCTCGCAGCCAGACGTGCATAAAGTTAATCCGACTACATTTTATAAAATAACCAAGTAAATAAATAAGTTTACACATAAACCAGCGCTAAAGTAAACAAAGGAAGGAATACAGTGATCATAATACTAATAATACATACAGTATTAGTAAATAACTTGAAGAAAGTTCGGTAACAATTTTATTAAGGCGATTATAGCCTCGAATGTCCTTGAGCGTTTGGGCGGAGCATAGGCGAACCCAGTGCCTCACCCCGCGCGCCCGCTTACCTCCCCAATGTCAAAGAGTGTCGTACTCGTACGTAGCGCATGCAGATGCGGCGTGGGATGCATTTTGTCTTAGGCAGTTTTATGATGCTACCTACTTACTGAGTGTAGATGGATCGAGAATACGTACAATATTTATGTTGTGAGTATGAATGCTATTGTACTTACAGTAAAAATACTGCTTTCTTAGAGACAAATAAAAAATAATAATAATATCAATAAAAAACGTTTATTCAGTATACAGTTCGTTTTTTCACGTATACAGATTATAAAAAAATACAATTATGAAAAAAAAAAAACTTACTTATGACTAATACCGCTTTTAACAGTGGTAGTTTTTAGGGTTCCGTACCCAAAGGGTAAAAACGGGACCTTATTACTAAGACTCCTCTGTCCGTCTGTCTGTCTGTCACCGGGCTGTATCTCACGAACCGTGATTGCCAGAAGAATACCATTATTATAGTTACAAACTCAAATGGGTCCCGCCTGCTTCCAACTTTTATTTAATTTAAAATGGGCTTGTTTTTAGCTTTTCAGTTAGTTTTAGTATAAGGTTGCAGTCGGGTTCTGTAATTTTTTTATTTCCTGCTTTTTAGTTTACAAATGTGAAAGATTTCGCTGACGATTTAGTTCTTGGTAGGTGTTTTTTACGATTTGTCACTTTGAATTAGTTTTTACCATATTATAAATTGTATATATTTTTGTAATCACCTTTTAAAACCTTTTATTTTGATACCCCACTCGATAGGTTATGAGAAAAAAAAAGACGGGTTGCACTCCGGGAGTGCCGGCAGAAGTGAAAACTTGAATATTAACGTTGAAATAAATCAATTATTAATCGAATTAATATAACTCATTTTTTTCACTATTTCTGCGTCACTTTTTTCATTAATAGATGCACTTTGTTCAATTTCCATATTTTAAACACTATACGAGTATACACGAATTTTACGAATACACAGCAGTGTAGGTACTATACAGACGGTCGAGCCATCAGCTGTCCATCCATCCATCCGTACATCCACACCCACACACACACCCACACACACCCCCACACCCACACCCACACACACGCCCACACCCACACCCACACACCCACACCCACACCCACAGCCACACACACACCCACACCCACACCCATACCCACACCCATACTCACACCCACATCCACACACACACCCCACACCCACACCCACACCCACATCCACACCCACACCCACACCCATCCATCCATCCATCCATCCATTGTCGTGTGTCACTTGGTTCACTTCGGTTGGCGCCGCCGTAGAAAGAGAGGGGGATACTTAGTAGTTAGGAGTAGTAGTTCTCCCCTGTGAAATCTCTCCTGACGGTCACGTGTCCTGACGCGACCATTGTTTTCAATACATAGCTGGATTCGACGTCTCAAGGATTGTACTGCCATTCAGCATTACAATATTAGAATATTTTCCAAAGATCGTAAAAGAAATTTGAATTTGGAACATAATGTTGTGAAGGTGACTGCGCTGCGGGTGTGTTAGTAAAATAAAAATATTGAGCATCATTTCGAACAAGGTACGTAATCGAGGTATGAATACTTTAAAATAAGAAGCAGTTTATTAAGATTCAACATTTTCCTTAAGTTTGCCGTATATCATTACTTCCCAGAATTTGATCCTTATTAGGGACACTATCGAATGGTGTAATAATACAGTGTGTGTTTTTTTTTTCAAAATCAACAGGTTCGATTCCTGGCTAGAAATATTGATTTTTCAAAAATCCAATGATTCAGTTTTAGTTTTCATCAAAATCGAGCCCGCGACTCCTTTGAGTATTTTTCGCTATTCCTCATAGTATAGAATTTGGCCATCCACGCCCACTTGAAAAATTCACCCTGTATATTATATACTCTCGAAAAACATAACCCTTCTTCTGGCTATCACGGTTCGTGAGATACAGCCTGGTGACAGACAGACAGACGGAGAGAGGACTCTTAGTAATAAGGTCCCGTTTTTACCCTTTGGGTACGGAACCCTAAAAACTACCACTGTTAAGAGCGGTATTAGTCATAAGTTAGTTTTAATTATTTTTTTTGTAATTGTATTTTTTATAGTTTGTAATTATGTGAATAAACGATCTGTATACTGAATAAACGTGTTTTATTGATATTATTATTATATTAGTATTCAATAGACAATAATATATCGTCCACTCGCAAACAAACTATCACTACTACTAATACTATCAACGTCCAAGCGTAAACGAACAGTCCGAGTGTACTATCTGCGCTATTTAGTCTTTGCTACAAAAATGCAGATCGGAGCGAGCCGACATGCGACACAACCTCCCCGTGCGAACGCTACAGCGAGACTGACCGGGCGGCTGCTGCCCGCGCCCGTATAGGTAAAACCATGGTGTTACTGATTTTTTCCCACTTAAATAATAATTATTAAAAAAAACAAACTTAATTTTTATAAACCATTAAATTTGCTATAATTTGGTGAAAGAATCATCAAAATCGCTTCAGGCGTTTGGAAGTAGAAAGAAAATTCTTGCGTAAAATAAGAGGATGGATATGATTTTTTATTGTTAAAACTAACAGTAATATTAAAAAAATCAAACTTAAATTATATTTGTAAACATATGTCACATATCATATATTTTTTTTAATATATTTGGGCTATCCATTTGGGAGAAGTAGGCCTTCAAAGAGAGGTCTACCTTGAAGTTTGGCGTAACCATTCGCCTTAAAATCCACCGCAAAGCAAGTAAGAAGTACCTAAACAAGTGAGTCACGCCAACAGCATTGCTCCTATTCGTCGGAAAGCGGTGAGTCAGGCAACGCACAGCGAGCCAAAACGCTACCTTATATGGTCACAAACTCGACACCTTTTTCCTTTTCCTCTACCTACGGAATAACATCAACTATTTCGTCAATCACCGGTAATAAAGTTTTACGCTACAATGACAGATAACTTAGTTATACATTACCAAAATTGCAGGGGATTCCGCACTAAATTAAATATTTTGTATATGAATATTCTAGCCAATTGTTATGACATAATAATTTTGACTGAGACCTGGCTGACGCCCGAGATATCAGATAACGAGTTTATTGATGAGCGTTATGTGGTACATCGGTATGACCGTGACCGTATTGCCACCAATAAAAAAGACGGAGGCGGTGTTCTCGTGGCTGTACTGAAGGGTCTGCATTCAGTTAGATTGGCTCCGCAATTTGCAACTCATGCCAGCATCGAGCACATCTTGGTGCAATTGCCAAGCTCAAGTCGAGGCAAGAGCCAAATTATTGCTGCAGTATATGTACCACCAAAAACGCCAGAATTCGCTTATGCTGAATATTTCGAACTGCTGCAATCATTGCTTGGTGACACAAACATTGACAATTTCTATGTGGTAGGAGACTTTAATCTGCCAGAAGTCGACTGGATCGCTTGTACAGATAGTACTTCACTATCTGCTCATATCTGTAGAGGTAACTCTCCCGTTTGTGATCACATGAGTGAGTTTTTGTCGTTTCTCAACGCTCATCAATTTAATACAATACGGAATCTAAGTGGGAGAATATTGGACTTGGTTATTAGTAACGGTGATTGCAAAGTTTCTAGAGCCACAGACTATTTACTACAGGCTGATAGCCACCATCCTCCACTTAATGTTTTTATTTCTCTGAGTGTACCCTACAATTCGATGGCCCGTAAGATGGTTAAAAAATATAATTATTATAAGGCAAATTATGATAACATAAATGGAGATTTAAAAGAAATTAATTGGGAGGATGTTTTAGTTAGCCGTACCATCGACGATACCTTAAGCACGTTTTATAACATTGTTTTCTGCATTATTAAAAGACACGTTCCATTGACTACCTGTAGATCTTTAAAATTTCCGGTTTGGTTTTCAAAATCGCTTATTCATATTTACAAAAATAAAACCAAGGCTTGGGTAAAATGGAAGATGTATCAAAACATTTCAGACTACGAGCAGTTTTCCATTTACCGCTCTAGATTCCAAGTTGAGTGCAAAAACTGTTACAGAAAGTACATTACCTCCGTCGAAGATGGTATCCGGACTAATGTTAAGCATTTTTGGGCTTTCATTTCTTCCCGTAAATCTTCTACTAGCTTCCCTTCTACCATGCATTACAGTAACCATTCAGCCAATAACCCTGAAGACATCTGTAATCTGTTCTCAAGCTTTTTTAATTCAGTATACGAGCCATCCGTTTCAACTGATGGTATTTCATCGCATTGCGGAGATTATTCTGAAACCTGCTCACTGCTTAGTAACATTCAGTTTACTACCGATGAAATATTAGATGCACTAAGAGCATTAGATCCATCTAAAGGCCCGGGACCAGATGGTCTACCAGTTGTGTTCATTAAACAGACTGCCGTTAATCTGTGTGTGCCATTGCGAATTATTCTTAATTTATCTATTTCACAAGGAGCCTTTCCCCAAGCATGGAAACTCGCAAACATAACTCCTGTTTACAAGTCGGGACCTAAACAGGATATCGAGAATTATCGTCCTATATCGATATTATCCGTTTTTTCAAAGCTTTTTGAGAGGCTTGTTCATGATAAAGTTTACCCTCTACTGCATAATAACATAATTCCACAACAGCATGGATTCGTCAAAAAAAGATCAACTACCACTAACCTGATAACTTTTGTTGACTATTTATTTAACAGTATGGACTCTCGTATTCAAGTTGATACTATATACACGGACTTCCAAAAAGCTTTTGACAAAGTGGACCATCAATTGCTGTTGAGTAAAATTGCCTTTAATGGGATACGTGGAAACCTATTGAGATGGTTCACTTCTTACGTTCTTAACAGATCTCAAAAAGTTGTTATAAATGGCTTTAATTCTGCGACCTTAAATGTTACTTCCGGTGTTCCTCAGGGCTCTATACTGGGTCCTCTTTTGTTTATTATGTTTATTAATGATATAGGTACGTGTTTTCAAAATTCTAAAGTATTACTATATGCAGACGATCTAAAAATATTTAGGCCGATTGTTAATTTACGTGACTGTTTACTTTTGCAGGAAGATTTAAATAGATTCTCTGCTTATTGTGTAAAAAACAAACTTAAATTGAGCATATCCAAATGCCATTGCATTAGTTTTACCAAAAATAAAAACGTAATTAAATATGTATATTCATTGAACAATATAGATCTAGCAAGAGAAACAGTGGTTCGTGATCTTGGTATTTTGTTAGATGATAAGCTCCATCTTGATGCTCATGTTGCTAAAATTGTGAACAATGCTTTTCGTATGTACGGTTTTGTGATGAGATCGGCTCAGGAATTTAAACGCCCTGGTACTTATTTATACCTATATAAAACCTTGGTCAGGTCTCAGTTGGAGTACGCGGTCCCGGTGTGGAATCCCTTCTATGAAAAATATTCTAATATGATAGAAAAAGTACAACGCAAATTTTTAAAGGCCGTGCATTTCCGTTGTTTTCACACGTATGCATCTTACAGTGACTTACTGAATAAATTTAAAGTTCAAAACCTTAAATCTAGACGTATAATGTTGGATTCGACGTTTCTGTTTGATTTATGTAACAATTCATATGATTGTATAGACATAAGCAATAGAATAAGTTATGTAGTACCCAGAACTACTATATGTCGAGGTGTGCGCGCACGACCGCTATTTGCTGTAACCTCGTGTCGATCAAACGCAGGATCGCGAGCACCCCTACGGCGTCTTACTGCTCAGTTCAATAAGATTTTCCGGGATATCGAGTTCTTTGCCGTTTCTGCTGGAAAATTTAGAAGTATTGTGTTTAAAATCATAGCAGAATTAAGTACATAACAATCCTTAAATCAAAATTTAAATTTTTAATTAATTTTTAATTCAATTATATCTTCTTTCTCTTTTTATTATTTTCACCTGTATAGTGTATGTTTCAGTTTAGTTTAATTTTTTTTTTTAAAGTATTTTACCATGCTCTCTTTTGAATGTATGTAATCTATATCGCATGTCGTTCGTGTTTGTTTAACTTTTTAATATTTTGTGGAAAATGTTGTTGGTTATACATTTATACTCCCATTTTAGTCTTAAGTTCTATACCTTACATTATAATGTGTAACCGTTTATTTTCCCTAATAAAATAAAATAAAAAATAAAATAGTTGATAGCGCTAAGAGATAACCCGCGGACTTGCAAAGTGTGAAGCTCGCGTTCGATCCTGACGAGTGATTCTTTTTGTGATTAAAACTGCATTGAAAACTTGCTTTTGGGAATATTTTGGGAGTTTTTTGCATATTTAATTCTATATTTAACTAAATTATTCTACGCACATTAAAAAAACATTATGCCGCTAAACCGTACGCCACCAAAGATTACTCCAGAGGCTGAAGTCAGTCAGAACTTGCTTTCTTCCTCAAAAGCTGAATCCACCCCAAACTTGTCTATTGCCGACACTGATAATATTACAACTCGGAAGCGCAAACGTCATGATGAGAGCTTGGAAGAAATCAGTGCGTTAATAAAGTCCCATACAGCTCAGACAGATAGCAAATTGGAGGCGCTACAAAAAGCAATGGCTGAAATCATAGCGCAGAATGCCGAAATAAAAGAAAATATTCAATTTACTACGAAGCAATATGATGACATGGTTTTAAGAACAGAAAAGTTAGAAGCAGACCGAAAGGCTGACCTTACTTACATTAGTCAACTTGAGGATAGAGTTGAAAATCTGGAGAGAATGGTTAACCTACCAAAAGTAGAAATCCGTAATATTCCAAAAAAGCAAGGTGAAACCAAAGAAGAGCTATGCAAATTAGTAACAGAGGCCGCCACTGTTCTTGAAGTTCCTTTACAGCGACAAGACATCAAAGATGTATTCCGCGTAAACAAAAAAGAGGGAGTATCAACAATCATCGTAGACTTCATCAACACGACATCCAAGGAGAACATTTTACAAAATGTCCGCAAGTTTAACAAAAAGAACAATGGAAATAAGTTGAATACATCTCCTGTTAAGATAGAGGGTGCATCGAAACCAATTTATGTATCAGAGGTCCTTACTTTAAAATCCCAGCGTTTATATTACATGGCTAGGAACTTTGCTAAGGATAACTCCTATAAATATTGTTGGACGTCATTTGGCAGAGTTTTTGTTCGAAGAATAGAAGGGGAAAAACAAATATTAATCAAACACGAATCCGATCTCAACAACCTACGAGGACGGCAAGATACCAAATGACTAGTTAATTTTTTATTTGTTTACTGCATGTCTAAAATCATTTTAATTATACTATTTTTTCTATTATTTTACTTCCGAAAATGAAAAACATTTCTAGACAGCATGTAATATTACACTATACAAGTTATTTTACAATCAATTTACACACACCAATTTACAAAAATACATAGATACCAATCTGACGCGCTTGACACACCCCTCATACCATTAAGATATACGTCTACATTTATGCAACTTTGTTCAGCTAATGTCAGCATCTTATTACGGACTAACATTGAAATTAATTTGTGCCACAATACAATCTTTATTTATATAAATGGCTAATCTATATCTATACTTAATATTATAAAGAGGTAAAGTTTGTAAGTTTGTATGTTTGTAAGTTTGTATGTAGGGGGTAATCTCTGGAACTACCAGTCGGATTTGAAAAATTCTTCTTGCATTTGATAGCCCAATTCTTGAGGAAGGCTATGTAACATCACGCTATGACCCTTAGGAGCCGAGCAAAAAGAAAAAAAGTAAAAAAGAACGTTAAGTGACAGCGCGGGCGGGTGATGCGATACGACGGGGTGGCTCGGGGGAAACAAGAAGTTTCACGCGAACGAAGTCGCGGGCTGAAGCTAGTAATAATATATTAAGCGACGTTGACAGCATATCCATAGCTAATAGCTATTGTTGTGACACGGATTTTTGTAACACAGAGATAAAAAAGTCAACGCCATCTTTAAATATACACACAGAATATTCGCAGTGTTTATAAGAACTTGGATAATTTTCAAGCACAACTAGCAAGGTTTTCATTTGACTTCAATGTCATCATTCTTACTGAATGCTGGCTCCATCAAAACAAACCTATTCCAATGATTGATGGTTACACAGCGTATTCTTCAAAAAATTGTCTAAATCAAAATGACGGCATTGTTATATATGCAAAACAAGACCTTAAATGCTCAGTTGAAGAACCCGAGCCTGTAGGCGCTAACTTTATGCTATTAAATATTTTTCCAGATACTTGCATTTTGGCTGTCTATAGGTCTCCGTCTATATACTGTACCGACAGTTTCTTGAATTCAATAGACAGTATAATACGGTCTGTTAAAGCTAAAAACATTGTGCTAACTGGAGATATCAATATTGACATTAAAGCCAACACCATTGACAGGAATAGCGAAACTTATTTAAACGTTACTGCTGAACTGGGACTGCTGCCTGGACACACACATCCAACAAGAATTCAAAGTTGCTTGGATCACATGTTACTTAATACGGCACAGCCGGCAACAGTATTTGTAATTAATTCCACAGTTACCGACCATGCCTCAGTAATATTAAACCTTCGTCAATCTCGACAGATAGGTGGTAAACCTAATGTTTTAACAAGGGTCAATTATGACGCTGTGATTAAACATCTAGAGTCAGTTGACTTTTCATTCATTAATGATGATGCGGATGCCAACGAGGCTGCCACTGTTTTTGTTGAAAAAATTTCCACAGCTCTGGAAGTAAATTCAACAAAACTTAAAATACCTAGTCGGAAAAGAATTCTGAAACCTTGGCTAACTCCAGGATTACTCCGCTGCATTCGCCATAGAGATAGACTTCATAAAAAGTTTTCGTGTAGTCCAGAGAACGAAGTACTCGAAACAACATATAAAAGATATCGCAATTTTTGCACCACATTGCTAAGGAAATTAAAAATTAACTACGAACGATCTCTTCTGCAAAGCGCAAATAACAATAAAGATAAATGGGAGGCGGTGAAATCTATAATACAGCAGAAAAAACAAAAAACATTAGCTGACAATCTCATAAATACGGATACATCTAATTCTATAAATGACATAAACAACTATTTTTCTAG
The DNA here is from genome assembly GCA_945859645.1 of Amphipoea oculea. NCBI lineage: Eukaryota > Metazoa > Arthropoda > Insecta > Lepidoptera > Noctuidae > Amphipoea > Amphipoea oculea. The sequence continues at coordinate 34,079,030 of OX243861.1, read as the reverse complement.
CATCGGCAAGCAACTAGCAGATAAAATAATTAACTCCTCTTACTCTAACTCATTACCCTATAGAACTGACATTTCGACTAATTTAAATTCTATCGTATTACTTTCCCCGGATGAAGCTGAAATCGAAACATTAATACTTAACCTCAAGAATGACTGTGCTGTTGGTTGGGATTCCATACCAGCAAAACTTCTTAAAATGGCTAGACATGTCATAGTTCCTCAACTAACTAAGCTAATAGGGATCTGCATTGCACAAGGTGTTTTCCCACGAGTTTTCAAAAAGTCACTAATAACTCCTGTCTACAAGAGTGGATCTAAGGACGGTGTTGAGAACTACCGCCCTATCTCGGTTCTTCCGACAATATCAAAAATACTTGAGAAAGTGCTCAACAGTAAGTGCTTAGTAGGTAATAATAAGAAAATGCTGTATTTACCTATAACTGTTTGTTACATTTAGTTCTGTATTTTATGTTGTTTCCTGTGATTTCTGTAGTGTATACGAACGTTGGTGAATCTAAATAAATAAATAAATAAACAGTAGGCTAATACACTACTTAGAACATAATAAGATCCTGTCGGAATCTCAATTTGGCTTTAGGCGAGGGAAGAGCACCGAGGATGCTGTCAGCCAACTTGTAGAACATATATCTTGTGTGGATGCTAATCAAAAATGCGTCGGCATCTTCCTCGACTTGGCTAAGGCTTTCGACACCGTCTCAATTCCTCTACTTGTGAACAAGCTGGAACATATTGGCATTCGGGGAAATGCTTTAGGGATCTTCAGAGATTTCCTCTATGACAGGACGCAGAGAGTGAAAATTGGGGGACACATTAGCTCAGACGCCCATGTTGTATATGGCGTACCGCAAGGAAGTATACTCGGCCCGAGTCTCTTCTTGATGTACATAAATGATCTTTGTCAACAAACGCTTGCAAATGGCAAAATTTTCACATAATATGCTGATGATACAGCTCTTGTGTTTCATGGCGGGACTTGGGACGAAGTAATACAATACGCTGAGGTGGGACTACACAGGGTGAATCAATGGCTGAGAGCCAGTCTCCTGACTGTGAATATTTCGAAATCGACACAAATTCAGTTCAGTTACTCCAAGATCAATCCCAAAAAAATTGAAATCAAATTACGTGTATGTAACTCACCTCAGAAAAATACAACCTGTGCATGTCTGGCTCTAGGGAATTCGATATCGGTGAAATATTTAGGGGTTATTCTAGACGAAAAACTAAGTTGGCGCCAGCATATAGACCTTACCACCGCGCGTATTAGAAAATTAATTTGGATTTTTTAAAAACTCAGACAAGTGGCTGACCTTGTGCTATTACGCACTGTGTATTACGCGCTAGCACAATCAGTTCTCGCATACTGCATTAGAGTTTGGGGTGGCGCGTGTAAGACGTATAATATGATTCGCCTTGAAAGGGCCCAAAGATCTGTCCTTAAAGTAATGACATTCAGGCCATTCAGGTTCCCCACCAAAACCTTATATGAGAAATGTCAAATATTAACGCTACGGCAGATGTATATTTTAGATATCGTCATCAAACAGCATCTTATCACGCCATACGATAATAGTGCTCTAAAAAAACGCACCACACGAAACATCTGTTTATCAATTAAATGTCGAACTGCATCAGCTAGAAAACAACATAAGTATTTGTCCATTCATTTATATAATAAGACAAACAACGAGCTTAAAATAAATCCTCTCACAGTGAAGGAATCTAAAAGTAAGGTTAAATCATGGCTACTTACGCATGACTATGAACAAACCGAACTCTTTTTAAAATAGTATATAGGTACTTTAACATCACACACCACATACCTACATTACACATTCACACACCACAAACACTACACACCATATTCACACACTATACCACTATCACTCTTTTAAATTACTCCACGTTGGGAAATGTTTCTCGTGTTTATAATTTTTCTATTTTATTTTAATTTTTTTTATTTTTTACTTTAAACTTTGTACTTGTGTTTTTGATTAATTCTTATTGCATAAAACTCGACTCATAATTATTGGGAGAAGACACTGGCTCCTGTAACACAGGTACTATACCTAGCGCAGGAGTCAGGACCTCACTACTTTTGTTAAAAAATATTTATGTCAATAAAGAATTATTATTATTATTAATATTTTTATTCGATTTTACATATCTCGGGACCATGCGGTCCAGGTCCTTTTTGGAAGGCGTACGAGGGGCCGAAGCCAACCCGCAGAGGCCCCTTAGGAAATTTCAATGAAATGTGGCCCCAACCGGCGATTATCCCTGTATGCACTATGCAAGTGCACCCATTTTTTTTTTTTTTTAACGTGGAGAAATGCTCATGCATTCTGCACTACCACGGGGAGATAGTGCAGTTATGTGGGACTCCAACCCACTAAAACTCCACAGTGTCCTCCTCTGCCGCTTACGGCGGGAACACGGGCACGCGTTAGCACTCATCCGTGAACCCGCCGCGGCTGTCCGTCACCGGACCCTCCTCTGGGGAGTATTCCCCATCACCGGCGCACCAGAACACATAGCACGCCGTGACCACCCCAGGGACCAAACCAGCACATGGGCGCCAGACGACCCCGTGTCTGGGCACCCTTGGTCCCCCTGCGACGGGTCAGGTCATTGGCCCCGCCGCCTGCCAATTTTCGGCCGCAGAGGATAGGGAGAGCGGCCAACGTCATACCAACACTCCTCTTCCTCTGCGGCCCCACCGCGTCCGCCATCGGACGGTGGCGACCCCGTCAAGGCCGCGGAAGGTAGGGAGAGCGGCGCACCGCAATACCGGCACTCCTCTCCCACCGCGGCCTCCAACCCTCAGCCGCGATGCCTCCGATACGACATCGCGGCCCGCCTCAGCTGCGATGTCGCTCAAGCGGCACCGCAACCTACTTGTTGGCCGCTACGTCGTCGGCTTACCGGCAAAAGCCCTGACGAGCGGCCCCTCCTCGGGTTCCACTTCGCTTCACCGTGGGTGTCCAAGCCACGGCTACTGAGCCCCCCCGCCTCGACAATGCGGGAACCCACCGGGGGGGATGCAAGTGCACCCAAGGGCAACCCCTGGTTGGTGTAGCACTATTGCAGGATATGGAAAAATGAAAAGTTGGACTATGGGTTTGGTTGGCTAAAGTGGACTGGTTACCAATAACTATGGAAGAACTATGACCCCTGCCTAATCAATGTTTTACATATAGGTACACTGATAAAATAGCAGGGGGTGACTTGCACACTTAATAATGGGGCCCCGGAAACGGTCGCTAGCACATACCTAGTAACGTAGCGACAACGGGGTAACATGTGCTGAAGTGCTTATGAGGAGTGGAGAGGTATTCCACGGCTATCAGGACAATCCCGGAAGTACGGTCAAGATCCCTACCAGCATCTTACTGGAATACTTCCTTCCTCCGAGCACGTTTGCTCTTGCGAATCTCCACTCAAGCCGGCCAATAAAGGCAAGAATGAGGTGGGAGCTCTGTTCTTCGTCATTGTTCACTCCAGCCGGCCAATAAAGGCAAGCCAGAGGTGAGGAACAAGACTTCTACCGGGAGATAGGGTCCATGGGGTCGCTATTGCCCAACAGCTCGCCACATGCTGCCGTGCGGGTTTCTGTATCTCTCTTGGTCTGGCTCCTCACCCTAGACCTGTTCCAGCACAGTAAACTCTTCCGGCACAGGCCTAGAGTTCGGAGCGCGCAAGCCCCACCACGACGTCAACGTAGAGATACGGCGATATTATTATTATCTATGAACCACTGGCCACACTGAGACGAACCACGTACGGGACGCGGGACGCAGCAGTTTGGCCAGAACTTTACCCGTCAATGCAACACTGTTAGGATGGCATAGTGTGAGTTCAACACTGTTACGATGACAAAATGACAAGCAAGAACCGGACGCTACAGCGAGGACCTGCTGCTGCAGCAAGGACCTGCTGCTGCAGCGAGGACCGGCCAAGGCAACGCGCAATAACACGCGCATTTTTTAAGCACTTCTAGTTTTTACAAGATTTTATAATTTGTAGTGTGCAGCTCGCCTAACCTTATACAGGGTGAATTTTCCAAGTGGGCGTGGATGGCCAAATTCTAAACGGGAACTATATTTTCTATCACCAAAATTTATATTTGTCATCAAGTTGTATCACCTAATAAATAGATCTATCGCCACGAAATATTTGTATCACCTAATAAATAGATCTATCGCCACGAAATATTTTCGTTCTCAGATAGCGGGGCTCCGTCGACATAGGATGCAAGAACGAGCGAAGGGCACCCCGAGGTTCGGTTTGGTTAGGTTACTTTAAACCCTTTACACAGAAATAGGGGCCCCGCGAAGCGGGGCTCCGTCGACATAGGATGCAAGAGCGAGCGAAGGGCACCCCGAGGTTCGGTTTGGTTAGGTCACTTGCATTGTTTGGTGACTACATTTTGGTGACAGATCTACTATTTGGAGGACAAACCCTATTATTTAAGAAACACAAAACTAATTAAATTGGTGATAGCTTAAATGATACCCATTCTAAACTATCAGGAATAGCGAAAAGTACTCAAAGGAGTCGCGGGCTCGATTTTGATGAAAACTAAAACTGCATCATTGGTGTTTTGAAAAATCAATATTTCTAGCCAGGACCCCCTCCGTGCCTCGGAAAGCACGTTAAGCCGTTGGTCCCGGCTTTCATTCCAGGATCTTTGACAGTCGTTACGGGAAATCAGAAGCTCGAAGGTCTGACAACCAGTCTTACCAAGGGGTATCGTAATACCCAGTAACTGGGTTGTGGAGGTCAGATAGGCAGTCGTTCTGTGTAAAATACTAGTATTCAGCTGCATCCGGTTAGGCTGAAAGCCGATCCCCACATAGTTGGGAAAAGGCTAGGCAGATGTCATCATCCATGTTACCATTGAGGTAGGTACCTAACAAAAGAGAAATTAAAAAGTATTTTGTTAAAAATTAGCTTATTAGGTACTTTAGTTTGCCGTATATCATTACTTTCCAGAATTTGATCTTTATTAGGGACACTATCGAATGGTGTAATAATACAGCGCTTGTTTTTTTTTTTTTAAATCAACAGGTTCGATTCCTGGCTAGAAATATTGATTTTTCAAAAATCTAATGATGCAGTTTTAGTTTTCATCAAAATCGAGCCCGCGACTCCTTTGAGTACTTTTCGCTATTCCTCATAGTTTAGAATTTGGCCATCCACGCCCACTTGAAAAATTCACCCTGTATATGTAACTGCACACACTAATTATTGTCATCATTATACGAATCGTGGAACTAAACAGTTCTCTTTTATTTCGACAACATCATTATAATACATGGCGACCCTTAGCCAGCAATTAAAATTTTGCAATCTACGCGATAAGGAAGACTACGGACGAGTCAAATAAATTATGAAGATTATACCGATAGAAGTTTATGAAGACGGAAATTAGAAGAAAGAAAGTGAAGAAGATTTTAAAAATTTATAGAAGAATCAGAATCCCAATAGAAGAATTTGTTTGAAGAGGTGAAATCATTAAATAAGAAGACAGAAAAGGAACGTTGCTGCCGGGTGCTGGGAGAATGTTCAAGCCTTATGATGAGAGGACATGCAGGGCGCCGCGCGCCGGGAGTTGAAGAGTACGGGGCCGATGTGGAGCAGCTGGGAGTCAGTTCCGGCCCAGTGCTGAGGAGTTCATTCGTCCAAGCCACGTGAGACGTCGTGACCTACATAATCGTTGTCACTAAAATAAGTAACTACTGCAATGTAAGTTTTGCAACGCTAGCATTTTTTTTATATTCTACTATATTTCATGATTATTGTAACTGGATCATGCAATTTTGTATATTTTGTTCTGGAGATTAGGAATGTCCCAACAATTACAAGATTTGCACGCTAGATTAAAATATCTAAGAGAATATTTAGTGAAACTAGGTCCAGATAGGCGTAAAAACGATTTAGCTTTAAAGAAACTAGAAGAAGCAGAAAAAGAATATAGTAAATTGGATTGTATTTTGACTCAGTTGAACCAAGAAGTTATAGATCGCAAGTTAGACAAAGATGCTTGTGAGGTTTTCCAAACAGTAATTAATGAAATTCAATCAAATTATCAGAAAATAAAAAGTTTACTTTCCTTAGTAGATAGTAGTTGTCAAACTAGTTGTAAAGATTTTATAGAATACGAGTATACTGATTGTCTTACAATGGCTGACGTATTTGATATTAAAACTGCAATTTCCCTGTTGCCAGTGTTGAATGGCCAGGAGCAGGTGACAAATCAGCTTATAGATGGTATCTTACTTTATAGTTCGCTTATTAATGAAGCCAGTAAAAGTCAATTAATGCAGTTTGTGTTCAAAACGCGTCTCTCGCCTAGTGCAAAATTGCGTCTTAAAACTAATTACACAGATATAGAAAGTTTGGTGGAAGATATTCACATTTATTTGTTACCGAAGAAATCGTATGTAGCTTTACAAAGTCAATTGTTTACGGCGATTCAAGGCCGTAGGAGTATAGAAAAATTCGGTACGGAGATTGAAGAGTTATTTGTCAATCTCACGATTGCGCAGGCTAACGATAAGCGTGATGCATATGAGGTTTTGCGTCCACTCAATGAGAAGACTGCAATTAAACGGTTTAGAGATGGGTTGGCTGATAAGCGGCTCAGCACCATCATTGCCTCACGTCAGTTTGCATCATTGCCTGAAGCTATAACGGCTGCGGTAGATGAACAATCCTAGTCTGTCCAGCCACAAGATCAGGTTATGCAATTTAGGGCTAACCAAAATTATAGACGAGGTAGCTTTAGAGGCTCTCGAGGCCGAGGAAATAGACAATTTTATAACAGAAATAAAACGTATAACCATTTATTATGATAAAAATAATGAAAATAGCACAGGTCAAAGAACTTTAAACAGCGTTAATCGAGGTAAAAACACAGGTGAACAACGTCAGCAGTTCCGCGGACGTCCGCCCGGTGCGTTGTCAGCGTGTTCAACATAACGCGCCACAGTCCAATATCCATGACAACTTGCGCAATGATCGCTCAAGCCAAGCAAATGAAAGCCTAGAATTTTTTCGTACCTAAATCGTACACACATTCTATTTTTAGTTTTTGTAATTTTTGTATTATTAATTGTCGGTTAACAAATAGTGATGTTGATCTTAATTTACTGATAGATAGTGGAGCTAGCTTATGTGTGCTAAAGTATGAATGGTTGTCGCGACATAGGAATTTATTGAATTTAGTAAAACAGGATAAGATAATCATTAAAGGAATTAGTGGTAATAAATATAGAGTCCATGGGATACATTTATTTAGAAATTATAATTAATAATGTAACTTTTCAACAAAAGTTTTACATATTTGAACACTTATCTTGTGTTGCAGAAGGTATACTCGGGCAAGATTTTTTTGAGCGGTATATCGCTGTATTAAACTACTAGCTTCAGCCCGCGACTTCGTTCGCGTGAAACTTCTTGTTTCCGCCGAGCCACCCCGTCGTATCGCATCACCCGCCCGCGCTATCACTTAACGTTCTTTTTTACTTTTTTTCTTTTTGCTCGGCTCCTAAGGGTCATAGCGTGATGTTACATAGCCTATAGCCTTCCTCAAGAATTGGGCTATCAAATGCAAGAAGAATTTTTCAAATCCGACTGGTAGTTCCAGAGATTACCCCCTACATACAAACTTACAAACATACAAACTTTACCTCTTTATAATATTATTATTATATTATTATTAGTATATTAGTATTAGTATATTAGTATTAGTAATTAGTATTAGTATTAGTATAGATAAAGATGGTACTCTGAGTTTGGAAACCCGAGACCAGTCTGTTAGTGTTCATGTTAATAGGAATTTATTTACAATTCCGCCTCGTTGTGAAGTAATTAAACACATCCCGACGTCACACAACAGTGATTGCGTCGTTTTGTCAAAGGAAATTTATAAAGGTGTGTTCACAGCAGGTGTAGTATCGAAGCCACATAATGGACTTATTCCTGTTAGAATATTAAATACAACTGATAATTCGGTTGACATAAATACTTCAGATTTAAGTATTAGTTGCTTAAATAATTTTTACGTTTGCAAGTTTGACGACGATAATATTTCTGTGGATAGAGTTAAAACGTTACTTACTACGTTACAACTAAATACCTATTTAAATAAAGCGGAACAAAGAGGTATTGAAAACGTATGTGCCAAATATGCCGATGTTTTCCATTTGCCAGGAGATACGCTCACAACAACTAATTTAATAGAACACTCAATTAAACTAAAAGAAAATACTTCACCAGCATACGTCAAGCCTTATCGATTGCCTAAAGCATTGAAAGGCGAGGTACAGAGACAAATAGATGAAATGGTTAAAAAAGATATTATTGAAGAGACTATTTCAGAATGGTCAAGTCCAGTTCTATTAGTACCTGTAAAGACAGATAGGTCAGGAGAAAGGAAATGGAGACTTGTAGTGGACTATCGCCAACTCAATAATAGAATACAGGATGATAAATTTCCGTTACCTAATATCACTGAGATACTAGATTCGTTATCTAATAACATCTATTTTTCAAAATTAGATCTTAGTCAAGGTTACTATCAGCTATCCTTAGAAGAACAGTCTAGGAAGTACACTGCATTTACAACAGACAAGCAGTATCAAATGAAACGATGTCCAATGGGACTTAAAACATCGCCAAGTGCTTTTGCTCGTCTCATGACAATAGCAATGTCAGGATTAAATTATAAATCATGCTTTTTATATCAAGATGATTGCATTGTCGTAGGAAATTGTCTCGAAACGCATAACAAGAATCTTATAAATTTTTTATAATGCTTAAGAAGAGTGAATCTAAAAGTAAATCCGCTAAAGTGTGAATTTTTAAATTGAAAATCGTTTATTTAGGACATAAAATAACCTCAGAAGGAATATTTCCCGACCCATCGAAGGTAGAATGCCTACAAAAATATCCAGTCCCGCAAAATGTAGACGACGTCAAGAGATTTGTAGCATTCGAAAATTATTATAGACGTTGTTATGGTGGTTGGTAGATGAAACCTTCGATAGAACTGTATGTCCGTAGGCGAGCTTTAGTCATGCACAATCACGTGGAAAAAAATAGGATTGAGGGGAAAGGTACTCACAGGTCTTCGTCGTCGACAACGCTCCGTGGCGCCACTCCACTACACAGTCCAGGGACGTCCCTTTATTTGGCACTTAACACTAACACAGAGTTGTTAGAAAAATAGTCTTTGTAGGTAAGTTTGTTTGATATGGTTGATTATTGAAGCCGGTTAAATGACCGCGCTTTTTCTTCGTTAGTTCGTGACAGAGTGTGTCGGAGAGAGTGAATGATTGGTAAAGGATTGATTTGAACCCGGAAGGAAGTGGATGAATGGGAATGGGAGAATGGATTAGAATGAGGAAATATGACTGTGCATTAGTCAATTGAATGTTTATTTATTTGTTTTTTGATACTTTAACATTCTTCCCCCCTGCTGGCGAAATTATGGAGACAGAACTCTACAATGAAGGCTGCGTCCATATTAACCAAAAACTGGTGTTAAATTGTGTTATGATGTGAATGTTATGAATACTCCTACAATACAAAATTATGATTTAATGATATATTTTTTGATGTTTAGTAGTGAAAATTTAATCATGCCTATCAGGGAGAGGACATAATTTTACTAATGGTCTGTCAATAGTACCTTGAGCAGTCTTGACCGTAGCCGAACGAGGTATCCCATCACGGCCAGGATATAATTTTATGATCTTACCAAACCGCCATCGTAACGGATGATAACATTCGTCTTTGATAATGACTACCTGATTGACATGAACGTCACGTGAGGACTTATTCCATTTCAAGCATTGCGTTAAACTGGTTAAATATTCAGAATGCCATCGTGACCAAAAGTCTTGATGCATTCGTTGCAAAAGTTGCCAACGTGTCAGCCTGTTAGTTGGTATGTCTGTATAATTTGGTGTTGGTAATGTTGTTAATGGTGCTAATGTTAAAAAATGGCCTGGTGTGAGTACTGTGCTGTCATTGGGATCCGTACTAACTGAGCATAATGGTCTAGAGTTTAGTAAGGATTCCACCTGGATAAGAAGTGTATTTAACTCTTCGTATGTTAGGATTTGTGTACCTATCACACGATAGAGGTGCGTCTTTACAGACTTAACCCCAGCTTCCCAGAGTCCTCCGAAGTGGGGGGCCCCAGGAGGGTTGAAATGAAATGCTATATGCTCGGTCTCACAGGCAGACTTCATGATATTGGCCAACTCTGATTGAGCACCTTTAAAATTTGTTCCACAATCTGAATGGATAATGTTACATCTACCACGGCGAGCAATGAATCTACGTAATGCCGCTAAGAATGCTGCAGACGACATGTCCGATGCTAACTCTAAGTGGAGCGCTTTTGTGGCAAAGCACACAAAAAGACACAAGTACGCCTTCGTAACACGAGAGCCACGATTTCTGACGGGGGTTACATTGAAAGGTCCTGCATAATCACAACCAACTGATTGAAATGCTTTTAATTGAGTAATACGTGATTTTGGTAAGTCTGCCATTTTAGGCTCAAGTGTTGTTGGCTTGACACGCAAACATCGATAACAATTTGATAAAACTTGTTGAATTGCCCGTCTTGGGGACAAAATCCAAAAATTTTGAAGAATTAAAAAGTGAAGTGTTTGTAATCCTGGATGCATGTTTTCGTTATGAACAGATTCAATGATACGCTGAGTCAAAAGATGTTTGCGAGGAAGCAAAGATGGATGTTTTGTTTCAAATTCTAAATCAGAACGAGAGAGCCTTCCCCCCACCCGCAAAACACCAGAGTGGTCTATAAATGGGTTAAGTTTCCTAAAGGGTTTAGGTAAAACTTTTCCTGCTAATAACTGTTTGATTTCATCTTTGAATTCAATATGTTGTACGTGTTTAACAAGCGCCATAAGGGCATTCTTTAGCTCAGCTTCTGTTAAATGATTAGTTGTTTTGTTTTTGCGTAAAGCGTTAATGAATCTGAAGCAATATGCTAAAATACGTTGAATTTTTCGTAATGATGAAAATTTGTTAATGAGATTATCTAAAGGGTTACCATCCATTAAGCTGTTTGATAGCACTGTGATACGTTGTTCACAGGCTACATCATTATCAGTGAGGCAGTGAGATTCTGTATTTATTGGCTCGTTAGGCCATTGATTATGATTTGATGATAACCACTCCGGTCCAGTCCACCAGAGGGTGTGGCTGATGAGCTCATCTGGTAATAAACCACGACTTGCGCAATTAGCTGGGTTCTGCTTGCCTGGCACATGTTTCCAGGTAGCATTTGCTAATTTTCTTTGAATGTTTGCTATACGATTGCCAACATATGCTTTAAAATTGGTTGAATTTGATTTGATCCATGCTAGCACTATCATGGAGTCAGACCATGCGAAGACGCCGTCAATGTTGATGATGTTAGAATATATGTTTATAATATAACTCATGAGATCTGCTAATAATGATGCACCGCAGAGCTCGAGTCTCGGCAGCGTTCTTCGCTTGGTGGGAGCAACACGTGATCTTGCGCTCACCAGACAGACTTGATGTTGATCTTGAGAAATACTGGAACGAAGATAAACTACTGCCGCATAACCAGCTTCACTAGCATCGCAGAAGCCATGAATTTGATAAGATGCTGCTTGATCATGTGTAATACGTCTTGGAATACGTAATTGAGAAAGATTTGATAATTGATGCGTATACTTCGTCCAGATTTGATGAATGTCATCGGGTACTGGTTCATCCCAAGACGACCCTAGTAACCACAGACGTTGAATAAGGAATTTTGCTAAAAATGTTAATGGTGTAAGTAAACCGATAGGGTCATAGATACGGGCAAGCTCAGAAAGCATTGTCCGCTTTGTACAGCCGCGAGGAATTTGATTAACTTGATAATTAAAAACATCTTGACAAGCGTTCCAGGCAAGGCCGAGAACCTTGATAAAATTGGTGTCACTGTCGAACGTCAAATCTGGTATCATCTTATGTTCTTCAGGTATGTTTTGCAGTACAGACGCATGATTGCTGGACCACTTCCTGAGCTCAAAACCACCGGAAGCCATGATTTTGACTAACTCTTGTTGTAAATGAATGGCTTGTTGAATGTTATCACAACCGGTGACTACGTCATCTACGTAAAGGTCTTTTCGCAACACCTCTGCTGCAGCAGGGTAGAACTCCTGTTCGTCTTGAGCCAACTGATGCATGGTACGTATGGCCAGAAATGGCGCGGACGACACTCCAAATGTTACGCGATTGATTCTATATTCTTGAATTGATTCGTCAGGTGAAAATCTAAATAGGATACGCTGATAATCCCGATGATCCTGAGTGATGATGATTTGACGATACATTTGACGTACGTCGGCTGATAATACGACTGCATGGAGTCGGAATCGTAAAATGATGTTATTGATATCTGCTTGCAACTTAGCGCCTGTTAACAATGTGTCATTAAGTGATCGACCCTGTCTATCCTTAGCTGAGGCGTCATAGACAACTCTCAGACGTGTAGAAACGCTACTTGGTTTTAGCACTGCGTGATGTGGTATGTAATATGCTGAAGATGATTGACGCTCATTAGGTGGGACAAGTTCCATCTGCCCACTTAATAGATACTCCATTATATGAGATTTATACTCTTCTCCGAAGGTCGGATTTTGATGAAGACGTTTTTCAAGCTGATTAAATCGCCGAAGCGCAATAGTATACGAATTGTTAAATGATGGTAATGATGAATCTCTAAACGGTAGATGCACGATATAACGACCGTCAGCATTACGCTTACAGGTAGATTGATAAATGTCCTCGCAACGAATGTCGTCGGCAGAGGCTGCTTGCTTTGGTTCCGATGGCATGTTGTCGGTATCCCAAAACCTTTGGACTGCAATATCTAAATTAGCATCCATTGATACATGATTGATTGATACAGGAACAGACTCAATGGGATTGGCTGCTTGTGTCCTACCCATGAGTACATATCCAAATATAGTGTTAATTGCTGTTGCTGTATGATTATCACTCTCAATTTTGCCTGGTAATATAATCTGAGGGAAAATTTCTCCACCAATCAACATGTCTATAGAACGAGATTTATGAAAATCAGGATCTGCTAACTTGAGATTTGATATATGTTTGAAATCATTGATATCTATTGCATGTGTAGGCATATCGCTACAAATTTTGTCCAAAATCACCGCTTCTGCTGTAAATGATGTATGAGAATTTCCCAGTGGACGAATATCCAGAAAAACCTTACTACCCGATAAAGCAGGAGCATCCCCTATTCCTGACATTGGAGTGTTACATTTGACCCGACTCAAACCAAGTCTCCGTGCACAAGAATTTGTAATTATATGACTTTGGCTCCCTGGATCTAACAAGGCACGAACCTTTTGATAAATGTTATGCCCATCTTTGATTTCGACTTGCACTGTGGCAAGCAACACAAAAGATGGAGTAGATGCTTTTGTTATATTTGATAAAGTTGTAACCGGTGTGATGCCCGGGGTAACTGCATTAGAAGTGCTAGCCTGGTTTGCAGCAACATGAACTTGTGATGAATTTTGTTGATTTGAATTATTATTCTGGTGACTTTGGTCTGATTGTATACCCTTTGTAAAATGTAATAAGCTGTTATGACGCTGATTACATGTTTTACACACATGGGTTGATGAACATTTAGAAGTGGTATGATTTGAACGCAAACAATTTAAACAAAGTTTATGTTGCCTTGCAATTTGAAAGCGTTCTTGAGGTGATTTAGCAAGAAAAGTTTTACATGAAAAAAGAGGATGATTTTCTTTGCAAATGATGCAATTTGATAATTGAGGCGTTTGAGCCAAAAGCATAGTAGATGCTTGATTTGTTGATGTCTGATTCTTATGTTGAGTACGATTTGATGAGTTGTTGTTATTTTTGTTGGAATTATTATTGGTATTAGGCAAAGCCACTGATGGAGTATTTGTTAAAGATGAGCGTTCTAATGCATTGCATCTGTCTACTAAAAATGTCTTTAACTGATCAAACCGTGGAAAGTCACAACCACTGCAAGAAAGTTCAAAAGCTTCACGAGACATTTTATCTAATTTTACCAAAAGTGAATGAAATAAAACAAAATCCCAATTGGATGTTGGCAAACCTAATGAATTTAACATTGAAAGATTTTCCGAAAATGTGTCCAGAAGATTTCTCAAGCTTTGAGCAGATGGTGTGTTTATTGGTTTAACGTTGCATATTTGTTCCCAACATAAAAATGAAAGATATCGCTTGTTATTATATCTATTAACAAGTGCGTTATAAGCGCTAATGTAATTAGCTTCAGAAATTGGAAAAGCTCTGATAAGATTAACTGGTTCCCCTGAAAGAGAAGTTACAAGGTATTGGAATTTTTCTACTTTTGATAAATCTGCCCTGTCATGGACTAATGTGTTAAACAAATCAATAAAACCAGGAAAATCCTTAAACTGACCTGAGAAAGTAGGTAGCTTTATTGCAGGCAATTTAGTAGGCTTCCCGTTTTCTATTGAGGATGTGGAAACCTTTACCCCATCTGCTTTATGATCAGGTAAGAGTTTACGTATAGTTTCTAATATCTCAAAATACATGTCATCTGCTTGCTCTTGGTATATTGTTTGTTTGAGCATTTGTTCCTCACTGATATCAAGGTTTTTATATTCACACAAAAGTTTTATGTGAGCATCATTAAATGCTTCCATAAGTGATTCTATCCGCGAACCCCATGTTTCTAAACGCGGTAAAAGGCTTGAATCATTGATGCATTTGCGAGCGCAGACAACAGCATCTGTTAATCGCTTGTGAGAAATGTTGCGCTTTGATTCATGATGAGCTGCCATAGCTTCACTCATGATGAATTTTAATTAATTTACTCAGTAAAATATGTTAAAGTATCTTATCGTTACAACAATAAGTTATAATAATGTTTTCAAATGGTTTAAAATATTGTTTGATGACGTAAATATTAATTACGTAATTTGACAGCAGTGGTAGAAAATATTCACTTGAAAATTACGCTAAAACTACCAAAGAGTAGTAATTTTCTAAGTATGGTAATATTTTAGAGCTGACAACACTGAAGATTGAGTGAAATGTGAGTGAAGGATCGATTGTTTTGTTACGCTACTGGATACTAGATGTCGCCATTAGCAATCAAAAGAACTATGCAAATTCTGCGAAAATAAATTGTTTCGAAGGACCTTATGATGAAATACAAATATTATGTTAATTATAAATGTATTGTTATGTATGTATTTATGAATTATATGTTATTTATAAATGTCACGACTAAAGAAAACAATGATTTATTATGTTATAGAGTGTTTATTGCAACGTTACATGTTACGTATGCAAATAAAATTACGTGAAAAATACGCTAAATGAATGATTATGTTATAAGTAATGTTTTAGTGCTATATGTTACACTTTAAAACAATGCTTGAAACGTTCAAAATCGCGCTCCTGTTGGAACGGACGAACTAAATACCTACCTACCTGCACCGACCGGTCAAAACTGGTTCAAGATTTCAAACTTCGAAGTGAAGTTGAAGAAAACTTAAAAACCACTTGCTATGATGAAATGATGCTTGTTTAATATGTTAATACGTGTTAGAACACTGAATATTGTTATGTATATCGTGTTTTATGTTAAGTGTAAATGGCAAATATGGACGCCGCACGTGTATTGTTACGACCAAAATTTGAGGTACATGTATATAAACCCGGCTCGCAGGACCAAAATGTTATGGTGGTTGGTAGATGAAACCTTCGATAGAACTGTATGTCCGTAGGCGAGCTTTAGTCATGCACAATCACGTGGAAAAAAATAGGATTGAGGGGAAAGGTACTCACAGGTCTTCGTCGTCGACAACGCTCCGTGGCGCCACTCCACTACACAGTCCAGGGACGTCCCTTTATTTGGCACTTAACACTAACACAGAGTTGTTAGAAAAATAGTCTTTGTAGGTAAGTTTGTTTGATATGGTTGATTATTGAAGCCGGTTAAATGACCGCGCTTTTTCTTCGTTAGTTCGTGACAGAGTGTGTCGGAGAGAGTGAATGATTGGTAAAGGATTGATTTGAACCCGGAAGGAAGTGGATGAATGGGAATGGGAGAATGGATTAGAATGAGGAAATATGACTGTGCATTAGTCAATTGAATGTTTATTTATTTGTTTTTTGATACTTTAACAGACGTTTTATTCCAAAGTTTGCTGAAATAGCCTATCATTTGAATGCGTTATGTAAAAAAGATGTATAAGTATTCGTATGGAGTGATGAATGCGAGCGAGCATTTTACAAGTTAAAACAGATTCTTATTAGTCCGACTATACTTGACTATCCAGACTTTAGCGACAACAACACTTTCACGTTACAAACTGACGCATCAAAACTAGGATTAGGCGCCGTACTGTCTAATAGCAATGGCAAAGTAGTCGCGTACGCAAGCCGTAACTTGAAACCAGCTGAGACGCGATACCCTGTGATTGAGTTAGAATTACTTGCTATTGTTTGGGCAGTTCGACATTTTAGACCTTATTTATATGGGAAAAAGTTTTACATAAAAACAGACCATAAGCCATTGATTTATTTATTTAATATGACCGATCCTTCAAGCCGGTTGACAAAGTTTAGATTATATCTTGAAGAATACGACTTTGAAATCAGCTATGTACCAGGACGGCACAACGCAGCTGCAGATGCCTTGAGCCGGATACCTATTACATCCAACAGTTTAAAGGATTTGAACAAACATGCAGTATCAGTCATGACAAGGGCACAGACTCGAAAGTTGCGCACTGACTGTGACAACAACGACATGACTGCTGAGGTATCCTCTACTCCAAGGCCTGATCAACCTAAGGTACTGGAAATCCTCAAACGACCGACTGACAGCATTGAATTGATATTATTTAGTAATAAAAATACTATAAAGCAGATTGAAAAATCAAAACATTTCACTAGTGACAATGGTAACTGCAGATTCGTTCCTGAAAAATCAGCAATTTATGTGATTTCTCGATCGTTATCGACCGTAAGTGTGTTAGCGAGAGAATTACAACGTTTTTGTAAGCAAATCAAAATAAACGAGCTCATAATAATTAAAACCAAGCGCTATGAAATTTTTGTTAACAAATTTATAAAGGAAATGAGTCATTTGAATGACATTCCTAAGCTACTTGTTATTAAAGATGTGACAAGAGTTTCTGACAAAGACACGAAAACAGTGATCTTGAATGACTTCCACTTATTACCCACCAGCGGCAACGCGGGAATAAACAGAATGTTAAATAATATTAGGAAGATCTATTACTGGCCAGGAATGACTAATGATGTAACAGAATTCGTAAAGAAATGTAGAAGTTGTCAGATTCAAAAGCATTCCAATAGACATACAAAGGAACCGATGGTTATAAAATCAACAGCATCCACTGCTTTTGATAGAGTAAGTTTAGATGTAACAGAATTCGTAAAGAAATGTAGAAGTTGTCAGATTCAAAAGCATTCCAATAGACATACAAAGGAACCGATGGTTATAACATCAACAGCATCCACTGCTTTTGAAAGAGTAAGTTTAGATGTAACAGAATTCGTAAAGAAATGTAGAAGTTGTCAGATTCAAAAGCATTCCAATAGACATACAAAGGAACCGATGGTTATAACATCAACAGCATCCACTGCTTTTGAAAGAGTAAGTTTAGATGTAACAGAATTCGTAAAGAAATGTAGAAGTTGTCAGATTCAAAAGCATTCCAATAGACATACAAAGGAACCGATGGTTGGAACATCAACAGCATCCGCTGCTTTTGAAAGAGTAAGTTTAGATTTAATGGGTCCTTTAGATGTAGATAATTTAAATTATAAGTACGTTCTGACATTACAGTGCGATTTAACAAATTACGTTGAAGCCTATCCTTTAGAGAGGAAAGATACTATTTCTGTAGCTAGGTTATTTGTAAACAATTTTATTCTGAGATATGGTATCCCTAAAGAAATAATAACAGACCAGGGAACAGAGTTTATGTCATCAGTTTTTACTGAAATTTGCATTTTGTTGCATATAAATAAACTGCATTCAACAGCCTATCATCATGAAACTCTGGGAGGATTGGAAAACACTCATAAGGTTCTAGGAGCTTATCTTAGGATTCAGTGTGATAATAATAAATCAGATTGGAGCAGTTGGCTACCATTCTGGTGCTTTACATTTAACACTGCAGTACACTCTGAGACAAAATACACTCCATTTGAACTAGTATTTGGAAAGAATTGTAATTTACCATCCAATATTGCACAAAGTTCTTATGTTGATCCATTATTTAATCCTGATTCTTACCCTTTGGAACTAAAATACAGTCTTCATAGAGCACAAGCTGAAGCTAGAAATTATTTATTATTTAGTAAGGAATTAAGAAAATATAGTGTTGATAAAAATGTAAACGGATTAAAATATAAGAGTGGAGATTTAGTTCTAATTAAAAATCAAGTAGGAAATAAGTTAGATAGGTAACATTTATTTAGGACCATATAGAGTGATTGAAGATGTATCACCAAATGTTACAATTTTAAAAGGTGACAAGGAATTTGTAATTCATAAAAACAATACAAAACTGTTTGTTACTTAATATACTTTGGTTTTGATATGATGTTATTTTTTTATATAATGTAATGGTAAAAAGTATAATTATTTAATAATAAGTATGTTGTTTTGAAAATTTTGTTAAAAAAAAATGTTTTATGTACTTAGATAATAAAGCCATTTAAAAAAAAAAAGGGAGGTGTAGTGTGCAGCTCGCCTAACCTTATATATGTAACTGCACACACTCATTATTGTCATCATTATACGAATCGTGGAACTAAACAGTTCTCTTTTATTTCGACAACATCATTATAATACACATTTATGAACGGCGATCTGTAATATAATTAACTAGCACATTGCCCGCGACATCGTCCGCGTGTAATTCGTACTTTCCTCTAAAAATTTCGAAAATGTATACTTATTTATGATCTTTATCATTTATTTAGAAATACAGGTGAATTTTCCAAGTGGGCGTGGATGGCCAAATCCGAAACTATGAGGAATAGCGAAAAGTACTCAAAGGCGTCACGGGCTCGATTTTGGTGAAAATTAAAACTGCATCATTAGATTTTAAAAATAAATATTTCTAGCCAGGAATCGATCCCATTGATTTTGTAAAAAAAAACACACTGTATTATTACACCATCCGATAGTGTCGCTAATAAGGATCGAATTCTGGGAAGTAATGACATACGGCAAACTAAAGAAAAGAGCTCATTTTTAACAAAATACTTTTTTAATTTCTTATGTTAAGTACCTACCTATTAAACCTCCTAAGGTTTAAATTAAACGCGCCGTTGACGCGCGTTTGTAGCGATACAGACGCGATACGCATGTGAGTCAGACGCAGCCTGTAGATCTTTGCACCTGCTCTGTAGGATAAAACCGCGCCGACGACGCACGTTTATAAAATGCGCATCAACGGCGCGTTTAAAAAACGTGGTGTGCACAGGCCCTTAACTGATTAAATGTTGACAAAATGATGACCATTGTTTTCAATACATAGCTGGATTCGACGTCTCAAGGATTATACGATTATACTGCATTCAAAATTTGAATTTAGAACATAATGTTGTGAAGGTGACTGCGCTGTGGGTGTATTAATAAAAATATTGAGCATCATTTCGAACAAGTAAGAAGAATCCAACATTTTCGTTTTTTCCGTACGTCATTACTTCTCAGAATTAGATCCTTATTAGGGATACTATCGAATGGTGTAATAATACAGTGTGTTTTAAAAAAAAATCAAAATCAACAGGTTCGATTCGTGGCTAGAAATATTGATTTTTCAAAAATCCAATGATGCATTTTTAGTTTTCATCAAAATCGAGCCCGTGACTGCTTTGAGTACTTTTCGCTAATCCTCATAGTTTCGGATTTGGCCATACACGCCCACTTGAAAAATTCACCCTGTATAAGTATTAGGGACAATTTTTAAGTTTACCTATAGATCAAAGGAATCAGATTTTTCAAATAAACTGTATCCCCGCTTTCCATCCTCACAGAGGTGGAATTTTGAAAAATCATTTGGGATGTGTTCATAACTTGAATCAAAGAATCATACCCATTTTCGAGTTAATGGAAGCGAGCAGTAAAATCACCCTTTTCCACCTTGCAGCCTTGGTAGGAGTCCATTTTTGAAAAACCCTATAAAACACATACTTTTTTATTTTTTGTTTTAGTAGTAGTTACCGAGTTTCGAGTTCATCCGACAGCCTGCGGGTTACATATTTTTCTAACCTATTAAATTTGTCACCTCCCCAATCCTCTGTGAGGGGTTTTTATTAAACTAAAAGTGACAATCTTAATTATTTACCGAGCCAAATATTACCAAGTTTCATGTTTATTAACCATTTAACAACTAAAACCCGACTACTGAAAAGGATGAAACAAGAAACTACCTTCCCGTGGTCGCATGCCGCTATAATACTAAATAAGCATGCGACCACGGGAAGGTACTTTCTTGTTTCATCCTTTTCAGTAGTCGGGTTTTAGATTTTAAACTTTTTTTTATTTAATTATTTTGGAGCTTATTTCATTAAGACTTGTATTTTTGAAATGTGCTAATTAACCCCTTTCATTTGATACCCCACAAGGCACCATCCCAAAATATTTATTTTTAAATTCATTACTATGTCCTCTAGAGGGCGCCGTATTGAATTTAGTGTAACGTCACATAGCCTATAACCAGCGGACGGTCAAGAAGCTTTTGACGATACCTCATTTGTTAAAATATTATAAGTACTTTTTAAGTTACGAGGGATCAGATGAACATACATACATATCGGTCAAAATCATAACCCTCCTTTTTGCTTCGCCGTAGTCGGGTAATGAATAAGATTTTTCATAATTTTAAACTGTATTCCTTCTTTTTATACTCATAGAAGTGGAATTTTACAAAATCGTCTGGGATGTTTCTATTTGCCTTAAAGATTATTTATACCAATTTTCCAGTTAATCAAGCCACGATTCAAAACATGATTATCATACAGATAGTGAGTACTAATAACAGTTACCAAATTCTATTGCGAACTTACAACTAACTTTACTCAATAAATACCAGTAAAATTAAAAAAATAATACCTTCAAGTACCAAGATTAGTGAAGTTACGTATAAAATCGAGCGGACAATGGTTTCAATGTGTGCGTGCGCGTAATCACAGCGTACCTAATGTTGTTGTGTTGCAATTCAGATACCTAAACTTGAGCGAGTTCAAAACGTGACAGCGTTCTTAATAAAATACTCTAACGTTAAATTGACTACCACCACTCTTCACCCCGTTAGGGTTATTATTTCAATTTTTAGGGTTCCGTAGTCAACTAGGAACCCTTATAGTTTCGCCATGTCTGTCTGTCCGTCCGTCCGTCCTTCTGTCCGTCCTCGCTTAATCTCTGTGACCGTTAGCACTAGAAAGCTGAAAGGACATGTCCAGTTTCTGCCCTCTGGTAATTCTGGTATAGATAAATGTTCATGATTTAAGGTTTTTCAGTAAGATTTAAAAATTTAGATTTAAATTACTATGGATTAATTAATTCAGTATTACTTGCGTAACATAATTCTCAAAAAAACAGTACTCAATCGTAGCTTCCGCTTTGCCATTTTAAACGGGAAGTACTAAAAATGTTTTTGACGTTCTATTTTATCCCGTAATTATCTTTAAATAGTGTGAGCAATAATTATAAGCCGCTTATTTTAAATGAAAGGAATATATTAACGTATTTGCGTATATAATACGACAATATTACTAAAATATTTTAGTGTACACATCAAACGTTTTTTTCTTCGGATACCCACTTCCTAACATGAAGGTAAGTATTTATTACTTTTTTGACATGGCATTGACATTTTTTGGTTGTCAATTCCAAGTTGCATACACGCATGGTACAATTATATACCCATGCATACACGCAACTTGGAATTGACAGCATTGATAACGCGTTCCTTGCTTACTATGCGATTATTTTCTGTTATGGATAATATTTTCTTTAAACGACCATTGCTATTCTACACGGAGTGACATCATCTAGACACGATGACTATTGATATACTTATAGGATTCTGCTTTTCCTTTCAATTTGGATATTATGATGAGATGCATCGCTGATCTGCGGATTCGCAGACATATCGTGTCAAGGCTGGCGTTACCCCTGCAAGTGAGACTTGCTCGATGGTTATCAAATCAGGTAGGCCTCTATACTACGGCAGTCGCGTAAACCATGCAGGAAAGGCAGTACATTGAGCAGTTGTGTTATAATTTGAAAAATACAATGACGTCTTATTGTTCCAGCTCCCATTAGATGGATACGCAAGTGTCATGATTGTTATAATTTATTAAATACCAAAGCTGCTGACAATGAGATTACTAGGTCATACAATGGTCTGCCACGTCATGACGCTGGTATGGTATCTTGGCTGGGCAAGGCATCAAAATAACGTGCTAGCACCAGCTACATTTTTGGACAATGTTTTGGTGTCTCTAGAAGACGTTTAATTTTTTTATCATTTTATTTAAGAATGTATCTACAATAAATTAATTTGTTTTGCAATAAATACATACATAGTTTTATTTATTATAATCCCAATTCAGTATCAACAAGTAGCTACATATAAATAATATTACGGGTATTGAAGATAGAAACCAAAATACGGAATTAAAGATGATGCCAATATAATATTATAATATTGTGACAAACAATAGGTGCTTAACATTTTTGTTACACAAATAGAAATATCCAAAAAACTGTAGAATATGATCTCAGACCAACAAAATATTTCATTAACCTCACAAAGACATACCACCAATTAGTACCTGTATTCGCTCACAGATGTCATTATACTAAACAAAGTTAAGAAAAATCCCTAGCGTATAATCCTTATTTTGACCAGTTTACGCAAGATCCTGACTCCTGAAACTTATTAATTAATAAACTATAAAATACGACGATTATAATAATACAGCAATCATTACTGAACATTTTCTGTGACTGCCTAGACATTCGCCCATTGCTCCACCAGACATGTCCTTTGGTACCAATATGTATATCAATCACGCCGACAAAGTGGTAAAATAAAAATTGGAAAAAAATGTTTTATTATGGTAGCCCCCCTATATGTAAAGTGGGAAGTGATTTTTTTTTTTAATTTCAACCCTAACGTGTGACATATTGTTGGAAAGGTATTTAAAAATGAATAGGGGTTTACTAAAATCATTTTTTGATAATGTCAATAATTTCGGAAATAATCGCTCCAAAAGTAAAAAACAATGTGTCCCCCCCCCCCTCTAACTTTTGAACCATAAGTTTAGAAAATATGAAAAACACGTGAAAAGTAGAACTTTATAAGGACTTTTCTAGGAAAATTATTTTGAACTTGATAGAAACAACAGTTTTTGTACAAAAAAGACAAAAAGTTGTACAAAATCATTTCTGGACTAAGTTCGTAGTATAATCGTATATGCAAGCATTTTTTTTAACTTCGTTTACATATTTTATTATCCTGAACGTATCTTTATTCAAACAAAAAAGATTTATTAAAATCGGTTCTCGCAATCCAAAATTACCACCGAAAACTTCTGGTACATCTATGTATTAATTAGTAACCCAATTCCCCGAGAGATGGCGCTGTAGGTACTTATTAAATTGGGTCGGGTATTATCGAATTGTACGTGGGACACTTATTGTGACGGACGGGAAACTACGGAACCCTACACTGAGCGTGGCCCGACACGCTCTTGGCCGGTTTTTTAAAAGCTGTTTCACAGAAGATGTTTACAAAATTGGCGAGTTATTGAAAAGAAACGGACATGAAGTGTTGCGTTTGCCTCCATACCCCCAGACCTGAAATTGAGCTGGTCTGGGGTGATATTAAAGGGCAGTTAGCACAAAAAGTATCGACTTTAATTTGAAGCACAAAAATATATGTTGGAGGGTTTATTTGCTGGATATTCCATAGAGAAGTGGGAGCATTGTGTTAACCATGTAATTAAAGTCGAGGACGAATACCTACTGCAAACGTGACAGACGAGGACGATTCAGATGACTCTGATGATAGCTGCTTCGAAAGTGAAGAATTAAGTTCCAGTGATATTGATATGGACTTATGTGATTGATTTATAATAGGGTTTGAAGGTTTTGGCCCTAAAATCAGCCGCCATTTTGATTTTTTTTCAGAATCGCGGTGCACAACAAAAGTTATATATTTAGATAGCGGACACTTATACAAACAAAAAATGCAATGTAACATAATATCCTAAAGCGTCAGGTTTCGGAGTTATTCACCAAAATATAAGTCTAAAACAACTACGATTTTTTTGTTTTTTTTTTTCCTCTAGGTAAGCATATTGAACTATTGAGGTAATAGAAACGTTATGAAACCTTTATGGAGAAGAAACAAAAGAAGAATAGACGTTTTTTAAATAAATAATTAAATACCGCAATTTATAGTTCGTTTTTTAATCCCAGAGACTAATCCAGTAATTAATTTTGTAAGGTCATCAATTCATTTTGAAATAAAAAAACTTTTTTACAAAAACGAAAAACAACTGACTTCAAAAAAGCACTACAAAGTGATAGATAACTTTAACTTGGGAAGTCGGTGTCGTTGGTTCCGCATTTTCGTTTTTTGACACCGACTTCCGAAATTAAAGTTATTTATCACTTTGTAGTGTTTTTTCGAAGTCGGTTGTTTTTTTTTTGTAAAAAAATGTTTTTATTTTTCACTTATTAGTTGCACCTACCCATACAAATTCAATTAAAACTGGTGCATTGAAGAACTGAAGACGCCGACTAGAAGAATCATCAAAATTCGCATAGAAATGCCGGAGATGCAGTACATTTATGCATATAACTTCGTACATAAGAATAATTACCGAATGCATTATGTACTAAAATCTTCCTGAAAGTATGTAGATCACATTAATGGAAGAATTATCAAAATTGGTTCATCAGTTTTTGAGAAAATCGCGGACATACATACATACATACGGGTCGAATACACAACCTCCTTTTTTGAAGTCGGTTAAAAATCACCACCTGTTTACCGTTAACCACTGTGACGTCACATATCTTAAGAACAGTCTAGTGCAAATTTCGCCTCTTGTGCATCACGCACGCTACGAGCGCCCGCCGCCCGCCGCGCGCACCTTCTCCGGTCCCCGTTCTCGTCCTACCCGCGCGCCCCAATGGGATGGGCGCGGAGTTGCCAACACACAGAAGATACGGTCAAATAGTATAGCGATTTTTATTTGTGAAAGATCGCGATGTTCTCGTACTTATAAGAATACTGATGTGTTTTTAATTATATTTCAGATCGCCGTGAAGTAAATCTTGCTTCGTTCGTTGTTTCCGTAAGAAAGAAGAAGGGTCTCGACCAAATGTATTCATGCCCGACACGAATGAGACCTATCCCAGTTTGTCATACTTAATAAACAAAAATATGCAGTTTGTAACCAGTGTCCATCCGTGTCTGATGGTGGATATTGAATGTCTTAGCAGGCTATGGCTGCTGTGCTGTGTCACTGTGTGGCTGCCGTGGCTAGTGAAATTAAACGCATACTTATCAGATTTTCTAGAAACGAAGTGCAGATTTAGATGACGATTCCCCATAGGTATCCTTTCCAGTGATAGGTACGCTAGACTAAATCAAGTATAGATATTATTAACTTTCAAAGGCTAACCTGGGTACCAGTCGTCGCGGTGAACATACCTGCATACAATAAAAACAATTCAATCAATTTATTTACACATTATTATCCATGAGACAAACGTAATTTAGTAAGGGTTTACTGGAACGTATGTATCACGCGCGACCTAACAGCCCGCACACGCGCGACCAAGCCAACGCATCCGATCCCGTGCAATGTGCAGGGCCGCGGCCGCAGCCTCGGCCAGCTGGCGTGCAGCAGTCAGCCTCGATAGCGCGTTCTCTATCAGCCTGCGTCTGGCAAGGCGTACACTCACGCCACTCGCGCGATCTAAGGGCTATTACTCACTTTCGAAGCCGTTTCCACGCATATTTTGCCTTGATTCATTATTTTTCTAATAACATACAAATCGTTGATAAGTTGCCGTATCATGGGCACTTTGAAAACAGTTTGACCTATAGGTACATTGTACTAATGAACGACTAGTAACATCGCCTTCCACCTAGGCCCTAGGGGATCGTGGCTACGTGGTTACAGAAGCACGGGTGGACTACGCTCGTCGCGCTCGCGGGTCGGTCCGTGATGCTGATGACCGACCACCCGATACATACTATCAAGACCCTCCGTGCCTCGGAAAGCACGTTAGTCCTGGCTGTCATTTTAAGATCTCTGAGTGTCGTGACGGGTAGTCAGAAGCCCGAAAGTCGGACAACCAGTTTTTACCAAAGGGGTATCGTGTTACTACGTGTTTCTCCAAGTAAAATACCGACGTTCAGCCACTACCGGTTAGACTGGAAGCCAACCCTAACAAACGAAAAGGCTTGGCAGATGGTGTACAACGCCTTTCACCCGGCCGGTATCACCAATTTATTACAAGCTTTTATTTAACTTGCAATGTATGTATGTATGTAAGTAACTATGTTTGTTCGGGTGGGACCGTACAAGTACAACTCAATTTTGAAGCAGATATCTTCAACCGATTGAGTTGAAATTTTGCGTTCACGTTTAGTTTGGATGACAATGCATAGTTAGCTGTGTGAGTCATTCTAAATTCAACGTGGCGGAACAACCAAGATGGCGGACTAGTTATTTTTAATAATAATAATATTTTGTTTTATTAACCGACGAAAAAACGGAGGAGGTTATCAATTCGACGGGAACACCCAAATACTCCGAAATATTTTATTCCGAATTTCGATGTTCCGATTTTCAAAAGACCGAATTTCATAATACCTAAGAATCATAATATCTATTATTCAAAATCACGAAATTTATTTTACCGAAAGTCATAAATAAATGCGACTTGTTTGTGTTCCGATTTTCATATATCCGAAGAATCAGTTGCTCGGTCCGAAAAACGACATTCCGATTTTCAATACTCCGAATTATTTCCGTTACCGCACCCGAACTCAACGAACGCAATAGACGACGCAGGATGCAAGAGCGAGCGAAGGGCACCCCCAGGTTCGGTTTGGTTAGGTTACTTTAAACCCTTTACACAGAAATAGGGGCCCCGGGAAGCGGGGCTCCGTCGACATAGGATGCAAGAGCGAGCGAAGGGCACCCCGAGGTTCGGTTTGGTTAGGTTACTTTAAACCCTTTACACAGAAATAGGGGCCCCGCGAAGCGGGGCTCCGTCGACATAGGATGCAAGAACGAACGAAAGGCACCCCGAGGTTCGGTTTTGTTAGGTTACTTTAAACCCTTTACTCAGAAATAGGGGCCCCGCGAAGCGGGGCACCGTCGACATAGGATGCAAAAGCGAGCGAAGGGCACCCCGAGGTTCGGTTTGGTTAGGTCACTTTCCCCCCGGTGGGTTCCCGCATTGTCGAGGCGGGGGGGCTCAGTAGCCGTGGCTTGGACACCCACGGTGAAGCGAAGAGGAAACCGAGGAGGGGCCGCTCGTCAGGGCTTTTGCCGGTAAGCCGACGACGTAGCGGCCAATAAGTAGGTTGCGGTGCCGCTTGAGCGACATCGCAGCTGAGGCGGGCCGCGATGTTGTATCGGAGGCATCGCGGCTGAGGGTTAGAGGCCGCGGCGGAAGAGGAGTGCCGGTATTGCGGTGCGCCGCTCTCCCTACCTTCCGCGGCCTTGACGGAGTCGCCACCGTCTGATGGCGGACGCGGTGGGGCCGCAGAGGAGGAGGAGTGTTGGTATGACGTTGGCCGCTTTCCCTATCCTCTGCGGCCGAAAATTGGCAGGCGGCGGGGCCAATGACCTGACCCGTCGCAGGGGGACCAAGGGTGCCCAGACACGGGGTCGTCTGGCGCCCATGTGCTGGTTTGGTCCCTGGGGTGGTCACGGCATGCTATGTGTTCTGGTGCGCCGGTGATGGGGAATACTCCCCAGAGGAGGGTCCGGTGACGGACAGACGCGGCGGGTTCACGGATGAGTGCTAACGCGTGCCCGTGTTCCCGCCGTATGCGGCAGAGGAGGACACCGTGGAGTTTTAGTGGGTTGGAGTCCCACATAACTGCATTATCTCCCCGTGGTGGTGCAGAATGCATGAGCATTTCTCCTCGTTAAAAAAAAATGGTTAGGTCACTTTAAACCCAGAAATAGGGGCTCTATTGTTGGTTTTGTGCCATCTGTATTCTTACAATTGGACATATGTGTTTATTTGTGTTGCTATTCAGTTTTACAAAGCGTTATTATTTCGGAATTCTAATTGATCGGTATTTTAATAATCGGAATACGTATTTTTGATGTTTCGAATTATCATTAAGTCGGACTTTTTGTTATTCGATTTATTGAAACTCGGTATTTTGAGAATAGTAATTATAAACGTTAGGGATATTGAAATTTCGGAATTATTAAAATAGGATGAATGATAAATCGGAGTTGTTATAAAAGGAATTTTGAACCATTCGGAATTATGGAAATCGGTATTTTGAAATTCGTATTTGTGACTTTCGGAAAGTTTTTCGTATTAATGTAGTGTACCCCAATTCGACGCGTATATATATATATTTTTTTATGTATGATCACGAATAACTTTTTACAGAGCAGTCCGATTTTGATAATTCTTTTTTTATTGGAAAGGATATACCCCGAAATTAGTCTCGTATAAATTTGGAAAAAAAAATCCAACCCTAAGGGTAGGAAAACAGGGGATGATTGATTGTTCACTCACTGATTGTAATGTATGACCACGCATAACTTTTTACAGAGTAGTCCTATTTTGATAATTCTTTTTTTATTGGATAGGACATGGGTACACTACATTAATACGAAAAACTTTATTCCGAAAGTCACAAATACGAATTTCAAAATACCGATATTTATAATTCCGAATGGTTCAAAATTCCTAATATATCAACTCCGATTTATCATTAATCCTATTTTAATAATTCCGAAATTTCAATATTCCTAACGTTTATAATTACTATTCTCAAAATACCGAGTTTCAATAGATCGAATAACAAAAAGTCCGACTTAATGATAATTCGAAACATTAAAAATACGAATTCCGATTATTAAAATACCGATTAATTAGAATTTCGAAATAATAACGCTTTGTAAAACTGAATAGCAAGACAAATAAACACATATTTCCAATTGTAAGAATATAGATGACCAAAAACCAACAATAGAGCCCCTATTTCTGTGTAAAGGGTTCAAAGTGACCTAACCAAACCGAACCTCGGGGTGCCCTTCGCTCGCTCTTGCATCCTATGTCGACGGAGCCCCGCTTCGCGGGACCCCTATTTCTATGTAAAGGGTTTAAAGTAACCTAACCAAACCGAACCGAACCTCGGGGTGCCCTTCGCTCGCTCTTGCATCCTATGTCGACGGAGCCCCGCTTGGCGGGGCCCCTATTTCTGTGTAAAGGGTTTAAAGTAACCTAACCAAACCGAACCTCGGCGTGCCCTTCGCTCGCTCTTGCACCCTACGTCGTCTATTGCGTTCGTTGAGTTCGGGTGCGGTAACGGTAACGGAGTAATTCGGAGTATTGAAAATCGGAATGTCGTTTTTCGGACCGAGAACCAATCGAGCATTTAATTCTTCGGATATATGAAAATCGGAAAACAAACAAGTCGCATTTATGACTTTCGGTAAAATAAATTTCGTGATTTTTAATAATAGACATTATGATTCTTAGGTATTATGAAATTCGGACTTTGGAAAATCGGAACATCGAAATTCGGAATAAAATATTTCGGAGTATTTGGGTGTTCCCATAGGACATACCTCGAAGTTGGTCCCATGTAAATTTGGAAAAAAATCCTACCCTAAGGGTAGGAAAATAGGGGTGATTTATTGTTCATTCACAGATTTTAATGCTGAGCTGCATTACATTTAAAATAAAAGGCCTATCTACGTTGGTATATAAAGCCTGTTTTTTTAAGTATTTTATTATACAAAAAATAATAGTTAAAGTAGGATTATATAACAGTTAATATCTAAAGTAAGCTAGGTAACTATTTTAAAAGTAATAAATAATTAAGCATGTAGTAATTAGTAAATTATAGCCTCAAAAAAGTATAAAATAAAAGTTAAAAAAAAAATTAAACCTCCGAAAAAACTGAAAAGCAAAAAATAAAATCCTTTTTATTTTACCTTAATAAATAAGTTCTTAAACTAATGCAAGTAAGTATACCTAAGAAATTTTGAGTCGGCGCCAAACAATCAATAAACAAAGATCACTAAATTACCTTAAATTTAAAGAAATAACCAAATCAAATTAATAATGCAACGTGAAATCTCCAGCGATAAATATTAACATTGCAAACAAAAAATGCGCTCTCCGCAAGACCACTCGCAACGATATTAAGTTGCTTGCTTGGCGCCGACTCAAAATTACTTAGGTATACTTACTTGCATTAGTTTAAGAACTTATTTATTAAGGTAAAATAAAAAGGTTTTTATTTTTTGCTTTTTCGGAACACCATAGGAACCATTTCTGTTAGTACACACCATAGATACTACAACTTATACACCAGGATTAGTAACAAAAAGAAAAGAAAAAACAAGTTAGGAAGGCATGTACTTACCGAGGCATTTCATGCGGACAATGACTCCGCATGAGATGCCTCCTACAGTATGGGTATCAAATGTAAGGGATAGCCGAGATAACTCGAAAAATAAAGTGATGTCACTCTAAATCCAATATGGCGGACTTCTAAACTTCTATGGCGGACTAAGTTTTTTATGCTTTCCTACAATATGGGTATCCAATGAAAGGACTTGCTGAGAATACGAATGCGAGTTACACTCCGTTGCTCCAATCCGTCTCAAGTTTTGGTGTACTGGGCTTTGGAGTCCTCGATTTTGAGGTCGAATTGTTCGAGACTGTAGCATCGGTTGGTTCACTTTTACTTGTGTAATTTGGCGAGATAGGCGTCAACAGCATTAGTTTGCAACCTGTCTAGGAGAAGAATAACTCCAAAATCAAACCCGAAACTGTGTTTCGTAAGGCACAAGTAAGCTTCAAGCTGAAATAAGTGGCGCATTCCTCCAAACACCCAGGTCAAGGTGAGGCCGTGCCGAGGACTGAGTGGCATCAGGGTGTAACATGATGTCGTGAACGTACCGCCTCAGGGCCCGGGGCGAACCCTGTTGTATAGAAGGTCTCCTTATTGAAGAGCTAGACTGTTCGAAATTACCCGGCAAACGGCCTTGCAGCAATGATGCCTTGAATGAGATGAACAGACTGATAAACATGTCCAGAGATAACTAAAAAGTAAAAAAATAGAATAAAAGTAAAAAAAAAAAAACAAGCTTTTATCTAAAAAGAATAAAATAAACTTTTCCTTTAAAACTTTTACCATCAACTTAAGTAACGTCATTACACAATTTATATAGGTATATATAAATGTTTTAACGGGTATTTCTGACTTTATAATACTTAGAATGTGATTTTCTGCTAGACAAAGTCACATGCTACCTCAACAGTACCGAATTTCAGGATTTTTTTTCGTTTTTAACCGACTTCAAAAAAGGAGGAGGTTCTCAGTTCGTCGGAAACTATTTTTTTTTTTGTTTATATTCTCCGATTAGTCGAAGACCGTTGGACTGATTTAGACAAGGCGGCGGGCACTTGGCCCGCATGGTGGATTACGGCCCACTCCCTCTCGAAGAGAGGAAGCCCGTGACTCAGCAGTGGGAACATTATAGGCTGATAATGTAGCGTCTTTTATGGAAGTAAGTTGTTTTTTTTTTTTTTTTATAGTAGTTTAATTTTCAATTTTTAGTGGGTCGCTTTGTAATTTATCTAAGTCACATGTGAACGGCTTATCACCTTTTACAAAATATTGCTTTTCCCGATGCAGGGATGTTAATTGTTGAGGAGTTCTCCTGGTACTTCAGCATCAGCTCCACTTTACCATATGCATTCAGTACTGTTGACGTGGCATGTGACTTTGTCTAGCAGAGAAACATTAATTAAGTATTATAGAGTCAGAACTACCCGTTAAAACGTTTTTAAAATAAAAGTGTAGCATAAAAATATGTATTCTAAAATATTATATTTCTCAAAAGTGCCGGGTCAGATTTTGATACCACTTTGTACAAGGTATCCCCACAGAAATACCACAACAATTTCGCTATTGGTTCATAGACCACTTTTCATCAGTCTCCTTTATTTTTTACCGACTTCACAAAAAGGAGGAGGTACTATGTTCGGCTGTTTGTATGTTTTTATTATTTTTATTATTTTGTATGTTTGTACATCGAATACTCCGCCAATTGTCGATGGATTTTCAAAATTCTTTTTTTGTTCGAAAGTAGATAGTTCTGAGGTGGTCCCATTGTCACCAAGTTAGGATCTGATGATGGGATCTTAGAGAAATCGAGGGCAACCCTCAAATTTTATAGGCTCACTTATTGTTTTTCGCATATTTTATGAAGTATCTTGTTTATTTGCGTATGGTTGTCACCATCTCAGGTAGCTGGGCTGATGATGGAAGGTACAACTCCTTAACAGTAAGAAGTTACTCAAACAGGCAAGGACTGTTTTAGTAAATTGTTTTGATGTTTGATAGGGTATTTGTCACATTTGGTCTCATGATCATCAAGTCATGACCTGATGCTGCAGTCAGGATAGTCTGCAGAGTACCTAACTCCTCGACAACTAACAGCAGATATATCGTGTTTAGGCTCATTGAAAAGGGCTCGATGTGTGGATAAACGTACTGTTAATGAGGAACACCGAGGTACATAGAGACCTGATGCTGAAGCCAGGAGCATCAGAAAAAGTACAAACCTTGAAATAACAGCACCGTAGTCGTGTTTGGGCTCATTTTAAACAGGACTAAATTTTAAGTTCAATGCAATGTTGACATAAGTCTGGCCTGATGCTGCAGCCAGGATTATCAGCTTCTAGTCTAAAAACATCAGGTCAGGATTTGATGATGAGATCCTGGAGAAATCGAAGGAACTCTTCAAATATTATAGGCACACCTATAGCGATTTGGGTATTTTTTATAGTAACTCGTGCACTTGCTCTCGGAAAGCACCATTTGGTGAAGTGGAGCTGATGATGAAGACCACAGATGGCCACCGGAACTACTCAATAATATAGTCTAAGTATTTCACGGGTTGCGATTCGATTACTTTAATATGGTTGCTAAGCAATTTATGCTCGTCACAATGTGAATGGTGATATGGAGCTGATGGTGGACCTGGAGAACTCCTCAACAATTAACTTAATTAACTTCCCTGCATCGGGAAAAGCAATATTTTGTTTGTAAAAGGCGATGATCACTAGGCTATTGTAACTTAGATAAATTATAAGCAGACCCACTAAAAAGCGTGAAATAAAAACTTTTTAAGAAAAAAAAAACCGACTTCCAAAAAAACACTACAAAGTGAAAAATAACTTTAATTTCGGAAGTCGGTGGCAAAAAACTAAAATACAGATCCAAAGACACCGACTTCCGAAATTAAAGTTATTTTTCACTTTGTAGTGTTTTTTTGGAAGTCGGTTTTTTTTTTCTTAAAAAGTTTTTTATTTAGTTTTTTACGTTTTGTCACTTCGAATTACTTTTAACCATATAAGTAGTATATATTTTTGAAATCACCTTTTAAAACCCTTTATTTTGGTATCCCACTCGATAGTATTAGAAGAAAGAAAAATTTCGAACTCCACAATATGGAACCCCAAATCCGCCATTTTACTTTGTTTTTAACCGACTTCAAAAAAGGAGGTTCTGTATTCAACCCGTATGTATGTATGTATGTTTGTATGTCCGCGATTTTCTCAAAAACTTCTGAACCGATTTTGATAATTCTTTAACAATTGTCATCTACATACTTTCAGGAAGGTTTTAGTATATAATACATTAGGTAATTATTCCTATGTACGAAGTTATATGCATAAATGTACTGCATCTCCGTCATTTCTATGCGAATTTTGATGATTCTTCTAGTCGGTGTCTACAATTCTTCAATGTACTAGTATTAATTGACCGCATAGAAAACATCCAAAAACGGTTCATAAAATATCTTTGCTTTCATCAAAAGATTCCATATCGGTCAGCCGATTATCTTGCACTTTGTAAGAGGTATCATCTGCTGCCACTGGTAGATCGACGTAAAATTGCAGACTGTTTATTCTTGTTGAAAATCCTCAATAACAATATTGATAACCCTGAGTTATTGTCAACATTTTATTTTAATGTGCCAAGTAAAGCACTTCGTTTTAATCCACCCATACGTGTGCCTCACGGGTGCGCCAAAGTTCACCTAAATTTTCAACTCCGATAATTGGAAATCCGAAAATGTTCTTCCTAACATTTTTCATCCTAACAATCACAATTCCTAACTACTCTGTCTCTAATGTTCTAATTTCGAATCATTCAACTTCATAATGTCAGTAGCAATAAACATCTATTATACTTTTATTTGTTTTCCTATATTTTCTCAACATAACCATCTTTTACACTATTATTCAAAGTCATATCTTTTTTGTTTAGATCGTCAACATAGGATGCAAAAGCGAGCGAAGGGCACCCCGAGGTTCGGTTTGGTTAGGTTACTTTAAACCCTTTACACAGAAATAGGGGCCCCGCGAAGCGGAGCTCCGTCGACATAGGATGCAAGGGCGAGCGAAGGGCACCCCGAGGTTCGGTTTGGTTAGGTTACTTTAAACCCTTTACACAGAAATAGGGGCCCCGCGAAGCGGGGCTCCGTCGACATAGGATGCAAGGGCGAGAGCGAAGGGCACCCCGAGGTTCGGTTTGGTTAGGTTGCTTTAAACTTAAACCCTTTACACAGAAATAGGCGCCCCGCGAAGCGGGGCTCCGTCGACATAGGATGAAAAAAAAAGTATTTATCATATTAGACTAAATAGGTTTTATGTCTATTGAGTGGTATATCAAACGATTTTATATTAATTGTCTGTTATTCTTATAGAAATTAGTTACATTAAAATTATATCAATCGTTTATTATATTAACTGATCATAATATCAAATAAAATTATAGGTTCAGTTGTTATATCTTGTAAAAATTAGAGGTTTTGTAATTATATC
The DNA here is from genome assembly GCA_945859645.1 of Amphipoea oculea. Taxonomy (NCBI): domain Eukaryota; kingdom Metazoa; phylum Arthropoda; class Insecta; order Lepidoptera; family Noctuidae; genus Amphipoea; species Amphipoea oculea. The sequence continues at coordinate 34,043,752 of OX243861.1, read as the reverse complement.
ATATATTACTTACCCGTATAAACTCCCAGGCCATGAAAATATTATGGTAGTTATGTTTAGGGATAAAAGCGTTATGATAAAAAACAGTAGGAGTTTAAAATATTTACATTAATGATATTATTAATTACAATTTTCGGAAACATGATTGTTATGAACATCGCCGGTAGCACTACAAATAGTATGAATGAAAACTTTAGGATGAAAAATTTTAGGAAGAGTGATCATTCGGATTACAAATTGTTAGGAAGAACAATTTCGGGTAAAGAACTTTAGTTGAGCCAATATGGACCCGTGCCTCACACATCCTCGAATTATAGGCAGAACAGTTACATTGTGCGAGCAAGCAGAAATTTCAATGATATATGCAAGGAATATGATTTTGATCCATTCACAATAAGTGTGAATTCGGCCAGAAGGTGCTTAAGCCTCAAATTTTTCAAGTAGTAGTAGGTTATATTATTTGTTTTTGTTATTGTATTATTTATATTACTTGTTACTTTAATTTAGGCGGTGTTTTTATTGTTTTTGTGCTCACACCTTAAATAACTATTATAAGTCTATACGTGTGGATTTGTAATTGGCTTTCTGGTGACCATGGTTTTCTTTTTTGTTTGTTTTTATTAGCTGTAAGTCCTCCATGTACTAAAATAAATAAATAAATTGTGTGGGATAGGTACAACTAAAAAATAAAAATAAAAAAACTTTTATACAAAAAAAAAAACAACCGACTTCAAAAAAAAAAACACTACAAAGTGAAAAATAACTTCAATTTTGGAAGTCGGTGTCGTTGGTACCGCATTTTCGTTTTTTGACACCGACTTCCGAAATTAAAGTTATTTTTCACTTTGTAGTTTTTTTTTTGAAGTCGGTTGTTTTTTTTTGTAAAAAAAGTTTTTATTTTTCACTTTTTAGTTATACCTACCCCACACAAATTCAATTAACACTAGTGCATTGAAGAATTGAAGACACGACTCGAAGAACCATCAAAATAAGGAGATGCAGTACATTTTTGTATATAACTTCATACATAAGAACAATTACCTAATGTATTATATGCTAAAACCTTTTTGAAAGTATGTAGATTACACTAATGAAAAAATAATTAAAATCGGTTCAGTAGTTTTTGAGATAATCGCGGACATACAAACATGCATACGGGTCGAATACAGAACTTCCTTTTTTAAAGTCGGTTAAAAAAAAGAACCGACTTCAAAAAAAAACACTACAAAGTGATAAATAACTTCAATTTTGGAAGTTGGTGTCAAAAAACGAAAATGCGGAACCAACGACACCGAGTTCCGAAATTAAAGTTATTTAGTACTTTGTAGTGTTTTTTCTTGGAGTCGGTTGTTTTTTAACCGACTTTTTAACCAACTTTAAAAAAGGAGGTTCTGTATTCGACCCGTATGTATGTATGTAGGTACGTATGTATGTATGTATGTATGTTTGTATGTCCGCGATTATCTCAAAAACTACTGAACCGATTTTGATAATTCTTTCATTAGTGCGATCTACATACTTTCAGGAAGGTTTTATTATATAACACATTAGGTAATTATTCTTATGTACGAAGTTATATGCATAAATGTACTGCATCTCCGGCATTTATTGTGAATTTTGATGATTCTTCGAGTCGTGTCTTCAATGCACTAGTGTTAATTGAATTTGTGTGGGGTAGGTACAACTAAAAAGTGAAAAATAAAAACTTTTTTACAAAAAAAAACAACCGACTTCAAAAAAAACACTACAAAGAGAAAAATAACTTTAATTTCGGAAGTCGGTGTCAAAAAACGAAAATGCTGAAGCAACGACACCGACTTCCGAAATTAAAGTTATTTTTCTCTTTGTAGTGTTTTTTTTGAAGTCGGTTGTTTTTTTTTTGTAAAAAAGTTTTTTTTGTAACAAAGTTTTTTTGATCTTCATGTAGCCAGTGACATTTGCGCCACCAAGACAAATCTAAAGACGTATAATTTAACCAAATCCGTTCATTCGTTTAAGAGTTACGAAGGATCAAAGAAACGGACATACATACATAAAGGTCAAACACATAACCCTCATTTTGGGCTTCGCCGCCGTTGGGTAAAAAAGATTTTTATTAAATACCTATTCGACAACGATACTCCACTTGACATAGTTTGTTGACTTTTTTTTTTTTTCATTTTCACAATATGGCGTCCAGTAGTCGCCATATTAATTTTCACTAACGTCATGTCTTTAGCGATACTCGCCGGACTAAGAGGAATCGATTGACGTGTGAATCATATAAATCGGCCCAGGCGTTTAGTCTGTATAGTGCTTCAAATTAACATAGGTACATACATAGGCTGATAAACACATTACCACTCCTTTGCGTCGCGCAGTCGGGTAAAATTCACTACAAATACATACTAGTGTAGCCGCGGCCGTGCAGACTGGTTGCGTTAGCTCGGTCGTACCTTTTTACTGCCCAAACACACTATGCTGAAGGAACGCGACCGAAGTTCCGCGGCTGATTTTACGTTCCGACGTATTCGGCTGATATGACACACCATAAGTGCCGAACTTACGCGACAGAAATTCAGTTGCGGAACTTTTTGTGTACAACGGGCGGACACGCGGAGCGCGGGCATGCCTGCCTCCCGGTGCTCCCCGCCCCGGATCTTCTTTGGCAATCGAACCGAACTTCGGTCGCGTATAATGTGTGCTCGACAGAATACGTTGCCGCCGAATTGCCGCTGAACTTACGCCCGACCGAAGTTCGGCTGTACGCTATAACGCAACGTAATGTCGGCATAATGTGTCGTCAGTAATTCAAATAGCATTGCAGGCGTAATCATGCCGAACTTCGGTCGCGTACCTTCGGCATAGTGTGTTTAGACACTTATGTGGACAAGTTCTCTCTGTATGGTCATCGACCGGAGATGTGTAATGAAAGGCAGTGCGCACCCGCGGTCGTGCACCTGTGTCGCTACGCTTCGGGGCCACTCGCGCTCCGCCGTGCCCGCACTGCTGGCATTGTCCGCGCTGCCCGCACTGCTCACGACGCTTACCCGGTTACCCGCGCTCTGTACCGAGTCGTCCAGGAGTAATTTGTAGCTGAAAAATGTAATAATTTATAGTACAATTAGGCTCGTCCACCCATGTGAGACCGCTTCTGTCCACGCCTCAAGTGTATTAAGAGTTACGACACGACATTCCCGTCCTCAATAACCATAACTGTAGTCAATACCTCGGCGGGCGGGAGTGAGCTTCGCTTCTTTACGTAGTGATCATTATTTTTCTAAAATGGACGTAGGTATCTGTTAAAAAGGCGCCAAATATGTATTATTGTGCAAGTATTACTTGTATTTTTAAATATGGTAGCGGACATTATTAATAATATTTGATTGATGAATAATTTAATCTGTGGTTTTGATAAACTTATAAAATTACACAAATGTAATACCTAGTTGTAATAGTTATTTTAATTGTCGTCGCCATTTTAATGTTAGCAACACCAACGTTTGAAGTACCTACCTATCCAGTATTACTGCGCGAGGCCATTGAGAGACACAGCGAAGCCCTTGCTGGTCTGGCATGCTAGTCTAACTGCTCAACCCAACAGGGCAAGCTTTCCGAATTCAACATCTCCGCTGACTTGTGCAGCTGCATTTCCGAGTGAGTGATCGATCGAGTGATTGTCACAGATATCTGAGCCTATTGATGCTCGTGTTCCTCAGAGTCTGTTCTTTCTGCGACTCTATTCCTGCGACATGGCAACGACCAGCTTCAGCTAGGAGATATCTGAGCCTATTGATGCTCGTGTTCCTCAGAGTCTGTTCTTTCTGCGACTCTATTCCTGCGACATGGCAACGACCAGCTTCAGCTAGGAGAACGGCTCCTTGCTAAAGCACGTGGGTACGCAAATAATAGCACAGTGTCGAAAAGATAAAGCTACTCTTAGAGAGACTATGAATTTGACTGAAATCTTGTTTCTTAGTGGGGCGAGCACAATCTGGTCAAATACGACACTCTGATAGCACAGACACAAGCCTGCCTATTCAACACTCTGATAGCACAGACACAAGCCTGCCTATTCAACACTCTGATAGCACAGGCACAAGCCTGCCTATTCAACACTCTGATAGCACAGACACAAGCCTGCCTATTCAACACTCTGATAGCACAGACACAAGCCTGCCTATTCAACACTCTGATAGCACAGGCACAAGCCTGCCTATTCAACACTCTGATAGCACAGGCACAAGCCTGGCTATTCAACACTCTGATAGCACAGACACAAGCCTGCCTATTCAACACTCTGATAGCACAGGCACAAGCCTGACTATTCGACACTCTGATAGCACAAGCCTGACTATTCAACACTCTGATAGCACAGACACAAGCCTGCCTATTCAACACTCTGATAGCACAGACACAAGCCTGCCTATTCAACACTCTGATAGCACAGACACAAGCCTGCCTATTCAACACTCTGATAGCACAGGCACAAGCCTGACTATTCGACACTCTGATAGCACAAGCCTGCCTATTCAACACTCTGATAGCACAGACACAAGCCTGACTATTCGACACTCTGATAGCACAAGCCTGGCTATTCAACACTCTGATAGCACAGACACAAGCCTGACTATTCAACACTCTGATAGCACAGACACAAGCCTGACTATTCGACACTCTGATAGCACAAGCCTGCCTATTCAACACTCTGATAGCACAGACACAAGCCTGACTATTCAACACTCTGATAGCACAGACACAAGCCTGACTATTCGACACTCTGATAGCACAAGCCTGCCTATTCAACACTCTGATAGCACAGGCACAAGCCTGCCTATTCAACACTCTGATAGCACAGACACAAGCCTGCCTATTCAACACTCTGATAGCACAGACACAAGCCTGACTATTCAACACTCTGATAGCACAGGCACAAGCCTGACTATTCAACACTCTGATAGCACAGACACAAGCCTGCCTATTCAACACTCTGATAGTACAGACACAAGCCTGCCTATTCAACACTCTGATAGCACAGGCACAAGCCTGACTATTCAACACTCTGATAGCACAGACACAAGCCTGCCTATTCAACACTCTGATAGCACAGGCACAAGCCTGACTATTCGACACTCTGATAGCACAAGCCTGCCTATTCAACACTCTGATAGCACAGACACAAGCCTGACTATTCAACACTCTGATAGCACAGACACAAGCCTGCCTATTCAACACTCTGATAGCACAGGCACAAGCCTGACTATTCGACACTCTGATAGCACAAGCCTGCCTATTCAACACTCTGATAGCACAGACACAAGCCTGCCTATTCAACACTCTGATAGCACAGACACAAGCCTGCCTATTCAACACTCTGATAGCACAGACACAAGCCTGCCTATTCAACACTCTGATAGCACAGGCACAAGCCTGACTATTCGACACTCTGATAGCACAAGCCTGCCTATTCAACACTCTGATAGCACAGACACAAGCCTGACTATTCAACACTCTGATAGCACAGACACAAGCCTGACTATTCGACACTCTGATAGCACAAGCCTGCCTATTCAACACTCTGATAGCACAGACACAAGCCTGCCTATTCAACACTCTGATAGTACAGACACAAGCCTGCCTATTCGACACTCTGATAGCACAAGCCTGCCTATTCAACACTCTGATAGCACAGACACAAGCCTGCCTATTCAACACTCTGATAGCACAGGCACAAGCCTGCCTATTCAACGCTCTGATAGCACAGACACAAGCCTGCCTATTCAACACTCTGATAGCACAGACACAAGCCTGACTATTCAACGCTCTGATAGCACAGACACAAGCCTGACTATTCAACGCTCTGATAGCACAGACACAAGCCTGCCTATTCAACACTCTGATAGCACAGACACAAGCCTGCCTATTCAACGCTCTGATAGCACAGGCACAAGCCTGCCTATTCGACACTCTGATAGCACAAGCCTGCCTATTCAACACTCTGATAGCACAGACACAAGCCTGCCTATTCAACGCTCTGATAGCACAGGCACAAGCCTGCCTATTCAACACTCTGATAGTACAGACACAAGCCTGCCTATTCAACACTCTGATAGCACAGACACAAGCCTGACTATTCGACACTCTGATAGCACAGACACAAGCCTGCCTATTCAACACTCTGATAGCACAGACACAAGCCTGACTATTCAACACTCTGATAGCACAGACACAAGCCTGACTATTCGACACTCTGATAGCACAAGCCTGCCTATTCAACACTCTGATAGCACAGACACAAGCCTGCCTATTCAACACTCTGATAGTACAGACACAAGCCTGCCTATTCGACACTCTGATAGCACAAGCCTGCCTATTCAACACTCTGATAGCACAGACACAAGCCTGCCTATTCAACACTCTGATAGCACAGGCACAAGCCTGCCTATTCAACGCTCTGATAGCACAGACACAAGCCTGACTATTCAACGCTCTGATAGCACAGACACAAGCCTGCCTATTCAACACTCTGATAGCACAGACACAAGCCTGCCTATTCAACACTCTGATAGCACAGACACAAGCCTGACTATTCAACGCTCTGATAGCACAGACACAAGCCTGACTATTCAACGCTCTGATAGCACAGACACAAGCCTGCCTATTCAACACTCTGATAGCACAGACACAAGCCTGCCTATTCAACGCTCTGATAGCACAGGCACAAGCCTGCCTATTCGACACTCTGATAGCACAAGCCTGCCTATTCAACACTCTGATAGCACAGACACAAGCCTGCCTATTCAACGCTCTGATAGCACAGGCACAAGCCTGCCTATTCAACACTCTGATAGCACAGACACAAGCCTGCCTATTCAACACTCTGATAGCACAGACACAAGCCTGACTATTCAACGCTCTGATAGCACAGGCACAAGCCTGCCTATTCAACGCTCTGATAGCACAGACACAAGCCTGCCTATTCAACACTCTGATAGCACAGACACAAGCCTGACTATTCAACGCTCTGATAGCACAGACACAAGCCTGACTATTCAACGCTCTGATAGCACAGACACAAGCCTGCCTATTCAACACTCTGATAGCACAGACACAAGCCTGCCTATTCAACGCTCTGATAGCACAGGCACAAGCCTGCCTATTCAACACTCTGATAGCACAGACACAAGCCTGCCTATTCAACACTCTGATAGCACAGGCACAAGCCTGCCTATTCAACACTCTGATAGCACAGGCACAAGCCTGCCTATTCAACGCTCTGATAGCACAGGCACAAGCCTGACTATTCAACACTCTGATAGCACAGACACAAGCCTGACTATTCGACACTCTGATAGCACAAGCCTGCCTATTCAACACTCTGATAGCACAGACACAAGCCTGCCTATTCAACACTCTGATAGCACAGACACAAGCCTGCCTATTCAACGCTCTGATAGCACAGGCACAAGCCTGCCTATTCAACACTCTGATAGCACAGACACAAGCCTGCCTATTCAACACTCTGATAGCACAGGCACAAGCCTGCCTATTCAACACTCTGATAGCACAGGCACAAGCCTGCCTATTCAACACTCTGATAGCACAGGCACAAGCCTGCCTATTCAACGCTCTGATAGCACAGGCACAAGCCTGACTATTCAACACTCTGATAGCACAGACACAAGCCTGACTATTCAACACTCTGATAGCACAGACACAAGCCTGACTATTCGACACTCTGATAGCACAAGCCTGCCTATTCAACACTCTGATAGCACAGGCACAAGCCTGCCTATTCAACACTCTGATAGCACAGACACAAGCCTGCCTATTCAACACTCTGATAGCACAGACACAAGCCTGACTATTCGACACTCTGATAGCACAAGCCTGCCTATTCAACACTCTGATAGCACAGGCACAAGCCTGCCTATTCAACACTCTGATAGCACAGACACAAGCCTGCCTATTCAACACTCTGATAGCACAGGCACAAGCCTGCCTATTCAACACTCTGATAGCACAGACACAAGCCTGACTATTCGACACTCTGATAGCACAAGCCTGCCTATTCAACACTCTGATAGCACAGACACAAGCCTGCCTATTCAACGCTCTGATAGCACAGGCACAAGCCTGCCTATTCAACACTCTGATAGCACAGACACAAGCCTGCCTATTCAACACTCTGATAGCACAGACACAAGCCTGACTATTCAACGCTCTGATAGCACAGGCACAAGCCTGCCTATTCAACGCTCTGATAGCACAGACACAAGCCTGCCTATTCAACACTCTGATAGCACAGACACAAGCCTGACTATTCAACGCTCTGATAGCACAGACACAAGCCTGACTATTCAACGCTCTGATAGCACAGACACAAGCCTGCCTATTCAACACTCTGATAGCACAGACACAAGCCTGCCTATTCAACGCTCTGATAGCACAGGCACAAGCCTGCCTATTCAACACTCTGATAGCACAGACACAAGCCTGCCTATTCAACACTCTGATAGCACAGGCACAAGCCTGCCTATTCAACACTCTGATAGCACAGGCACAAGCCTGACTATTCAACGCTCTGATAGCACAGGCACAAGCCTGCCTATTCAACGCTCTGATAGCACAGACACAAGCCTGCCTATTCAACACTCTGATAGCACAGACACAAGCCTGACTATTCAACGCTCTGATAGCACAGACACAAGCCTGACTATTCAACGCTCTGATAGCACAGACACAAGCCTGCCTATTCAACACTCTGATAGCACAGACACAAGCCTGCCTATTCAACGCTCTGATAGCACAGGCACAAGCCTGCCTATTCAACACTCTGATAGCACAGGCACAAGCCTGCCTATTCAACACTCTGATAGCACAGGCACAAGCCTGCCTATTCAACGCTCTGATAGCACAGACACAAGCCTGACTATTCGACACTCTGATAGCACAAGCCTGCCTATTCAACACTCTGATAGCACAGGCACAAGCCTGACTATTCAACACTCTGATAGCACAGACACAAGCCTGACTATTCAACACTCTGATAGCACAGACACAAGCCTGCCTATTCAACACTCTGATAGCACAGGCACAAGCCTGCCTATTCAACGCTCTGATAGCACAGACACAAGCCTGACTATTCGACACTCTGATAGCACAAGCCTGCCTATTCAACACTCTGATAGCACAGGCACAAGCCTGCCTATTCAACACTCTGATAGCACAGGCACAAGCCTGACTATTCAACACTCTGATAGCACAGACACAAGCCTGCCTATTCAACGCTCTGATAGCACAGACACAAGCCTGACTATTCGACACTCTGATAGCACAAGCCTGCCTATTCAACACTCTGATAGCACAGGCACAAGCCTGCCTATTCAACACTCTGATAGCACAGGCACAAGCCTGACTATTCAACACTCTGATAGCACAGACACAAGCCTGCCTATTCAACACTCTGATAGCACAGACACAAGCCTGCCTATTCAACACTCTGATAGCACAGACACAAGCCTGCCTATTCAACACTCTGATAGCACAGGCACAAGCCTGCCTATTCAACACTCTGATAGCACAGACACAAGCCTGACTATTCGACACTCTGATAGCACAAGCCTGCCTATTCAACACTCTGATAGCACAGGCACAAGCCTGCCTATTCAACACTCTGATAGCACAGACACAAGCCTGACTATTCGACACTCTGATAGCACAAGCCTGCCTATTCAACACTCTGATAGCACAGGCACAAGCCTGCCTATTCAACACTCTGATAGCACAGGCACAAGCCTGACTATTCAACACTCTGATAGCACAGACACAAGCCTGCCTATTCAACACTCTGATAGCACAGACACAAGCCTGCCTATTCAACACTCTGATAGCACAGACACAAGCCTGCCTATTCAACACTCTGATAGCACAGGCACAAGCCTGCCTATTCAACACTCTGATAGCACAGACACAAGCCTGACTATTCGACACTCTGATAGCACAAGCCTGCCTATTCAACACTCTGATAGCACAGACACAAGCCTGCCTATTCAACACTCTGATAGCACAGACACAAGCCTGCCTATTCAACACTCTGATAGCACAGGCACAAGCCTGCCTATTCAACACTCTGATAGCACAGGCACAAGCCTGCCTATTCAACACTCTGATAGCACAGGCACAAGCCTGCCTATTCAACACTCTGATAGCACAGACACAAGCCTGCCTATTCAACACTCTGATAGCACAGACACAAGCCTGCCTATTCAACACTCTGATAGCACAGACACAAGCCTGCCTATTCAACACTCTGATAGCACAGGCACAAGCCTGCCTATTCAACACTCTGATAGCACAAGCCTGCCTATTCAACACTCTGATAGCACAGGCACAAGCCTGCCTATTCAACACTCTGATAGCACAGACACAAGCCTGACTATTCGACACTCTGATAGCACAGGCACAAGCCTGCCTATTCAACACTCTGATAGCACAGACACAAGCCTGCCTATTCAACACTCTGATAGCACAGACACAAGCCTGCCTATTCAACACTCTGATAGCACAGACACAAGCCTGCCTATTCAACACTCTGATAGCACAGACACAAGCCTGCCTATTCAACACTCTGATAGCACAGACACAAGCCTGCCTATTCAACACTCTGATAGCACAGGCACAAGCCTGCCTATTCAACACTCTGATAGCACAGGCACAAGCCTGCCTATTCAACACTCTGATAGCACAGACACAAGCCTGCCTATTCAACACTCTGATAGCACAGACACAAGCCTGCCTATTCAACACTCTGATAGCACAGACACAAGCCTGCCTATTCAACACTCTGATAGCACAGGCACAAGCCTGCCTATTCAACACTCTGATAGCACAGACACAAGCCTGCCTATTCAACACTCTGATAGCACAAGCCTGCCTATTCAACACTCTGATAGCACAGGCACAAGCCTGCCTATTCAACACTCTGATAGCACAAGCCTGCCTATTCAACACTCTGATAGCACAGGCACAAGCCTGCCTATTCAACACTCTGATAGCACAGGCACAAGCCTGCCTATTCAACACTCTGATAGCACAAGCCTGCCTATTCAACACTCTGATAGCACAGGCACAAGCCTGCCTATTCAACACTCTGATAGCACAGACACAAGCCTGACTATTCGACACTCTGATAGCACAAGCCTGACTATTCGACACTCTGATAGCACAAGCCTGCCTATTCAACACTCTGATAGCACAAGCCTGCCTATTCAACACTCTGATAGTACAGGCACAAGCCTGACTATTCGACACTCTGATAGCACAAGCCTGCCTATTCAACACTCTGATAGTACAGGCACAAGCCTGACTATTCGACACTCTGATAGCACAAGCCTGCCTATTCAACACTCTGATAGCACAAGCCTGCCTATTCAACACTCTGATAGTACAGGCACAAGCCTGACTATTCGACACTCTGATAGCACAAGCCTGCCTATTCAACACTCTGATAGCACAGACACAAGCCTGCCTATTCAACACTCTGATAGTACAGGCACAAGCCTGCCTATTCAACACTCTGATAGTACAGGCACAAGCCTGCCTATTCAACACTCTGATAGCACAGACACAAGCCTGCCTATTCAACACTCTGATAGCACAGACACAAGCCTGCCTATTCAACACTCTGATAGCACAGGCACAAGCCTGCCTATTCAACACTCTGATAGCACAGACACAAGCCTGCCTATTCAACACTCTGATAGCACAGACACAAGCCTGACTATTCAACACTCTGATAGCACAGGCACAAGCCTGCCTATTCAACACTCTGATAGCACAGGCACAAGCCTGCCTATTCAACACTCTGATAGCACAGGCACAAGCCTGCCTATTCAACACTCTGATAGCACAGACACAAGCCTGCCTATTCAACACTCTGATAGCACAGGCACAAGCCTGCCTATTCAACACTCTGATAGCACAGGCACAAGCCTGCCTATTCAACACTCTGATAGCACAGACACAAGCCTGCCTATTCAACACTCTGATAGCACAGGCACAAGCCTGCCTATTCAACACTCTGATAGCACAGACACAAGCCTGCCTATTCAACACTCTGATAGCACAGGCACAAGCCTGCCTATTCAACACTCTGATAGCACAGACACAAGCCTGCCTATTCAACACTCTGATAGCACAGACACAAGCCTGCCTATTCAACACTCTGATAGCACAGGCACAAGCCTGCCTATTCAACACTCTGATAGCACAAGCCTGCCTATTCAACACTCTGATAGCACAGACACAAGCCTGCCTATTCAACACTCTGATAGCACAGGCACAAGCCTGCCTATTCAACACTCTGATAGCACAAGCCTGCCTATTCAACACTCTGATAGCACAGGCACAAGCCTGCCTATTCAACACTCTGATAGCACAGACACAAGCCTGACTATTCAACACTCTGATAGCACAGACACAAGCCTGACTATTCAACACTCTGATAGCACAGACACAAGCCTGACTATTCAACACTCTGATAGCACAGGCACAAGCCTGCCTATTCAACACTCTGATAGCACAAGCCTGCCTATTCAACACTCTGATAGCACAGGCACAAGCCTGCCTATTCAACACTCTGATAGCACAGACACAAGCCTGACTATTCAACACTCTGATAGCACAGACACAAGCCTGACTATTCAACACTCTGATAGCACAGACACAAGCCTGACTATTCAACACTCTGATAGCACAGGCACAAGCCTGCCTATTCAACACTCTGATAGCACAGACACAAGCCTGACTATTCAACACTCTGATAGCACAGACACAAGCCTGACTATTCAACACTCTGATAGCACAGGCACAAGCCTGTCTATTTGCTGCAAAGTAGCCGGTTTCAATTATCTAATCCTTTATTTAATCCCAAACAAGTTGAGGCGATACTTCACACCTCGTCCGCTTTTTAATTTGTACAAAGCACATGTCCGTTCTTATATAGAGTTATCGCCACGTATGCCCTATGCGGTGGCTCAGCAACATACCCACTTACTGCTCTCGACATGCTGGTGGTGACAGGCGGTCCCACCGTCTTCCTTTCACGACCAGACGTTGTTCGTATCCGAACATAGATTTTAAGTTTATTTTGGTTTAATATGCTGACTACATTTTAAGTTTATTTTTATACTGGCAACGTCATGATAGTATAGATTTTTCTCTTGCTAAAAATGGTCGAATGTCACTGACGAACATAATAATAAATTAATAACGTGCATTGAATTTGTATTCCTTATCGAATAAAGTGATTTTCTTAAAATTCACAATATAATTTTATTTATGTTTTCGTCACGAACAGACCTACTGCAGAGTTCGACTGACTTGTCATACTGTACTCAGCGCTTCTCCTCCCTATTTATTTATTACGCGCAGTCAAAGCGTGGAACTCTCTGCCAGCGTCTGTGCACCTACAACTTGTTAGCCCTCAAAGTAAGAGTGAAATGGCATCTTCTGAATACGCTTGTTACCATGAAAAACAAACTTTATTTTTACCCGACTACGACGAAGCAAAAAGGAGGGTTATGATTTTGACCGGTATGTTCATCTGTTCCCTCATAACTCCAAAATTACTTATAATAGTTTAATAAATGAGGTATCATTAGAAACGTCTTGATCGTCCGCTGGTTATAAGCTATGTGACGTCACACTAAATTCAATATGGCCCTCTAAAGGACATAAAGTAATGAATTTAAAAATACATATTTTGGGATGGTGCCTTATTGGGTATCAAATGAAAGAACTTAGTTAATTAGCATATTTCAAAAATATAAATATTACTGAAATAAGCCCTAAAATAATCAAATCAAACCCAACTACTGAAAACGATGAAACAAGAAAATACCTTCCCGTGGTCGCATGTTACCATAGCTTATATCACAGACTAGCTTCAGCCCAAAGTTCGGGGACAGGGTTTGGGGACAAACCCTTTATAACTGAGCGCACTCGTTTGTGCTGGCAGAGTCAGTCGGTCTTCAGATTCGACTCCTGACAGAGCACTAGCTTCCGACAGACCTGTCGGTTTACTAAAGTCCATTAGGGTGGCTCTGTCACTATACGAACAGTAATCGATCCTACGATTTGTTCGCAATTACTTTGTTACTGTACATAATTATTTTACCGTGTATCTAGTTGTGTCGTCTACCTACAGTGTGTGATTTGTTAGTGTGATTAATTTGTTCGTGATATTATAATTTGACTAGCTGCCCGGCGCGACTTCGTTCGCGTGGTGTCCTACTCCTTCCCCTACCCTACTCCTGCCCTAATCCTACCCCTACCCTTCTCCTACCTTACTCCTACCCTACCCCTTCCCTACTCCTACCCTACTCATACTGTACTCCTCTCCCACCATACTCCTACCCTACCCGCCTTCGCTACTCCTACCGTACCCCTCTCCTACCTTACTCCTACCATACCCCTTCCGTACTCCTACCCTACTCCTACCGTACCCCTACCCTACCCCGACCATACTCCTACCGATCCCCTACCCTACTCCTACTCTACTCCAACCCTACCCCTACCCTACCCCTACCCTAATCCTCTACTCTACTCCTACCTTTACTCCAACTGTACCCCTACCCTACTCCTACCTTACCCCTACCCTACACGATCAATAGTTTTAAAATAAAAATAGTTTACGTCCTATACTCAGACCTACTGAATATACACACAAAATTTCATAAGAATCGGTCAAGCCGTTTCGGAGGAGTTTTGTTACCAACACTGTGATACGAGAATTTTATCGATGCGCTGCGTGGAGCCACACCGGCATGTCGGCGTGTATTTTTTGTTTATTTTGACATTTTTAATTTCGTAATATCTTTTGAATGGAATGTCCGATTTCAATAATTCAAAAAGTAATCAACAGGCATTGATACAGTCTTGGATAATAAATAACTTATTTGGATAAGAATTAATACAAAGGTATGGATAACATGGTCTGATTTTGATCGGCATTTCTATCAACTTTTAAAATGTAAAAAAGTAGTTATGGTGACATAACTACAATAGTTGGACATATGGTCTCGCAAAGTTTTTTGTAGATATTGATATGTTCTATAATATTGTAGAACATTTTTTTGTTCTATCATCAATACTTTCCGCAGCGCATGCGATGAAAGACATTTTATGGCTAATTTTTTTACACCTTGGGTTGGTTTTAGTAGGAATTTCTAAGGATCTCTAATGTTTTATAGTATTAAATATAGCCTATGTTATTTAGTGATAATGTAGCTATCTAAAGGCAAAAGAATTTTTGAAATCGGTCCAGTAGTTTTTAAGTTTCTTCGTTACATACAAAAATACAAATCCTTCCTCTTTATAATATTATTAGTATAGATAGATAGTATACAACGTGTAACGTTAAATGCGCAAAACCTGAAAATAGTTTGATCAGAATAACGAGCAGAATCAATTGAACCACTTTTTAATATAGGTCACATTTTTCAAAAAATCTTCATTAAAAACGTTGCCGTGTCTATTTATTAATAAGTCAAGCCATCACATGCGCAAACCCGCCAAAATAGGTAAACAAACACAAGTTGTTGTCGACCAAATTAAAATTTTCCCATACGCGGGATAATAATAGCTCTTATTTCAATGCAAATTGCAAATACGAATCTTCTGTACAGTAAGTACCATGAATAAGACCATTTGAAGTAAACAATAATGCTATCTATCTTTTTTTAACTTAAACTTAAGAGCCTATACTACCTCAAATGGCTTAGCGTGATCCTCCGCTATGTCGAAAATACTGCACCATTAATTTTGAAATAAATATATGGTAAAGTTGAGGATTAATGCTAAGTCTTATGTTAGACGAAAACACGATTCCATAAAATTTTCTTGATAGAAAATAAATCCAAAGTTACCTCTAACCCGAACAATAAACCGCTGGTATTCAAAAAATACTTCAAATTAGATCATGAAACTTTGCCTAGTAACTGAACTTACTTTAAAGCAGGTCTTATGTTATTTACTTTTTTATAATTACCATTATTTTCACTGTAAAAAGCAAATACCTAAACTATTGGCGCTGCCTGCCGCCCAGCACCGCACTCTGTCTCGCTCTCACTCACTCAGCGAGCAGTATCGTATGAGCGAGATAAAGAGTGAATTTTAGCTGAGGTAGTATAGGCTCTTAACCTAAGGGTTAGAAAGAGAAATGACGATCTGCACGGGGGCGGGGCGTGCGTAATACGTGACAGACTGACAGTGGCCGTGTTTACTTCAGTCTGAGCGGCGCCGGCACATGCGTCACATCACAGGTGTAATTTGTTCTATCCCGTTACCCCGGCGAGGCGCCCGTGCGCGCGAATTTCGCGACTATGGCGTTTTTGTACACAAACATTCAATAATGTGAAATGGTGAGAATGTTGGCGCGTTGTCATGACAAAGTTAATTACTGTAGGTAAAAAGCTATTTAGTCTAAAAATGTGGGTTGCCTAATGTCAGTCCAAGCCTGGAAAAGTGTGATGGAAACATTTAAATCACTGTTCAAAGATAACCTAAGTTTTTTAGGAGCGTAGATAGTAAATAATAATGTCAGCGCGGCGCGGCGGCGCAGCGGCCCGGTGACGACTCCTCCCTCTATAGAGCGTCGTCGCAGACGCAAGAAATTATTAGAATTGCCAGTAAAACTTAAACCGCACATAAAACCTTTAAAAAATGTTTAATGATTTTTTTTTTCTCTGAAATAGGTCAATTGAATTAAAAATCAGTTGGGGTGTCTCAGGTTTTGCGCATTTAACGTTACACGTTGTATAGATTTGAACTGGAAACGGTTTTTCTATTGCGCAATAACCAACACTACCCACAGTACGCCCACAGTAGTTAATAAAATATGGCTGATGATAACGAGACACAAAAACCTATCTGATCCGACATTATATGTATACAGGGTGCCAGGGAAACGCTTCCGAAAACGAAGACAGGTGATAGGGCTAGTGATTCTCGATACAATACCATCAAAAAATCAGGAAAAAAAATGAACAATTTTACCATTTTTTTTTAGCATTTTTCGTACACTATGCTGTGAGAACAGTTAAATACAACCATTATTTGCGATTAAACACATTTTTTTTCTTTACAACTCTAACAAGCAATGTATTCGCAAATAAATATCAGCTGACGCTCGCGCATGACCTCGGGTTCAAAGTGCGCGCGCGCTCGCCGACGGCAGCGCGGCCGACGACCCCAAGTCCACGTGACGCGCTACACCTACACGACGGCTGACGGCTAAGTTGTGCAGCGCGGGCGGTGCTGTGTTCCTATCCTCATGAACTCCTAACTTTTACTCGATCGCTTGAAGCAAATGTCTTTTCAGTTCACTTCTACCACACCCCGGACACTCCATACAACGCTCGCAAAATAATTACCTACTACTACATTAAAAAATGACGTTTGTATACGTATGAATGTGTGCGTGAGGTACTTGTGTTTGCGAGCGCTCTTGTTAAAGAACTGCGACGAATACGCCGAAGTGCGGGGTGAGGTGCGGTAACTGATGTTAGTGCGGGGAAGGGAGTGGCCTTTCTGTACGTTGTACTTTAAGTATTCTGTGCTTCTACCTAGTTGTGGGATATGTGCTTTCGGATTCCATTCATGCAAGGATTGTAATGATTTTCCCCTTGAACAGAGCTACAAATTTATTTTGATCGGAATGTTCGCAAATTTTGCTTACAAATCAGAAAAATCCAGTTTACTTTGCTTAACCTTGAGACCCCATATCGAAGGTAATTAGATACCTACTGTGATTGAGAAAGAAAAGTACAAAAAGTTGATTATGTACAAAGACATTGACTTTACAAGCAACTTTGTTAATTCGTCTATTAAAATTTTGCACAGCAACAAAATTAAAATCACAGTTTACAGAATGAGTAGAAACAAGCACTAGGAAGATACAGTATCAAGAATTAGAAGAGAAAACTGAGATTTAGGTACACTAGATTGCGAAACGTAATTATTAATTTAGAAATTTGCGCGTGCATTCGCCGTCGGAGTAGGCTATCGACTGCCGAGTGCCGGTGGATGACCGAGGCGAGCGATCGCGGTCCCAATCCCGGCGCCGGCGGCGGCGCGGGGTGCGCGGGGCGAAACGGTGCGCGTACGAATTCTATGAAATGATCACAAAATTCATTGGTATAGGCCGAGATTTGAACCCGGGCCACCTAGTTTGAAAGAACTAGGCGTCCACGGCTATGCGCGGCGCCGCTGTGAGTTCTGACCATAAGCATCCTTTGTAAAGCGCCGCCAAAATAAATAAGAAAAAAAAAAACATTTCAGATGCGTCAACTCTTTTAAATTGATGCACTGTTTCGTGCATTTAAAAACAGTTTTGTATGTAAGTCGATAATCGATAGTGAATGAAATAAAGTAAAAGATCGCCGACATCAGCTGATTGACAGAAACATTTTCATCGTGTGTACAGTTTGAAGCAATTAGCGCGCGTGAATAAATTGAATTTGAACTTTATGTCAATGAAATTAGAGTTGCATTACGCGCGGTCGTTTATTGGAACAACTGTATCCTTCATTTGGTAAGTAAACCCAATCAATTTAATGTGGATAATTAAATTAATTTAATCTAATAAACCCGTTAAATCTTATTTAGAAGTTATAAAATGACAATAGTTTGTAATAATTTAATAAAGCTAAAGTACAATTGGTTTCTGATTTCATAACTATTATTTTAACATTTTCTCCTCTGTAATTTGTTGATCTTTGCGCATCAAAAGACACCGCTATTTGATTCAGCGTCGCCGCGCCGCGCGCGCCGGCGGCGTACGCGCGGCGGTATCGTTTGTCGGCCCGGCACCACACGCAGGCGGCATGTTTGATCTTCTTAGTACTTCTTTAGTAATCTAGACTGTAGGTTAGTTAGTTCCTTTCCGACTCGGCTCGTGAGCGAACGTGCGCTACTTTTAATCGATCCATCGCTATTGAATCGTATTTAATACTGTTTTGTTTTAGTTATTATTGTTACGTTTTTAGTGCTGTTTTATTGTTTTTTAGTTATTATTTTTGTTACGTTATTAGTGCTGTTTTATTGTTTTTTAGTTATTATTTTTGTTGTTTTAAACAATGCCTGAGGCATACTTGTACAGTGCTCGTGAATACGGCAACATGTTGATGTGTTTAGGCGAAGCCCGTGGCAATGCTTCTCTAGCGTTGAGAATTTACCGAGACAGATTTCCGAACGTCCGGCATCCGTCTGATTCTCGCATGATAACGGCAGCTTTTCAGCGAGTCTTAGAAAATCGACCGATTGCTCCGATAGCGGCAGGCGGTGGACAACAAGTGAACGTTCAGACCGAGGAGCGTATTTTAAATGTAATTCGCCAAAATCCACGCCTGGGCACACGAAGTGCGGCGAAATTGTTGCGGCGCCGGGGCGTACCGACCGTCTCTCACTGGACAGTTCACAAAGTCTTGCGCCGGAACAGAATGCGGCCCTACAAAATACACAAAGTACAAGCTTTGCTACCTAATGATCGCGTTCGTCGTCGTGCGTATTGTCGTTGGCTGCTAGATCAACAACAACGTGCGCCTGGCTTCATTGATCACATTATCTGGACGGACGAGTCCACATTCACAAGAAACGGGATGTGGAACAGGAGGAATGCCCATGTATGGTCAGACGTGAACCCGCTCGCCACTCAAGAAACCGGCCATCAGACCAGATGGTCCGTCAACGTATGGGCTGGTGTTTTTAATGGACGAATTCTGGGACCAGTGTTTCTACCGCAGCGCCTCAATGGATCAGCATATCTTAATTTTATAAATAGACATTTAGAAGATATGCTAGATAATGTATCGCTGGCTGAATTTCGTCGAGCATGGTTCCAGCACGATGGCGCCCCACCGCATGTTACGCGCCCTGTCCGCGAGCGTCTCACTGAGCTTTTTGGTAACCGCTGGATCGGAAGGCTGGGGCCGCACG
This sequence comes from Amphipoea oculea, assembly GCA_945859645.1. Classification (NCBI taxonomy): domain Eukaryota; kingdom Metazoa; phylum Arthropoda; class Insecta; order Lepidoptera; family Noctuidae; genus Amphipoea; species Amphipoea oculea. The sequence goes on along the minus strand of OX243861.1, from coordinate 34,023,775 downwards.
CCTGGCCGGCTCGTTCACCCGACTTAACACCTCTGGACTTCTTTTTGTGGGGGTATGTGAAAGAAAGAGTGTTTGATCGGGAATGTGACAGTGCTGACGAAATGCGGGGCAGAATAGTGAGCGTTTTCAATAAACTACGCGAAGAATGTGTTGAGGACCCTACACTAATGCCTCGTGTTCACCGGTCCACACAGCGACGGGCCCACCTGTGTATTGAAATGAATGGAGCGCAGTTCGAGCCAAACCTCATAAGGTCGCAAAGGATTTAGACAGGTACGTAAAATGCCTCTGTCAGCTTTAATGTTTAACAGTGGGCTACGAATGCGATTAAAATTCATAATTTTGTGAAGTGTCGTAGGGGTGGGCATTTTGAAAGTGATATTTGTAAATTCCGTATAAATCCCGTGACTCGGCCGTACGTAGCGCTCGGCGCCCGCGACGTGCGGGCACGTGGTCACGTGGTGGCGCGTCGTCGCTTTGCGTGTCAGTGACCTCACGTTTTGTACGGTTTCCATTGCGCGTTTACAAAATATGAAGTCTTGAAAATAATCAATTTAAAGCGAAAGGTTATTGGTATTCGTTTGCATATAGGTTGTATATAATGTACGTCCAGGCTTTGGAAGCGTTCTCCTTACACCCTGTATATAAAATAATAATATATAAAATAGAAGAAGAAGAAAATAATATAATACTCTACGTACAGGGCCCTGTTTTATAAAGCTGACAATCGGACAAGTCCGACATATGTCAAAAAGTGACAATTCGACAATTTTTCTATTTTAATAAAACTTAAGTACAGCTTGGCAAAAAAGAGTGTGGAATAAATGAGGTCGCCAGTATCGCACCTGTGGCAACCCGAAATACTACGACTCAACAGTTTTTGATACTTGTTATTTTTGGGGATATGATCTCAATCCCAGGTACGGTTCAGTCCCTTGGACACTACGCAAACACCATGGACGGCTTCAATGTCACGAAAGCGGTGCAGTAGGTACCCACAGACAGATAATCATGCCCCTAAGAGCAGTCTAACAGTGGTATTTTTAGGAATTGACGACAGTAGTTTGTTTACCGGGATAATGAAAGAACACGTTTTGTTTGAAGTTTTATTTTAATACAAAACATTCAATCAGACGAAACGAAAACACTTTCATCTAAATATTCAATGCCAGAAAAGCTCACATTTTGTCTAGAGCTTCCTGCAACTTCAGAATCACTAGCAAATCCTAATTCTGATAAATCACTGTTGCTGCTACTGTCATCTCTGAGATTTATTACCAAACATTCTATCTGTTCATACATAGTCACACCTCTGTCATAATATTCTTTTTCTATTTTCATTACATGCTTGCATGAATTTTTCCAGTCTTCGGCAGTAATGTTTGAAAATGCTCGTTCAGCAGCCACCTATAAAAAATAATTAAACATTAACTATGGTTCTTACATAGCAACATTAAATATGCATATATAAAGTAGGCTACATACCTTTATATCAATGGACCCAACATTGACTGAAGCAATTTTATGCTTTGCAATTCCACATATTAATTCAATAGGGAACTGTATTTTATTAATTCTATGTTCATTATCTTCAAGTATCCAATCATGGAGATTAGCGTATACGAGATTTGTCAAACTTCAAAACATAACCTCAATTTTCAATTTCTGTAAACAAGACTAAAAGTTACTTAAATCTGGATACTTACAAGACTTCGCATTGAAAACATTTATATAAGGTCAACTTTTATCAAGTACAAAAATTTAAACAGAACGTCTATCCATATGATAGAAATACGGCCCTAACATTTTATTTCAAATAATCAGGCTAGTTTCTTTTTTCAGTTTTTCTAACACAAAAATTACAATATTTTAAAAAGCATACTGTATACCGACTCAGTTTGTTGGGGTCTGCACCCCCAAAAAACCCAGGGTCATTTAACCCCGGTATTACGTCATCGCTCGGACTGCATTGACTAAGACTGTGACACATGTTAAGAAACGATTTTAACCTTTGCGCTAATCTATCGTATTTTAATTTTCCATCACACTTTTTCAGGCTTTGGACTAACAATTTAATACAGTTTATTATTTTTTTTTATTTTAGTATTGAATTAATGTAAAAATGTTAACAACTTACCTAACTTTTTGCATTAACTTGGCAAGAAGGTAAGATTTACACTTATTTACACAATTTACTAGTTATTTACACATATCACATCAATTGTTGGATGTGACGCCCTTGTTGTCGCACACACTGTCTAGCGCGATCGAGACAATGCCTCCGCACTTCAGTAAGCACTTTGATGGTCACTGGACATCACGTTAAATGCACTCACAATTCGCGCACGTAATTCTTCCACTGTACGGATTGTATGACCGTCGTTCCCATACACTAGGTCTTTGGCCCTACCCCACAGGCGCGTAATCCTCAGGCAGCAACTCCTGGACCCGAGTGAAATGGAAGGGATGGTAACCTTCACTGCACAGGAGCTGCCACACGTAATTCTGGCTTACGCCAAACACATGGGCATCGTCTCCGGTGCTCGCCACTGGGTGCCGGTGAAAGAAATCCAGCACCTCCTCTTCAAGCTGCACTGGGTGTCGTGGCCTTCCCGAGTCAATAAGACGAGGCTGGAAGTTCTCACTCTCTCTGAAGCGCTGCACGGCTCGAAGAATGGTGCGAATATTGACCACTCGTCCAAACCTCTGGGCGTACAGTTCTTGTGCCCGCAACATTATTTCACCTGCGTCGTGATAGCACATAGCCATATTCATGTATTCTCGGGATCAATACCAATACGGCATTTCGAAAATTTACGCACAATTCGGTAACTTGATTTTGGCGAACTGAAAGACAATCTCCCGCTCTGAATGCCAGCCGCGCAAGGCGGGTGCAGCGGGGCGAAGCGGGGGACACGCCGCCGCCGCACGTGTGCAGGCGCAACCATTGTTATCTGCCTAGAGTACGTTAGCCATTAATACACAGGTTGTTGTTATTTGAATTTTTAAACAAAATGGTTTTTGGTGTTTTTCTTGGAAACTAGCGTATAGAAATTTATTATTTTTTCTTTAAAATGTCTATCTTTAGTTATTGAATCTGCCCTTAAAATTTTTGTACTTGATAAAAGTTGACCTTATAAAAACTTATTTAAGGAACAATGACTTATTTATGGTACATAAATACCTGTCATATCGGCAGTTCTTTGATAAACATTCTCGATATCAGACAAAACTTGTCCCGCTTGAGATTCGGCCAAACACCATGAAGCTCTGCCACTACTACGAATAGTTTTATTCATTTTTTTTAAATAGTAAATTATGCAACGAAAGTTGATAATTTTTAGAAATCTATGAAAAACGACTAGGATATACGAACTGTTGACACAGAGTGTACTAGCAGTTGACAACTAAAGCAATGTTGCCACAATTAACGATTTTTAGTTCCAACTGTCACCGCGTCAGACTCTTTTTTGCCAAGCTGTACAGGTGACAAAATTTTCATGGTTGCAAATTCACAAAATGTCGGATTGTCACGACAATCCGTCATCTGTCTGTTTCATAAAACTTTTTGAGCGACAGGTGACAGGTGACAATTTGCCGTGAAAAACTTGTCAAATCTGCTTTATTAAACAGAAAATTGTCGTGACATATTGACATATGTGTAGAATTGTCCGACAATTCTGACAGACGCGCTACCCTCTGTCATGAAATTATATTTTGAATTTCGAAGGTGTCAGTAAATATAAAAAAAATAAATGTAAGTATATAGGTAAAAATATACGAATTGATAACTGATAAACTAGTTAAAATAAATTAAACAAAAAAAAAAAAAAATAAAAAAAAAAAAAAAATAGAAAAAAAAAAATTATTAGTTATTATAGATGTACTTCACTTTATTAACTGTAACACCACATTTTACCTGTGTACCACAATAAACAATTTGACTTTGACTTTGACTTTCATCCTTTTGCGCCAATTTTGCCATGTAGGAAGGTGTTTGCAGTGTTTATTGAAATTACCAAATGAGTTTTCTTTTAAAGTTCATGAAACACACTATCATCGTGAATTTTTCCAGATTTTTAAAGCCAGCAGTTTAGCTTTTAGAGGGTGGGGGGGGGGACGCCCTACTGGGACAAAAAAGTTTAATATTTCGTAAATGGAGCATTAAATCTAAAAATAATTTTAGCAACCCCCAAATCATTTTTGAAGACCAATTCAACGATACCCCACGCGATGGGGTAGACGACGAAAAAAATATTCATCCCCACTTCACATGTAGAAGCGACCCTAAACAAAAATATTTTCCAAAATTTTATTTTACCACTTTGTCGGCGTAATCGATATACACACTCCTACAAAATTACAGCTTTCTAGTACTAACGGTCTCTTAGCAAAACCTTGGACAGACAGACAGAAGGACATGATGTAACTATAAGGGTTCCTTGTCAGAACTACGGAACCCTAAAAATTATAATAAAATGAAAATAAAAATTGACTAGTTTCTGATTTATTCCTTTGTATTCACCCAACTACCTATCTGGATGAACTTTCTAGGTCATCTGGAACTAGGTTAGAGTTTTGATCTATGGTTCACTCAGTGATAAACATGACGATTATTGAACGTTACCTATCTAAATAACTGTTTGAGATGTGTTTATGAAATTTGGAACAGATATGTATCTCGCAAGTCTCAATATATGAGCGAGAAATTTGACATGTTTATGTGAAATAGTTTTTGAGTTATGAGGGGGTCAAAAGTGGCCCCAAATGGTTCGTGTAACACGGTGATGCTCGCCAGCTGTTAGCTTGACCTTGGCTTGACACGCTACTGCGTGTCTAGATAGAGTCTGTATTAATGAGTTTCACAAACAGTGCACAATTGTGTGCAAATTCTTTACATTTGAAGGGCACAGGGGAAAAACATGCGATGTCACATATTTATGTTTTTTGAACTGGTAATGCCATTGTATAATAGTTCAAATGTGGTAGAACGAAACGCCGAAACACACTTTGCAGTAACATGCATAGTCCCGGAGTAATCTTCATTCAAAAATATCGATACAGTGCAATAACAAGAAAAGTCCACGTCGTACAGGAAAAAAATAAGCATTGTCCATGTCCTCGTGTCCATGCAGTCCATGTACCTTTTTTCAAAAATCAAAATTGTAACATTGCATATTTTCCCCCTGTTTTTCATGGACATTGCATATTTTTTGCCTGTGTTTCCTGACTTTGTTCAGTTTTTTTCCGCTAACTCAATAAACATAAGAAAGAAAAAAGTTTTTTTCACTTCTCATGCTCTAAAAGTCCGTCTTTATGTTGTGCTTAGGCGACATAAAATCGCTTTTTATGTTCTAGTGCATAAAGTAATTTTTTTTCTAAGACTAAAGTAATCAGGCCCAACAGCCACACGCACAATAAAACTTCGCAGATTAAAGTCGTGATTTATTTCATTTTCTTTAATTTATACCACTTCCGTGTTTTCTATCGTTAATTTAATAAAATCAGGTAAAATAGTTGTAATTTTTTATTTAAAAAGGCAAAGAAACGTTTTCATTTTTTGGCAGTAGGTATGAAGTACCCAAGTCGAATGACAAATGTTGAAAATTAAAAAAAAAACTTTTAAAAAGTTTCGTGGCGGTATTATCTGTGGTGGCGGGAATTAGCTATGTATGAAACATTTTTGATTAATTATGTACTGTATACTTTATGCCTGTTTCATTTTCTCGCAATCGAAGTGAAAAGCAGAGTGAACTAAAGCATAAACGAGCCATTTTACCCCTCGACATAACTATCCACCCTCGCCTGCGGCTCGGGTGGATATAAACGTCTCCGGGTTAAATAGCTTCTTTTATGCCTTAGTTGTACAATCTACTATTTTACTACACACCCAAAACAAATATATTTTCTTTATAAATTAATTTTTTTTTTTTTTTTTTCAAGCTTTAATGTACTTTTTTTTGATGATCTAAAGTTTAATTTGCGATTTTCTCAGTTCATTGTCTTTGTGACATTGCATGTTTTCCCCCTGTACCCTTCATTTACTAATGAAATAAACACATTTTTAATATTTTTCCTGACCAAATTAGCAATATTACAATGATAGCCACGATTTTTAACCGACTTCAAAAAAGGAGGAGGTTCTCATTCGGTTGTATTTTTTTTATGTTTGTTACCTCAGTACCGATTTCGAAAATATTTTTTTTATTTGAAAGGATATACTTTCAGATTGGTCCCATTGTCATCAGGTCAAGATTTGATGATGGGATCCTGGAGAAACCGAAGGAAATCTTCAAATATTATAGGCACATCTATAGCGATTTGAGTATTTTTTATAGTAACTCGTGCATTTGCTCTCGGAAAGCACCATTTGGTGAAGTGGAACTGATGATGAAGACCACAGATGGCCACGGGAACTACTCAATAATATCTAAGTATGTATTTCACGGGTTGCGATTCGATTACTTTAATATGGTTGCTAAACAATTTATGCTTGTCACAATGTTAATGGTGATATGGAGCTGATGGTGGACCAGGAAAACTCCTCAACAATTAACTTCCCTGCATCGGGTAAAGCAATATTTTGTAAAAGGCGATGAGCAAGAACTTAGATAAATTATAAGCAGACCTACTAAAAAGCGTGAAATAAAAACCTTTTTAACCGACTTCAAAAAAAGGAGGAGGTTCTCAATTCGTCGGAATATTTTTTTTTTTATGTATGTTCCCCGATTTCTCGAAGACGCCTGGACCGATTTGGAAAATTTTTCTTTTGTTGGAAAGGGTATACTTTCCAAATGGTTCCATGAAAATTTTATCGAAATCGGACAAGCGGTTTTTAAAAATCAACAAATCTAAAAATTTATCTACATTGTCTACATTAACGATCTTTTTGTTTACTTTTTCGTGGGGTAGTTACAACTAAAAAGTGAAAAATAAAAACTTTTTTACAAAAATAAACAACCGACTTAAAAAAAAAAACACTACAAAGTAATAAATAACTTTAATTTCGGAAGTCGGTGTCAAAAGTGTAAGCGATAGACATAACTTTAATACAAGAAATAAAGATAAAATACATCAACCATTTTTCAGATTAGCCAAAGTACATACATCTTTTATGGGGTACTGTGTTAAATGTTACAATAAAATACCTTGTGATATATTGCAATTAAATGAAAGAAAATTTAAAACTCACATTAAACGTACACTTTGTAAACAAGCATACTATAAATTAGAAGATTATATCCAAGATAAGAACGCTTGGAAACATGCTGGTCCTGCTCCATAGGACAATCTAGAGTCTAGACAAAATCAAACTGGTTGCTAATTTAATTGTAATTTTTTTTATTCTTTTTTTTACATTTATTACTCACACCCTGACTTATTACTTGTATTTTGTTTTTTAATTAAAATCGTTTTGCTTGTACCATGTTTGTAAATATGTGAGCACCATGTATCTATCAGATAATTAATTTATATGTCATGGTTTCGTTTTTAATTCTTTTACCTATTGTGGTATAGTAATTTTATTGTAGGTGCATCGTCCTCACATGTTATTATACAACATTATTTTTAGTATATGCGAAACCTGAATATAGTTTGTTCAGAATAAGTAACTGAATCGATTCCAATAATTTTTACCCCATGTTATATTTTGGCCCAAAAATATTTAAAAAAGGTTAAAGCCGGCTTTTGACTATGGGATATAATATAATATATATTACATCTTGAGATATAATATTTTATCGCTCGTCATACATTTTGTACGAGACCCTTCACACTGTGCTATAATATATATTACATACCAAACTATAAATATTTTTTCGAGCGATATTTAGAGGTCATTTGAAGATGTATATTTTACCTCACGTCCCCGGACACCACGCCTCCTCCTGTCTCGCCCTCAGTTTGAATTTTGAATGGTAACGTTCGTGTGCAGACGTGTCAACTGATCACATGTTTTGAATTTTCGTAGATGTTAACTACAGATATTTGAAGTACGCAATCCTTACCTACGCATTAAATTAATTAAATAAAGAGCGTGATGACCAAAGCTGAACTGTTCCAAAATATATAGCTTACAGTGTGAACAGCAATCGCGGGATGTATATATAGCTCAAGATGTAATATATATTACATCCCATAGTCAAAAGCCGGCTTAATAGTTGGACACCCCGAGTATATTATACTGTGCCCCGAGGAGCGACTAAAGCCGGCTTTTGACTATGGGATGTAATATATATTACATCTTGAGCTATATATTAAATCCCGCGATTGCTGTTCACACTGTAAGCTATATATTTTGGAACAGTTCAGCTTCGGTCATCACAGTGTCATCTCGTTCTTTATTTAATTAATTTAATGCGTAGGTAAGGATTGCGTACTTCAAATATCTATAGTTAACATCTACTATATCTTGTACCTATTGTGGTACCGTACCTATAGTAATTTTATTTTAGGTGCATCTTCCTCACAGATTATTATCTATATAATGAATTTACCTATGCCAAATATAGTAAAACATTTTTAAAAGAGTAACGGTGGAGTTTCGCGCCCATTCTTCTCCATACGAAAACTACCTTTTGGAAGGGGCGACTAGAATCAATTCTATTTTAATGTAAATTTTGACGTTCAAAAGTGTCTTTTATGTGGCTATTTGAAATAAATGCTTTGACTTAACGAAAATTCAAAACACGTGATCAGTTGACACGTCTGCACACGAACGTTACCATTCAAAATTCAAACTGAGGGCGAGACAGGAGGAGGCACGGTGTCCGGCGACATGAGGTAAAATATACATCTTCAAATGACCTCTAAATATCGCTCGAAAAAATATTTATAGTTTCGGATGTAATATATATTATAGCACAGTGTGAAAGGTCTCGTACAAAATGTATGACGAGCGATAAAATATTATATCTCAAGATGTAATATATATTATATTATATCCCATAGTCAAAAGCCGGCTTAAGTAGGTACCATACGCGCACAATGGCGCGGCGCGGACGCACAGCGAGCGGGGCGACCGGGGCGGGGGTGCAGCAACCTCAGTCACCCGGGTACCACTGGTTGGCGCGCACGTGTCGCGTGGGTCCAACTGCATAATCGCGAGCGCGCGGGCCGCCGAGTTGTGTTTCGGTTGATCGTGTACTTACCTATCGTATGTAAAAAGTGTCGTGTAACCATGACTTTCTCATACACAAACGTCCAGTACACAGAAACAACGATAACAGTGATAACGTATCCGTGGCAGTGCGGTGGTACGAGGAGCAATCAGAGTGCTTTGAACAGAACACAATGCTTTGCCGTGATGATTAACATTTTTAAACACGCCAAGATGGTTAATTGTAGAAAGTTATTATTTGTACCTACAGCCTGCTGTGGTTAAGTAATGCGATGTTTAACACTTGTCATCCACTTTGAACAAATCGCATTGACTACATTGTATCACTTACGGCTTACGAATAAGTAATTACTTATTCGTAGCTTACGGCTGCATTTATTTACGAATAAAGTACATTATAATAACTACCTACACTTGACCATTACGACAGTCCAAAGCCTGCAAGTGTGATGGAAAATGTTATCACCCGTTAATTACAATACAATCGCCGCGCGGTGCCCATGATTTCATACGGACAAACAGGTAACATAACAAGCTTATAACTTGGTGATTATTCATGATACAGTTTTGAAATTTTGTACATAGATTCTTTACATAAAAATACTAGACACGTGTTTCGGGTTTCGCATATACTAAAAATAATGTTGTATAATTAATGTACCCATGCAAAATATTGTACCTAAACATTTTAAAAGAGTAACGGTGGAGTTTCTTGCCCGTTCTTCTCCATACGAAAACTACCTTTTGGAATGGGCGACTAGAATCAATTCTATTTTAAGATAATTTTTGACGTTCAAAAGTGCCTTTTATGTGCCTATTTGAAATAAATGCTTTGACTTTGACTTTGACTTTGAAAAAACGAAAATGCGGAATCAACGACACCGACTTCCGAAATTAAAGTTATTTATCACTTTGTAGTGTTTTTTTTTTTAAGTCGGTTGTTTTTTTTTGTAAAAAAGTTTTAACAAAAATAAAACCGACTTCCAAAAAAAACACTACAAAGTGAAAAATAACTTTAATTTCGGAAAAACTAAAATACAGATCCAAAGACACCGACTTCCGAAATTGAAGCTATTTTTCACTTTGTAGTGTTTTTTTGGAAGACGGTTTTTTTTTTTGTTAAAAAGTTTTTATGGGTAGGTAATGGTGACTAAAAAATCTACATCTTTTTAATAAAAGAAGCAATAGACATAATTTTAATACTAGAAATAAAGATAAAATATATAGGTTATGAGCACCACTGTGACTGTTTTCGACAGACCTACCGGTTGTGGCCATGCGCGGAGGAAGTGCTGGGCGCTTTCTGCAGCGGCGGCGCACTTTTAGCGGGCGCGCCTTGACGCGCGCGGCGTGGGCGCGGGAAGCGCGTGCGACATGGGCGCGGGGAGCTCGCGAGGCTCTGAGGGCGCGCGTGGCACGGGGAGCGCGCGTGCCGCGGGGTGCTCGGCGAGCGCGTGCGGCGCCCGGGCCCTGGCGCCGGCGGCGAGGGGGACAACAGCGGCAGTGCCGCCAAGAGCTCGCATAGCACGCTACGCACCGCATTTTTACACCTCTCCTGAATTGATATGATATTGTGTGCTTATGTCGCAGATGGATTGTAGAATCCGCTGTTTTACAAAACTGCTAGTCGTTTTACAGAACAGCTCCGTTTTATGTAAAACAACTGAACGACGCTTAGCGGTGTTACATACCTAACTATTGAATTTTATCACGTAGGATTGCTTGAAGGTTTTGCATTTATCAATCAATTGGTTCATTCGTTTTTGAGAAAATCGCGGACATACAAATATACATACATACGGGTCGAATACAGAACCTTTTTTGAAGTCGGTTAAAAATGACTTTAATTTCGGAAGTCGGTGTCAAAAAACGAAAATGCGGAACCAACGACACCGACTTCCGAAATTAAAGTTATTTTTCACTTTGTATTGCTTTTTTTGAAGTCGTTTGTTTTTTTTATCGTTTTTTGATGATCATAATTAAGTATATACCTTGTCGAGTTGCACCGCCACTATCGCGGTACAGGACGGCGCCGGGGAGGCGGGTGCCGGCGAGGGCATCGTCGCGGGTGGCGCGGGGGGCGCGACCGCCACCAGCTGTATGGGCAGCGCCGGCGGCCGCAGCGAGTAGTACGCCTGTGCGCGCGCGAGCTCGGCCGGGACCACCCGCACCTCTCGAGCAGCCACGTCCTTGTCCAAGTCCCTGTAACAACAAGACGCTTGTTAAGCATGGGTCTCCTAACAGAGTATTGCCATGATACGCCTGTTATGAACATTCGTTATGTCCACCGGTGTTTTCAAAACACGATTTCAATGAACTCTTTCATTAGCATTCTCATTTCAGCTGCATATTCATCCCTTTTGTGACCCAACATTCTAATTCAAACAGGACAATACGTTTTACCAAGGTTTTATAAATTGGGAAGGGCGGGATTCACAGCTTGTTCCCGTGACCTGCCGTTGTTTAAAAAACCAGAACAAAATCGAGTATCACCCGCACCTCTTTGCCTACCCCTCTCATCAAACACGACGAAAACATAACACAATCCCTACCCGCCAGCAGGCACTTTTCGCCCGGTCGTAAAAGCGAACATGACCGTGGCCTTGTAATGTTTTTATTAACCGACTTCATTAAACGACTTCAAAAAAGGAGGTTCTGTATTCGACCGGTATGTATGTACGTATCTATGTTTATATGTCCGCGATTTTCTCAAAAACTTATAAGCCAATTTTAATAATTCTTTCACTACTATGATCTATATACTTTCAGGAAGGTTGTAGTATATAATACATTAGGTAATTATTCTTATGTACGAAGTTATATGCATAAATGTACTGCATCTCCGGCATTTCTATGCGAATTTTGATGATTCTTCTAGTAGGTGCGCTAGTGTTAATTGAATTTGTGTGGGGTAGGTAGTAGGTACAACTAAAAAGTCAAAAATAAAAACTTTTTTAGAAAAAAAAACAACCACCTTCAAAAAAACACACTACAAAATGATATATAACTTTAATTTCGGAAGTCGGTGTCAAAAAACGAAAATGCGGAACCAACGACAACGAATTCTGAAATTAATGTTATTTATCACTTTGTAGTGTGTTTTTTACAATTTATATTGGGTATTTATTGTAGTACCTATAAGCTAAAAAATACGCTCATCCTGCTCATTATTATTGATGATTAAACGAACTTACCTGAAGTGAAGTTCAATCCCAATTACACGAAGGCTCTGTCCGAAGAGATCAAGGAAACTATGTAGTAACGCGCAGGTACTGCTATCCAACCACTAAATTTGAAATCAACAAGATAAGCAAAAAACATGAAACAAATAGTGGTGCCCTCTCTCGGTAAATCATTTAGTTTAAAGTAAAGGGAACGGGATCCATGGTAATCACACTGACATACATAAAACGCATAAGGGGCCTCATGGATCTAGTGATCATGAGTGTACGGGACTGGGTGGGAGTTGATCTCTTCGGACAGAGCCTTCGTGTAATTGGGATTGAACTTCACTTCAGGTAAGTTCGTTTAATCATCAATTACACTCTGCTCTGTCCTCGAGATCAAGGAAACTATGTAGATTTTGAAAGCCTTAAAATGCGTTGTATGTGAGTGTGTAATGAAATATTATGGTAAGTATCTAGTTAGAATGACACTTAAAAAAACCGGCCAAGAGCGTGTCGGGCCACGCTCATTGTAGGGTTCCGTAGTTTCCCGTCCGTCACAATAAGTGTTCCCACGTACAATTCGATAATAGGGGAGAACAGGGTAATGGGAGCCTACTAAGGGAAAATTTTCTTAAAAATCACAATTGTTAATATTCTTACCATTTTTAGTTAGGAACTCTTACATTCATTATTAAAGTATATTTTAATCACAGTTATAATCAATTGCAGTCTTGTATTAGGGTACAATAAGGATTTTACAAAAAAAAATCAGTCGCTCCCATTACCCGACACATGCGGGTAATGAGAGCCCATTTAACGCTCATATGGAAATTGGGAGCCATAATTTACTCTTTCTCGAATTTAACTAAACATACTTTAAAATATGTGATCGTAGTAATTAATACAAATAACTATTTGTAACACAAATAAAAACGTCAACTTAGTAAATAAAACAAAAAAATAAAGATAATAGAAAGATGCTAGGCTACCATTACCCGCTGACTACCATTTTGAAAAGCAATAACATAAATTTGTAATTCTACTTTCAATCTCAATTTAACCAATTGGGCTTGTTAGTGCATTTAGCTAGTGATATAAAAAGCATGAAGATAATAAAAAAAGAATATAACTTCATGCTTAACTCGGCGCTGGCAATCAGCAATTTTTATAAACGTGGAGCGAAAAACACATAATCGTCCCTCGTGACTTAACGCATGGCACTAACGGCTCGTGTTCGTCAGGCGAAGTTTCTCAATGGTTGACGAAAGCGGCCGAGTGTTTAAGATCGCGCAAATGTGCCTACTTTCCGTTCAATCACTATGGCTCCCATTAACCGACCGCTCTCATTACCCTGTTCTCCCTTGACCCAATGTAATAAGTACCTACAGCGCCATCTCTCGGGGAATTGGGTTACTAATTAATACATAGACGTGCCAGAAGTTTTCGGTGGTAATTTTGGATTGCGAGAACCGATTTTAATAATTCTTTTTTTGTTTGAAAAAAGATACGTTCAGAATAATAAAATATCTAAACGAAGTTAAAAAAAATGCTTGTATATACGATTATACTACGAACTTAGTCCAGAAATGGGGTCAATATTGGCTCAACTAAAGTTCTTTACCCGAAATTGTTCTTCCTAACGATTTGTAATCCGAATGATCACTCTTACTAAAATTTTTCATCCTAAAGTTTTCATTCATACTATATGTAGTGCTACCGGCGATGTTCATAACACTCATGTTTCCGAAAATTGTACTTAATAATATCATTAATGTAAATATTTTAAACTCCTACTGTTTTTTATCATAACGCTTTTATCCCTAAACATAACTACCATAATATTTTCATGGCCTGGGAGTTTATACGGGTAAGTAATACATGATATAATTACAAAACCTCTAATATTTACAAGATATAACAACTGAACCTATAATTTTATTTGATATAATGATCAGTTAATATAACAAACGATTGATATAATTTTAATGTTACTAATTTCTATAAGAATAACAGAAAATTAATATAAAATCGTTTGATATACCACTCAATAGACATAAAACCAATTTGTCTAATATGATAAACACTTTTTTTTTCATCCTATGTCGACGGAGCCCCGCTTCGCGGGGCCCCTATTTCTGTGTAAAGGGTTTAAGTTTAAAGCAACCTAACCAAACCGAACCTCGGGGTGCCCTTCGCTCGCCCTTGCATCCTATGTCGACGGAGCCCCGCTTCGCGGGGCCCCTATTTCTGTGTAAAGGGTTTAAAGTAACCTAACCAAACCGAACCTCGGGGTGCCCTTCGCTCGTTTTTGCATCCTATGTCGACGATCTAAACAAAAAAGATATGACTTTGAATAATAGTGTTAAAGATGGTTATGTTGAAAAAATATAGGAAAACAAATAAAAGTATAATAGATGTTTATTGCTACTGACATTATGAAGTTGAATGATTCGGAATTATGAACATTAGAGACAGAGTAGTTAGGAATTGTGATTGTTAGGATGAAAAATGTTAGGAAGAAAATTTTCGGATTTCCAATTTATCGGAGTTGAAAATTTAGGTGAACTTTGGCGCACCCCCAGAAATGATTTTGTACAACTTTTTGTCTTTTTTGTACAAAAACTGTTGTTTCTATCAAGTTCAAAATAATTTTCCTAGAAAGTCCTTATAAAGTTCTACTTTTCAGATTTTTTTCATATTTTCTAAACTTATGGTTCAAAAGTTAGAGGGGGGGGGGGACACACATTGTTTTTTACTTTTGGAGCGATTATTTCCGAAATTATTGACATTATCAAAAAAATGATTTTAGTAAACCCTTATTCATTTTTAAATACCTTTCCAACAATATATCACACGTTAAGGTTGAAATTTAAAAAAAAATCACTTCCTACTTTACATATAGGGGGGCTACCCTAATAAAACATTTTTTTCCAATTTTTATTTTACCACTTTGTCGGCGTGATTGATATACATATTGGTACCAAATTTCAGCTTTCTAGTGCTAACGGTCACAGAGATTAAGCGAGGACGGACAGACGGACGGACGGACGGACAGACAGACATGGCGAAACTATAAGAGTTCCTAGTTGACTACGGAACCCTAAAAAAAGAACTTAGTTTAGGTAAACATTATAATAGATAATAATAATTATTATATTGAAATGTTTTGCAATACAAAATGATTAAGTAAACAAAAAGCTATAATTCTGCATGATTACTATATTACAAGGTACAATTAATTAATTATATGCATTTAAAACAGATAAAGCGAAATCATTGGCACTGTCTGTTAACACTGGTCTTTGATAAAACCTGGCAAATACAGATGAAGACCCACTCCAGCCAGCAGTTTTTCTAATTAGGTCTATGGAGACGCCTGATTTTATGGCTGCTGAAGTAGACGCATGTCTGGTGGAGTGGGCCTTGAATTTACTTGTATCAACACTACTGTCACATAAAACATTTCTTATCCAGCGGCTTAAAGTTTGTGAACATACAGCCTTATAAGGGCTTTTAAAGCTAATGAAAAGATATTCTTCCCCACCTCTAATTGACGCAGTTTTTAATAAATACGACCTAAGTGCATTAGCTGGGCAAACTTCTGATTGCTTAGTAAGAAATGGTAGATGTAGACAAGGCTGTGTTGAACCAATACGTGAAGTTTTAATCAAATCTGGAATCTTAATAGAGATGTGGTTTGAATGAATACAAATATTGTTAATATTTACTTTCGAAATTGTTTGAACCCTGTGGGCCGTGACTAATGCGATTAGGGTTACGGTCTTTTTGTCAAGGCAATCCAAGTCAAACTTATTGTTGGGATATAAATTAGAAAAGTAATTAAGTATTAATAAGGCCGCCCATTGTATATTTTGTAGTGTTTAATGTTTTTATTTCATGTTATGTATTTTTGTGGTGTACAATAAAGTATATATAAATAAATAAATAAATAAGCACAATAGACGGGTCCCAGGTTTCATTGTATTTAGGTAAAGGTGGTATAAGTTTATAGAAACCTTTAAATAAACGAATAATTCTGTCATCAGATCCAATTATTAGAGACAAAGCTGATCGATGGCTGTTCAAAGTCCCATATTGGGCTCCGTCATTAAAAAGCTTTGTAAGAAAATACATAACATTGGGAACAGAAGCTTCATAAAAGTCAACGGTATGAGACTGACAAAAAATGAACCACTTTTTTAAACCCGTATCATACTGTTTTATAGTATTACTGGAAAGTGAAGCATACATAATATCGATAGAAGAAGGAGGGACGCCTCTTTTCAGTAGTGCCGTCCTGACAATCTGCCTACAGCCAGGGTAGGCCGAGGTGGTGGCTGTCTGTTGGAACAAGACAAAAGAGCTTGGTCACTTGGTTCGAACAGAATTATCTCAGACACTAACAGACTTTCGAACAACGGAAACCACGGTTGCGTGGGCCAGTATGGCACAACAACGACGCCTTCAGCCTCATCTGTAATTATTTTCCGGAAAGTCTTTAATATGACAGAAAATGGTGGAAATGCATAAAAGTTTAGATTATTCCAATTCAATGTAAAGGCGTTTATCGCGTAGGCGTCAGGGTCTCTTTTCCATGACACGTATATGTCGCATTTTCTGTTGATTCTTGATGCAAATAGATCAATCGTTGGTGTACTGAGCGTGTGAACGATTTTGCTGAACGCATTGTTACTTAGTTCCCATTCTATGTCTGGATGTATGGCCCTAGATTACGCGTCTGCTATTACATTATTTTCCGAACTAATACAGGAGGCGAAAACGTGTATACATTTTTTTTTCTTTTTTTCTCGCACCACTGCCAGAGTTCTTTGGTAATTTTATTCAAATGCGGAAATCGAATGCCACCCATTCGATTTATATAAGATATGGCTGTGGTGTTTGATGAATATGGAGGTACGTGGTCAGCAGGAGTGCAATGAAACAACATCAACTAGGTAGCACAGCGTATATTCGCAGACTGGCGCGCCTTGACAAATCTAACAGTAATATGTTTCGCTCCTACCCACTATACTTATTATTAACACATACATCACACCTCCCTTCTTAAATTACAATATGCTCATGAACCTTTACAACTAATTCCAAAAAAAATATGTAAATCCTCTTAAATAATGTGGCGTGTAAATGGTGATGCCATTTAGCAATACATTTTTAAGTACACTGAAATCTGATAACCGGTCTTCGGGTTCGCTTTGGGTACCTTTCTTGCGGCTGAGCTGACGAACCAGCTGGCTGATTAGAAGGCTGATCCTGCTCAACACCACCAACCTCACTGTTTATTAATTGTTCTTTTTTACTTCTTTCACACACTCTCTCACTTTCACACACACTATCGCTACAGTCAATCTCATTCTCCCCGGACTTTAATATATTGTCCCCAGCGTGCGCCACCGAGTTCCCATCCTCTATCGGTTCCTCTTCTTCTGTGTTCGGCCCACCCAAAGATGCACGTGATCTGCGCCGTATCTGGTCTACGTGTCTATTAATAAATTGACCGCTATCCCTGGCTATCAAATACCTACGAGTACTGTCTACGTCTGAGATCGTACCTTTTACCCATTTATCTGAGGAACCGTACTCCCTCATCCAAACAGGATCACCCTTGTCGAAGATACGCGAGACCCCACCAGTAGAATCGATTTGTCTTTGCTGCGCATCCCGCACTCGAGCACCTACTGATCGTTCTGTCCGCAACAGATCCAATCTGGAACGTAGTGTTCGTTTCTGCAACAACATAGCAGGCGTCTCACCAGTAGTGCTGTGCACTGTATTTCTGTATGCCAGAAGGAATGTTTGTAAAGCTGCGTCTACATCTACGCGATCCCGAATTGCCTTTTTAATAGTGCGCTTACAAATGTTAACTGCATTTTCTGCGGCTCCGTTTGAAGACGGATGATAAGCGGGTGAAAAATTCTGTCTAATGCCATTGTTAGCGAGGAATTTTTTGAATTCAATGCTGGTAAAAGGTGGTCCTTGGTCAGATACTAACTGTTCTGGTAAGCCGAACCTAGCGAATGTCGAACGTAAAACTTTAATAACATTAAACGGGCCCAAAAAATCAATGTGAAGCCTAGTCTACGGTTGGGTATGGTACGGCCACGGTTGAATAACTGCCCGCGGGGGTGCGCTTGCTTCCGCGGCACAAGTCTCACAATGTTTACATAATCCCTCAATATCTTTATCGATGTTGGGCCACCACACATAACTCCTAGCCAAACTTTTCATCTTTACAATACCCATGTGGCTGCTATGCAATTGATTCAATATTTGCTCTCGTAATAAATGTGGAATCACCATACGATAACCCCACATTATACACCCACATTCAACATATATAATTCATTACGCCTGGCAAAGAATGGCTTAATTTCATCATTGTTTGGACAAACTGACGGCCACCCTGATTGTACGATCAGCTTCAGAGAAAAGGAACCCCTCAAGACTTTAAAGATTATCGCCCGAGCGCGCTCGAGCCCGCTGTCGCTCGTCGCTCGAGCGACGGCGGGCGCGTCACGTGGCTCTGGCCTCGAGCAGCTCCCTCCCCCGCTGCCGCGCGCCGCATCCATCTCTGCCCGAGCATCCACCGATCCCACTCAAATATTATTTGCAAGTTTTTAAATAATTATAATATGGTATTTTTTCGGCTTTTTGCCCGAACCGTATCCCAAGAATAACTTAACTTACAAAAAGACACTTTATGTGCGATTGAGGATACGAACCCGCATCACCAGGCGCCAGCCGATCACGTAGACCGCGCCTTATACCACTAGACTATTGAATCAGTTAGCCACCTGAACGAAAATTTGAATAGCTTTACTCCTTTTATCGAACAAGGTTGATAACGGTCTAATCTTCTAGATATTAAGGTTTAAATTTCAACGTCCACCACGTATTATAAATACTAACACCTTACCGTCTTGTTTTACAAAATGCAATTCATAACTCCTCAATTAACTAAATTATAAGGTTGAAATTTGCATAGATTTCTTGTTTGGTTGAATAGAACGTGCTTGATTCCGATTGTTGCCCTACCTACCGTAATTTTAATTTAGAATTCTTCTTCGCCTTATTTACTAAACTGTGATTGAGGGTATAATTACTTATCAAATCGTTTCGTTTTCGTGTCGATCCGCTTGTGCGTAATTATCTTCGTCGAAATATTATCCGATTTATTAAGTTTTTGAACAGTTGATTATATTAACCGATAGTATTGTTCGATTAATAACTTTTTGAAGGCTGGAATTAAATAAACTGACGACTGAGGGAAACTGACCAGTGATACGCGGACTCTAAAATTGTTGTTCTCTGGGAACAGGAACAAAGCATAAAGAACGAGATATGGGCATAACGGTAAGATTTACGTTATACACATATATGTATTTATTGTTGCAATCATGTTGCATTATTACTGACAAGTTGGATTTTTTTATGTATTCCTAATATTATTATTTTCGTTCCAGAGAAAAACAGTTCGTAGATGGATACAAAGGTATCATGCGACTGGTGATGTGAAATGTGATCGCCAAGGCCCTCGCTCAATAATTGTTTACACTAATGAATCGGGGCGACACCGTAATATTGTGGAAGTTCACTCAGTGACACCCTTCAAAACTACGCGTTCAAGTGTGACTTCAAGAAGTGATAGACAGTGACGGCCATCCTCTCCGTTATTAATAGGCAATTTACTCGGCAGATTTATTGTGTAACTGATCTGATAAAATTACATTGGAACGTATGAGCAAGTGTTAATGATTCCCAATATTTGTGGGATCATTAATTCGTAGTTAATCAAAAATAAACAACCTTTATTATTATCAATCCAGATACTTTTGTTTACAAGTAGTCTTGTAGGTAATGTGTGATGCACCATCTGACCTCACATATTTTTATAATTTCTAATGTTGTGTTAAATAAGGGTTATCAGAAAATGTGATAAAAGAGAAAGATGTATATTGCTATACTTTTATAGTTTAGCATGTTGGTTCTTCCTCTGTAATTCACAGGCACAAATGACAACATTTAATTTTTTAATCTTTTTTTCCGATAAGATCATACAAAGTATAAAAAAATAATGTTTTCACAACTTTAAATGAATAAATATTACCTATTGTAGTTGTTTCTAGAAAAATCTATAAATGAACCGTTATCTAATGTTAAACGTTCTAAACCTCACCCAGGGTATCTATTTTGTGTTTAGTTAATATTCTAAGTAAATAACCCCAATTTAACACACATAGAAAACTGTATATTCAACCGTGAAGTGGATTCCATGAAGTCCTAGAAATGTAATTAGAGAAATAAATGAATATTGTTTATGCAACATGCCTAGATTTTCTTACAAACCTCATACCTACTTCAACATTTGATTTCTTAAATAATAATTAACAAAAATCACATAATAACCTATAAAAGAAACAACAAAAAAAAAACGAGTGTGCTTATGACCACACGACTGAAGTGAAACTTCAAACGTATTTGGCTATGAGAGGAAGAGAGAAAGAAAATATGCGCGCGCACTGATTTCTCTTGCTTATATCCCCCACTCAACTCCCGTACGCCTCGCCCGTAGCCCGTAGACATGGTTCGTACTTGCAAAATCGAGTACCAGGGCTTCCAAGTACGTCCACCTTAAGAAACCAGGGCCTAAAACCAGGGCTCGAGATACTTTCAAGTATTTTCTATCTGCATCGAAAATTGATCCATAACTTCATACAAATAAGAAGTATAATCGCGTAATCAAACAAAAGCCCTGTTGGAAGTAAAAAGTACTTGCATATGAAATTGACCCGTGAGTTCCTATAAATAAGGAGCACAATCGCGTTTACAAATAAATACTTTTACAAACCATTAAAGTAAAAATATTTGCATACGAAATTGTTCCGTAGACTCTTACGGAGTTGTATGGAGTGTCCGAGGTGTGGTAAGAGTCTTACCACACCTCGGACACTCCATACAACGCTCGCAAAATAATTACCTAGTACTACTACATAAACAAATGACGTTTGTATACGTGCAAATGTGTGCGTGAAATCTAGTAGCGTAAAAAAAATGGCGCGGTAAGCAATTTGTGTCGGGGAACCGAACGACGACGGCGGCGGCGCTGCCCGAACGTGTGCATTATTATGAAGTGACCATGTAGTTCAATTGTTTATTTATATAGTCGGGTTCGTAATGAAATAAAAACACTAAAATAGTTTAGTTTAAATGACTTATCTGTAAATAATCGGTTATTAAATCGCATGTTATTAAAAATGCAAAATCTTGCAAACGTTTTATGTAAATACGAATTCGGAAAAGCATCACAATATCCCACCATCGTTATTAAAACTCAAATAAAACTTTTAAATCGCATAATTGTGTGTTCGTGTCAGCAATACAGCGCTGCGGTTCACGAGCGCCCTTGCTAAAAAGTCGGCGACGAATACCTCGAAGTGCGGGGTGAGGTGCGGTATCTGATATGAGGGCGAGGAAGGGAGTGTCCTTTCTGTACGTAGTACTATTAAGTATTCTGTGCTCTTACTGATAAGGAGCATGATCGCATTCGCGAAAACAAACGCGGTTGTTGAACTATTTGAGTACCTACGTACTCGAGCGTCGAGGCACGACGGAGCGAGATACTTTCAAGTATTTTCTATCTGCATTGAAAATTGATCCATAACTTCATACAGATAAGAAGTACAATCGCGTATTCAAAAGCCCCGTTGGAAGTGAAACTACTTGCATAGGAAATTGATCAATGACTTCCTATAAATAAGGAGCAAAATCTCGTTTACAAATAAATTCTTGCAATCCATTAAAGTAAAAAATACTTGCATATGAAATTGTTCCGTAGACTCTTACTGATAAGGAGCATGATCGCATTTGCGAAAACTAACGCGGTTGAGTACCTACGTATTTGAGCGAGTAGCCGTATAAGGTACTTTATAGTCTTGCAAGTATTTTGAGTCGGTACCTGGTGTGCGTACTTGGAAGCAAAAACCTGGTCGTGTAAATACGTACCTTCCCTACTCGCCCGATCACACTTTTCGTAACGCTTACGTCACGCGTTCGCCAGCTTACTCTCCAAGTCAAGTGTGCGTAAAGAAGTTTCACGTAAATAATTTTGACACAACAAAAATCGAATTTGACAAGGTACTTATTTGCCCTAACCCCGTGTATTGTTTTTTAGAGCCGTAGGCGCGGACGGGGCGGCCTTGGCGTGTTTTTTAAGGAATTTTTCACTTTTTGTATGGAAAATATGAAAAATGATTACCTACATGTTGAGTTTTAGGAGCTTATGGGTTTTATAAAGGGGGTCGAAATTTTCATTATTTTTGCGATAGGACGCACCATTTTTGAGATATAAGCAAAAGAAAAAAAACTTCATACGTATTTGGCTATGAGAGGAAGAGAGAAAGAAAACGTGCGCGCGCACTGCTTTGTCTTGCTTATATCCCCCACTCAACTCCCGTTCACCTCGCCCGATCACACTTTTCGTAACGCGTTCGCCAGTTTACTCCCCAAGTCAAGCGCGCGTAAAGAAGTTTCCTTTCAAAAATACTTGCATACGAAATTGTTCCGTAGACTCTTACTGATAAGGAGCATGATCGCATTTGCGAAAACTAACGCGGTTGAGTACCTACGTATTTGAGCGAGTAGCCGTATAAGATACTTAATAGTCTTGCAAGTATTTTGAGTCGGTACCTGGTGTGCCTACTTGGAAGCAAATACCTGGCGTAAAAACCCGGTCGCATAATTATGCGACCGGGTTTTTACGCCAGGTATTTCCAGCTATTTTTTACGTACCTTCCCTACTCGCGATCACACGTTTTCGTAACGCATTCGCCAGTTTACTCCCCAAGTCAAGCGCGCCTAAAGAAGTTTCACTTCAAAAACAAAAAAAGAACTTCTCGTCCGAGGATTTGAACTCGAGACCATCGAATTGTTAAGCCGCTGTCTTAACCACTAGACCAACACGCCATATACAATACGTTACAAAAAACTTAAATGGGTTTAATGTCATTCCCAAAAGGGGTTCCCTTACTTTGAAGCGGACTGTACATATAACATCACCCTACCAAGTACGGTATCCTTGGGTATCATTCTTTTGATATCACTGCTAGTGATGGGTAAAAAATTTTCTACAAAGTTAACATACGTATTTTCTGTTTTTAGCCTACCAGAGTTATTGTCCCTATAGGGAAGGCGTGATAATGCATCTGCACTGTTCTTACTAGACGCGATGTACTCAATATTGTAATTGTAACCCGATAGCAGTACCGCCCAACGCTGTAGCCGCGACGCGGCCATCACTGGAATACCCGTTTTATTACCGAAAATATATGTTAGTGGTTTATGATCAGTCCGTAATATGAAGTGACGGCCATATAAGTACTGATGAAATTTACGAATACCGAATACAATTCCGAGTGCTTCCCTGTCTATTTGTGCATAAGCTCGCTCGGTGGGTGTGAGCGACCGCGACGCATACGCCACCGGGCGTTCGCCGTCCGCCGTAACGTGCGATATCACCGCGCCAACGCCCACACTACTCGCATCCGTCGTCAAAACTAGCGGTAGCTCTGGGTTGTAATAAGTTAGTACTTCACCACACGCCAAAAGTCGTTTCACTCGTACGAAAGCACTCTCACAATCCTCACTCCAAGCATACTTAGTACCCGACCTAAGAAGATTATACAACGGGGCGAGAACTGTACTGATATTTTTGATGAATTTGGCATAATACATTACTAGGCCTATAAACGCTCTTAACTCGGTGACATTTGTAGGCGCCGGTGTTTTCATCACCGCCTTAACCTTATCTGGGCATGTATGCACTCCATCTTTACTAATAATATGACCCAAATAGGAAACAGACTTTGAAAAGAAAACGCATTTTTCCTTCTTCACTCTAAGTCCGTAGTCTTGCAACCGTTGCAAGACTTTATGTAAATTGTTAACATGGTCTGTTTTTGTACTTCCCGTCACAATTATGTCATCGAGAAAGACACCAACACGCGGCATGTCCGCGAATAACTGTTCAATTCGCCTTTGAAAAATGCCCGGGCTAGACGCTAAACCATACACTAATCTGTTGTACATATACAAACCCTTGTGGGTATTTATTACCGTGTATTTCCTTGTGTCATCGAGTTCAAATTGCGCGTACGCTTGAGACAAATCAATTTTACTGTAGTGTTCACCCCCTCGGAGGCGAATTAACAAATCTTCTACCCTAGGCAAAGGATAACGATCAGTTTCTATAACTTTGTTTAAAGTAAGTTTATAATCGGCGCAGATACGAATGCTACCATCTTTCTTTACTACTGGCACTATTGGCGTAGCCCAGTCGGAACGCTCGACAGGGGTGAGAACTCCGTCGCGCACCAGCTGGTCCAGCGTGCGCTCCACGGGCTCGCGCAGCGCGTACGCCAGCGGGCGCGCACGCATGAACACCGGCCGGGTACCTTCGCGCACATGTATGCTCACTGCGCCGCCCGTGAAGCGCCCGAGACCCTCCGCGAACACGTTACAATATTTGGTACTGAAAGAAGATACATCGAAATCATTATTTTCCAAAATATTATTTACATTGTAACTGCTCCAATCGGGTAGTTGGATTTTTAATACCGCTATCCAATGTCGCCCTAAAAGGACAGTTTTACCCTTCTCAATAACAAGCAATTCTAAAAATTCACTTCTATCCTTATACCGAACTAGAGGTCTTATTAGACCTAAAGGTTTAACAATTTCACCTGTGTAATATCTTAAGGTTAATTTACAAGGTTCAAGGGTAAGATCGTTAAATAGTTTATCGTAACACTCCCGACTAATACAAGACACTGCACTACCCGTGTCACATTCCATAGCTATCTCCTTATTATGCACGTTTAACGTTATATAAATAGGTTTGCAACTGGATATAGACAGTCGACAAACATCAACAAAAATTACCTCGTCACTGTCCGCTTCTTCATCACTGCCCGCGATATGTACATCCACTTGATGTTGTGCCACTAAATTGGGACACACACGTCGCAAGTGACCTTGACGATTGCATACCCTGCACACGTAACGCGCGAATTTGCAAGAAGACTCGTTGTGGTTAGCGCCACACACCCGACACGGCCGCTGTGGCCGAGCTCGCTCCTCTGGCCGAGCCCGCTCACCCGGCACCGGCAGCGTCGACTCGCGGCCCACGGCCTTCTCCCGCACGTCTCGACGCTCGCGCACATCCCGCCGCGCGACGTTCGGCTGCCCGCCGCGCACCGCCACGCCCGTTGCTTGTTGCTTCACCGCCATTGCTTGACACGTCACCGTCGCCGACTTGGGCCCGTCGACGACAGCGGCGTCTTTCTCCGCCGATTCCATGCTGGCGGCAAGCTTATACGCCTTGGCAAAATCCAGTTTGAGTTCTGCGAATAACCGTTGTCTAATATTTTCGCTGGCTATTCCACACACCAATTGATCTCGTAAACTTTCTTCGAGCCAACTTCCAAACTCACAGGTTTTAGACATCTTTTTAAGTACCGCCACGTAGTCGGCTATTGTTTCGCCCTCCTTCTGCTTCCTATGCCTGAATTTATACCTCTCGGCAAGTTCACTGGGTTTAGGTTGTAGATGTTTACACATTATATCCGATAACTGTTCAAACGTTTTAGTTTTTGGTTTATTTGGTGTACACAGGTTTACTAGCAATTCGTAACTCTCTGCTCCCATAACGGTTATTAACGTCGGTACATGTAAATCGTCCGGTATCTTGTTCACCACAAAGTATTGTTCTAACCGTTCGACATATAGTTTCCAATCATCTTTGTGCACATTAAACTCCGCAATTTTTCCGATGGACATCTTGAACTTTTATAAAATCACACGCGCAATGTTCAATCCTCGTCGCCACTGATGAATATGGAGGTACGTGGTCAGCAGGAGTGCAATGAAACAACATCAACTAGGTAGCACAGCGTATATTCGCAGACTGGCGCGCCTTGACAAATCTAACAGTAATATGTTTCGCTCCTACCCACTATACTTATTATTAACACATACATCACAGTGTTATCAATGCGCAAAAGGATCTGGCAATTCTTAAGCTGTTTGGCAAATATCTTAAGGCCAAAAAAGGCTGCCATTAATTCTAATAAATTAATATGCAGGTCCTTTTCTGCAGTTTCCCACTGCCCATTCGCAGTATCTTTACCACAAGCCACCCCCCACCCTGTTTTGCTTGCATAAGAAAATATTTCAAGCAAATATCTCTCATCACGAATAGGATTTACGTTATTTTGGAGAGCATTGAGCCACCAAAATAAATTTTTGTGAATAAGTAAAGGTATATTCATATAACTTTCATAGTTATTTTCAGACTATAATAACGCTAGGTATTTACACCTCTAACTCTTTCGTGTATAGCCAGCCGTATTGAATAGCTGGGCAAGCAGATACAAGTAGACCCACCAGGTGAGCAAGACATCTGATCTTGCAACGTTTAAGGGTCATAAAGTTATGAATTTCATTCGTGATGTGTGTCTGTTAGTCTAACTCACTGTCTATAATAAAGCCTAGATATTTACAACTGGTTTTCGGGATCAATGAACTTTTTTCATTATTAATAACAAATCCCAAAGATTCTAAATTTTAACTTGAACTTTTGAACATTTTGGAGACATTCTTTGTATGTTTTGCCAATACAGCACACATCATCTAAATAAATAGTTAATAAATAGCCTAAACTTCTTAATAATGCCATCACAGGCTTACGTAGTTTAGTAAAAACGTATGGGGCTGTGCACAAGCCAAATGGAAGCACGTTAAATTCATAAATATTGTTTTCCAAACCTTGGATGGACGGTATTTGGAAACGCAAAAACTTTCGGAACTCCTTATCAATTGGAATAAAAAAATATGCGTCCTTTAAATCTAGTGTAGCTAGATAGTAGGTAATTCTTCGAAATTAATTTTACCGGAGGGCGAAGATCTTCTAATTTGAAATGATTTGTATTTATAAATCTACATATTTAAGAACTTAAGATTTAAGATAAATCGTTGTCTTCAATCTGGGTTTGGGTACAAGAAAGGTACTTAATACATATTGACCATAACATGATTGACAGAGTGATATTACTCCCATCTTTAATAAATCATTAATGTTCTCCCCATAGGCTATCAAATCACATCTATTTAGGATTGGTAGTGATGGCGTGTGATTTTGTAACACACATGCATTGAAAGGTAATTTATAACCTTCAACCCAAGATAAAAGTACCGCATCACTAGTGATAAGGCGCCATCTATCGTAAAAATGCGACAGACGTCCTGCATGATTCACGGTGCTATCGGCGGTGCGGTGCTTGGGACTGTTAGCGCCTGTAGGGCCACGCGGCTGCTGCTGCGGCGGCGGAGCGCAGCGCTGCTGGCGCTGGTATTCGGGCCGAGTGTTCGGAGCAGGCACTGCTGAACGTCTCGCCGCAGCTCCCGTCTGCCTGCCGTGGAGCGGAAGTGGGCGCCTCACGTTTAAGTTTTGCGTTTGGTTTACAAACCGTCTCGAAGGGCCAGTGGGCCAGGTGCAGAGGCTCCGGTTTTCATTTCCGCGCCAGTTTTGTTTCCTGCTTTTTGCAGCTTTTAAAATGTCCCCCAACTGGCTGACAAAGAGGTGACTATCTATTTGACTTGTGTACAGGTGGTCTTTTATCTCCTTTTTAATTGACGAACAAACAAAACTTCTGCGAATGATCGATTCAGTGTGTTGCAAGTCACAGGCCAATTTTCCAGCATCAGTTAACAACTTAACAAGTTTTATATTGGTATTATCGGTAGACAAGACATGTGAAAGAGCTTCACCTAGACATTTAACAAAAATGTCTTTTTTACATCCTTGGAAAGGCAAAGGACAGCTATACTTGAATTAAGGGCTGGGCCGAACCTTTTGTCTCTTATAGGAGCTTCTCCTAATATTTCCAAAATATCATCTGGAAGAATGTCTTCAGCCTCGCTGTTTTCAACGACTTCTATGTCCTGATCCGTGACGGCACTGTCAGTAGCAATGGGCTCAGACACATTTAAGGAGGGGGCATCCAGAGGCTCCGACGATATGTTCTCAATGTCATGGTGCGGCACCACTACTACGACCTCACTAGGAAGGTCTGTGCTATGCGTGGTCACAATGGACTGTGGGGGTAGCTCGGGGGACGCTAAGCGTGCTTCAATATTGCTTCCAGTTGTTTCGTCTATAATGGACGTACACTGTTTATACTACGACCAAAAGTAGATCTATATAATCATGACGGAGGCATTCCTCCGTAATGCTCACAATCAGTTAACATGGCATTGGTATCAATCCCTTATGAACTGTACACAGCCTTATTGTTATAGATTGGCGGACACATTCCATAAAAATGTTCACGACCAACGGGAATATAAGATTATTTAAAAGGAATCATGACGGAGTCATTCCATTGTAATGCTCACAATCATTGTGTAATTTTACTGGGATTATTCCTTTGTTGTAAATCAATTTGGCGGACACATTTCGTATTTAAAATGTTCACGACCAACATAGATTCAATTTGGTGGACACATTCCATATTTAAAATGTTCACGACCAACATAGATTTCTGATTTATAATAACAATTCACAATGTGGGTAGCCTCTTACAGAAAAAAAATCTTTTCTCCCTTATTGTAGAATAGTAGCTAGGTACATAATTTCACTGTAATTTGTTATTTAATTTGTACTTACCTAACGTTTTTAACGAATCCTACGAAAGTGAGCTTTGTCGACGTCTTTTCTTCAATTTTTTCTCGATCTTCCTCATTTTTCGATTTACGTAGGCCTCAATATCTTCATCACTGTACCGTTTTCTCGGCATAATGATTTTAATTATACTATACGTTAAGTTTACAATAAGATACATAAACACCACTTATCCAAAAACACTTGAAACTATTTTATTTTTTAACTAGCTGCTGCCCGCGACGTCGTCTGCGTGAAGGCTCTACAGCACCAAAAATACCTAAGATGCCAGTGTTGCTATAGCATTATAAGTAAACAACTTTTAAAATAGCATTAAAATATAAGTTTTTTTTGCAAGCGAAGCAAGTGAAGAGAGTTATATGGGAGTCCTGCTGAGTTCAGCCATAAGATGTGACTGAAGGAAATTAATGCAGGAATACATTCCAGGACACAAAAGAGTAAAAATACGTACAAAGGTATCATACCTTACAACACTTCCCTATAAACTAAGTTGGTAGTTATGCTGCCAGGAGCCAAAATGTAGAGAGTCAGGACTGGTGACGCGGGAGCAAGCGACGTATAGTTGTCCGTGTGAGAAGCAACTCGTCCTGAGGTCGACACCCGCTGCCCTCAGTGTCTGCCCCTGCGACTTATTGATGGTTATCGCGAAGCAAACACTCACGGGGAACTGTACGCGCTTGAACTGGATCGGGAAGTTATGAGGTATGAGGGGAATGCGTGGTATAAATACTGCCTCGCCGACGCCACAACCCGTAAGAATTTCCGCCTCAATGGTGTGTCTGTAGAGCGAGATGACTTTAAGGTGGGTCCCGTTACACAACTTCAGAGGAGATAGGTTCCGAAGAAGCATAATCGGGACACCGACCTTCAGCTTGATGGTATGCGCTGGAAGTCCACTTGTTGACAGGAAGTTCAGAAATTCCACGGGATAATGTGTGGCTTCATCTTGCTCGACAACAGTGTTTATCGAGGTGTAGACCACTTCATTCCCCTCAATTTCCGAGAGAATGCATTCGTTAATTGCTGCAGCCTGATCATTTTTGGATGTCAAAATGGCCCGCTCACACAACCAAGAATTCTGCAGGTGCGGTATACGACTGATGTCCCCGTACACACAGCGAATGAGTTCTTCTAAGCTGGATACCACTCTACCGAGAGACTCTGGAAGCACCACCTGTCCACCTCTCTCTTCTGGTAGAGTGTTTTCGCCAAGATTTAGAAGGACGTCGGAGAATTCTTGAGCACTTGCATTGCCGCCGAGCCGAGCTCTCATATGAATGGTCAAGCGCAGCGTACGAACTCGTGACCACAACGAAGATCGTTTCAACGAAGCATTCACCTCGTCAGCCCTCGATCCCCGTGTCACCACGGGAAGCGTTTGCCGGAAATCGCCACTGAACAGACAGCTGTGATACGACGCGACGCATCAAATGTTCGTTCCTGCGGATGTCCTGGAGGGTTCCGTCCACGGCCTCAACTGCCTTCCTATTGGCCATCGTACACTCATCCCATACGATCAAAGAGCAATCCTTGAGCACGTGTCCCTTATCGCTGTTACGTGACACACCACAAACAGGCGTTTCGGCGCTCTATAAATCGATAGGAATTTTAAACATGGCATGTGCTGTCTTGCCACTCGGAAGCAGTGTGGCAGCGATTCCCGACGACGCTACAGCAATAGCAATTTTGTCTTGCCTGCTGACCTCTGCAAGTATGCAAGTGGTAACAAATGTTTTTCCTGTTCCACCAGACGCATTCCAAGAAAAACATTGGACCCTGGTTTTTTCCCAACGCTTTCAAGGACGGTGTCATAAATTTGTTTTTGCTCTGAAGAGAACAAAGCGACATGGTCATTTCGCCCGGATCGTAATTTGTCTCAGCGTTATACTCCCGATTTACACGGTCTTGATGCGGTGATGATTGGGGAGCTGGTAACCCATATTCGATCAGTGGATTGCCGCCGATAGAAATGACCACATCTTGAAGTGAACTGAGACAGGTGTTCAGCACGCGTTCATCAGTTACTACGACTTCGTCTCCAATAGAAACATAACTTTTTTGTAATACTTAACACCGCATTTTTTTTTAATTGTCGTCCTCAACTCTGCTCAAGATTTTAAGGGTTTTGTTGGAACTTGAATTTGTCAAAACGAACTATACGATAGAACTTTTATGAAGAAAATGCACATTGCCATCTATGAATTTTAAGAATAACTACTAACCTCGCCAACATGATCAAATTTAAATTATTAATTTCCAAAAAGTGTCAACATGTAACTTGATTTGATTTTTATGAAATCTCATAGATGGCGCTGCTTTTCCTAAAGCTTAGCAATAGCTTAAAATGATGTTGAATTCGCTCGTGGCTTCAAAAGTAAATTAACAAACTAAGCCACAGCCGGATATAGCTTTCCATGGAAATCTCTGAGATAAACGGAAACATCTCACCAGGCTGGCCCCAGGGTACTCGGCCGGAAAGCCTAGGCCTCGGGCTTGAAAAGGTAAATTTACGCCACCAAATATTAAGTGTTGAAAACACGATTTTTTGTTTGTGTAGATATTGTGTTGTTTTTAGTGTCATTTGATAGGTTTATGGATATGGCAAAATAAATTGTGTGAACAGGGTAGTCACAACTAGATACGAGGGCCACTACCACGATAGCTTTTTGTGCATAAGCCAAAGTTGACAACCCTAGCGCGACCGCCGAGCGTAGGTATGAAAACTGAAGTACATACATGTGATTGACTGTACCTTTCTGTTTTGTGCCGTCGCGCGTCGCTCTGTTGAGGCGAGAGGACTGCGCTCAAATTTTCGGCTGCACTGGATATAATTTAATTGCGTTAATTATTTTCGTAATTTTTTTGTAGGAAAGAAACTGTGAAATATAAAACTTTTTAACAAAAAAATTAAACCTCCGAAAAAACTGAAAAGCAAAAAATAAAAACCTTTTTTATTTTACCTTAATAAATAAGTTCTTGAACTAATGCAAGTATACCTAAGTAATTTTGAGTCGGCGCCAAACAAGCAACTTAATATCGTTGCGAGTGGTCGTGCGGAGAGCGCATTTTTTGTTTGGAATTTTATATTTATCGCTGGAGATTTCACGTTGCATTATTAATTTGATTTGGTTATTTATTTAAATTTAAGGTAATTTAGTGATCATTGTTCATTGATTGTTTGGCGCCGACTCAAAATTTCTTAGGTATACTTGCATTAGTTTAAGAACTTATTTATTAAGGTAAAATAAAAAAGATTTTTATTTTTTGCTTTTCAGTTTTTTCGGAGGTTTTTTTTTTTTTTTTTTAGTTTTTATTTTATAATTTTTTGAGGCTATAATTTACTAATTACTACATGCTTAATTTTTGATTACTTTTAAAATAGCTACCTACCTTACTTTAGATATTAACTGTTATATAATCCTACTTTAATTATTATTTTTTTGTATAATAAAATACTTAAAAAACAGGCTTTATATACCAACATAGATAGGCCTTTTATATTTTAATTGTAATACACAGCTCAGCATTAAAATCTGTGAATGAACAATAAATCACCCCTATTTTCCCACCCTTAGGGTAGGATTTTTTGTTTCCAAATTTACATGGGACCAACTTCGAGGTATGTCCTATCCAATATAAATAGAATGATTAAAATCGGACTACTCTGTAAAAAGTTACGCGTGGTCATACATTACAATCAGTGAGTGAACAATCAATCATCCCCTGTTTTCCTACCCTTAGGGTTGGATTTTTTTTTTCAAATTTATATGGGACCAACTTCGGGGTATATCCTTTCCAATAGAAAAAGAATTATCAAAATCGGACTGCTCTGTAAAAAGTTATGCGTGATCATACATAAAAAAAAAAAAAAAAAAAATATATACTCGTCGAATTGATAACCTCCTCCGTTTTTTCGTCGGTTAAAAATATGGAAAAATAACTAAAACCACTTACAAACGATTATTAAAAACGTTAAGTATTGATAAACTGAATAAATACCGAGCCAAACCAATAAAATAAAAATATTAAAATAATTCGATGTTGATATTTGAAAACTCCTGTGTCCCAGCAGTGGGAACATTATAGGCTGATGATGATGATGATGATTTAAAAACTCAATATGACACACATTTTATTTGACAGATTTTTTATTGGTATACTATATTATTACAGACGCCAGCACATCAAGCTACTACAATCTGTCAAATTTCTTTAATAGATTTTTAACTTTATCGCTACAGTATAGGTCCAAAGTTGATTGGGAAAATTTTACAGTTTCGGGTAGCTTGATGTGCTGGCGTCTGTACAACTAGCGCCATTACTCTGCATTTCGGTCAATTTTCTTGCGAAAATAATTTACAACATTGCCAATGCTGGAGATTTTAGATCTTATTGCGATTAACTCAGAATCCAAATTCGTCTCTACTCTCACTTTTCTTGACAAACTTCGTGTAAGGTAATCTTTAGACGATCAATTTATCAGGAAACTAAAACAGGTAATGGGTTTATTGTGGACAAAAGTACGAAACAGATGTGCACATGCAATATTTCCTACGGATGGTGTTCTCATAACTGGCTAGTTACTATCCCGAACAACACCATCCCGAATGCTTTCACAGAAGGCTTTCTGTTTATGGTGAGGATAAGTACCTAGGTTGTGACAGATCACAATGTTTGGGATTGTTGGCTTTGGCGATAAAAGAATTGAGATCTAAATAGGTGCTAAGTTGAAAGAAAGTTAAAGTTTATATTGTAACTTGGCAAGTTTTTAAAGCTATAGTTTCAAAAGTTACAAAAGAGAAACCTAATAAACTTTCGACTTACTTTGGCACCTATTTACATAGATCCCCATTTTTTTATCGGTGAAGCCGACAATCTTATACTTTTTATGTACCAAAATTGGCCTCTTTTTCACAAATGTTTTCGGCGGGGAGTTTTCCTACTCTCACTTCGCGCAGGAAAGGTTTTCATGACATTTGACTTTGCATAATACAGTGCAAAATCCACCATACCAAAATTAGTTTTTACTTGGGTATCACTGCTGCTAATTTATTAACTTTGCACGATCCTGCAACGCAAAATCCACGATATACCATTATAATTTTTTCTCAAACATGCTTCGAAAGGGGTTTGAAGATTTTTGTATGGAGGGTGGCCCTAAGGTCGGCCGCCATTTTGATTTTTTTTCAGAATCGCGGTGCACAACAAAAGTTATATATTTAGATAGAGGACACTTATACAAACAAAAAATGTTATGTAACATAATATCCTAATGCGTCAGGATTCAGAGCTATTCACCGAAATATAAGTCGAAAACAACAAGGACTTTTTCCCTCCAGGTAAGCATATTGAACTATTGAGGTAATAGAAACGTTATGAAACCTTTATGGAGAAGAAATAAATGAAGAATAGACATTTTTTAAATAAATAATTAAACACGGCAATTTATAGTTCGTTTTTTAATCCCAGAGACTAATCTGACAAATAAGTCTTTTGTGTTTTCGTTTTTTTTAGTATAGAAGTTTGACATTACACTTGTCAGATTAGTGGTGAAGTGAAAACTTCTTTAGCGGCGTTGCACACTTTTTGTAATCGGTAAAAAATGTTAAACTCGCGTCAGGACATCGCGTCAGGACACGTGACCGTCAGGAGAGATTCCCCCCCCCTCTCTTTCTACGGCGGTGCCAACCGAAGTGAACCAAGTTTAGTAACACACGACAATGGATGGATGGATGGATGGTTGGATGGAAGTGGAAGTGGAAGTGGAAGTCGAAGTCGAAGTCGAAGTGGAAGTCGAAGTGGAAATGGAAGTCGAAGTGGAAGTCGAAGTGGAAGTCGAAGTCGAAGTGGAAGTCGAAGTCGAAGTGGAAGTGGAAGTGGACGTGGACGTGGACACACTGCTGTGTATTCGTAACATTCTTGTATTCGTAACATTCTTGTATTCGTAACAAAGTGCATCTATTAATGAAAAAAGGGACGCAGAAATAGTGAAAAAAAATGAGTTATATTAATTCAATTAATAATTGATTTATTTCAACGTTAATATTCAAGTTTATTACTGACAGGCTAATACAAGACATTACCTGACAGTGACAACTGACAGTGACAACTGACAGACAGGTGGCATAACCTCACTACCGCCATCTTGTAACAAATGTTAGAGGTTTCTTAATCTACGACCTCTTGCTGCGACAAATATATTAAATTGCACGTCACGTAATGACAAACATGTTTGCATTCAACTTGCTTTATCATCTTGCATGCACTTTCTATGTATGTACCTACACACACATGTTTAAGCAAATAAAAATCTTATCTTACCTGTTCAGTCAGTGCACCCATTTGTCAATAAACGTGCCGCTCAACTCAGAAATTAAGGAGCTCAACGATTCGTCGAACAATACCAAAGAAAGGACATTTGGATAGGCCATATTATAAATTACTCCAACTGCCAGATCATGATTATAATGGAATCAATGATCCAGGAAGAAGAATGTCATAGTTGAAATTACTTTTAAAACTCGTCGTCTGTCCTTATACTATCCGTTAACACCGGTTATAGGGAGGTTCTTAAAATTGGCAACACTTTTTTTAAATAAAATATGCCATTTAAAACTTATATAATAAAATCCAATATTAAATAACTAATTAAATACAAAATATTAACCCCACATACGATTTCGATCAAGTGAACTCAGAAATGTTAAAAAAAAAAAGACGGGTTGCACTCCGGGAGTGCCGGCAGAAGTGAAAACTTGAATATTAACGTTGAAATAAATCAATTATTAATTTAATTAATATAACTCATTTTTTTTTTCACTATTTCTGCGTCACTTTTTTCATTAATAGATGCACTTTGTTCAATTTCCATATTTTAAACATTTTATTAGGTCCTTACATATGAAATTGGCGTTTTGTATGGAAGGAACAAAAAGTCGAATATTTTTTAATATAATATATTTAATTAATCAAAGTATGAACCATTGTTTTCAATGCACTTTTGCCATCTTATAGGTAGTTCATTGATCCCTTTACTAAAAAAACCAGTCGGACGGGAATCAATAAAATCTTTGAAGGCGATTTGGACTGCCCCATCGGAGTTGAATTTTTTCCCTTGCAAAAAGTTATCCAAATTGCGAAAAAAATGGTAATCTGTTGGAGCAAGGTCCGGGGAGTACGGAGGATGTCTAAGACATTCCAATTCAAGTAATGTAACGCAGCAGTCGACGCGCGTTTGCCGGTTTGCTTCAGTCAATTCGTGAGGTACCCACCTTTCAAGCTTTTTAATCTTCCCAATTTGCTTCAAGTGAATTAAAACAGTTTTATCACTAACATCGAAGCCTGCAGCTAACTCGGACGTGGTTTGCGATGGGTCCGCTTCCACAATAGCCTTCAATTCTCCATTATCAACTTGGGTCTCAGGCCGTCCACGGGGCTTGTTCTGCAGGTCGAAATTTCCAGAACGAAAACGTTGGAACCAAAAACGAACTGTGTTTTCTTTTGCAACATGACCGCCATACACATCATTCACCCTTCGAGTCGTTTCCGCAGCACTAGTGCCACGGCGGAACTCGTACTCGTAAATAATGCGATATTTTAAATTTTCCATTTTGTAAAATGAGTGACGCAAACAGAAAAAACAGAAGAAAAAAAACAAATGAATGACGGTCATCGAAGCACAAATACATGAGTAAATAGCTGTACAAATTTGAATTTGGAATTCCTTACCAAAGAGGAGAAATTCGTGATTAAAGTGGCCAGTACGAAAAACGCCAATTTCATATGTAAGGACCTAATATATAAACGAATTTTACGAATACACAGCAGTGTGGCTACTACACAGACGGTCGAGCCATCAGCTGTCCATCCATTCATCCATCCACTTCGACTTCCACTTCGACTTCGACTTCCACTTCCACTTCGACTTCCACTTCGACTTCCACTTCGACTTCCACTTCGACTTCGACTTCGACTTCGACTTCCACTTCGACTTCCACTTCGACTTCCACTTCGACTTCCACTTCGACTTCCACTTCCACTTCCATCCATCCATCCATCCATCCATTGTGTCCGTGTGTCAATTCACTTCGGTTGGCGCCGCCGTAGAAAGAGGGAGGGGGGGAATCTCTCCTGACGGTCACGTGTCCTGACGCGATGTCCTGACGCGAGTTTAACATTTTTTACCCACTACTAAAAGTGTGCAACGCCGCTAAAGAAGTTTTCACTTCTCATGCTCTAAAAGTTCGTCTTTATGTTGTGCTTAGGCGACATAAAATCGCTTTTTATGTTCTAGTGCATAAAGTAATTTTTTTTTTCTAAGACTAACGTGATCAGGCCCAACAGTCACACGCACAATAAAACTTCGCAGATTAAAGTCGTGATTTATTTCATTTTCTTTCATTTATACCACTTTCGTGTTTTCTATAACGATAGAACGATAAAATTTAATAAAATCAGGTAAAATAGTTGTCATTTATTATTTAAAAACGCAAAGAAACGTTTTATGACTTGGCAGTATGAAGTACCCAAGTCGAATGGCAAATGTTGAAATTAAAAAAAAAAAAACTTTTAAAAAGTTTCGTGGCGGTATTATCTGTGGTGGCGGGAATTAGCTATGCTTTGCAACATTTTTGATTAATTATGTACTGTATACTTTATGCCTGTTTAATTTTCTCGCAATCGAAGTGAAAAGCAGAGTGTATAACTCAGGCATAAACGAGCCATTTTACCCCTCGACTGAACTATCCAACCTCGCCTGCGGCTCGCGTGGATATAAACGTCTCGGGGTAAAATAGCTTCTTTCATGCCTTTGTTGTACAATCTACTATTACACTTCAAAAATATGTATAATTTATGAGTATATTTATATGGACATACTCAGCGGTTTTGATTTTGGACAATGTCCTTTAGAAACGCCGGACTATAGTTTAGCTCTGAACATAGTTAGTTTTTGAACACTGAATGATTTCTACTTTGTGCGTGTGTAAAGACAAGACATTTTTTTAACATGATGTAGGAATTACTATCATGAGGTAAGTTCAAACTTTGATAGAAAGCAGCCTTTAGTCCTTGGAGAGGAAGGTGTCCAAAAAAAAAAACATCACACCATTTCATTAAAAAAATGAAAAAAATTCTTGTTTCTGCATGTCGAGGTCATAATAAAATGGCGCAAAACGCAATTTTGACTGCATATATAAAAAATATTGCCAAATTAACCGGGAATTTCAACCACGGCCTTATTCCAGCGTCGAACTTACGTTAATTTTCATGATTGCACCTACTACTGTTTGTCTCTGCATCACCCAAAGGTTGACTGGTAGAAAATGCCTATGGCATTAAGTCCACCTCTGTACATTTATGTGCTTGAAGTATTAAATAAATAAACTTAACCCAAAAAACCTACTCTTAGGCCTTACTTACCTATGCACACGTCCCACAACCACCCACATCGCAGAAACAAAATGTGGGGAAGTAATGGTTACGTGTAACGCGTGTGGTTGCATTGTCGCTAGTAAGTAGTTGGGATGTGGTTACGTTGTGGCTAGTGTTTGCACACAGATCGACTCCGGCTGTGACAGTTTCGTCGCGTTGTGGCTGCGACATGGCCTTGATGTGGTTTGTACCGCACACACGGTTGATTTTGAAGGCCAAATGTGGACCATGTCAATAGACTATTCATTTTCATACAAATTAGCGTCCGTCCACATGGTGTCGTTGTGGCGTTGACGCGTGTTCGGGCCCTAACGCGTAATTGTTCATATACATACATGGACATCATACACAGCAGCGTACGCTGCTGCGGTGTATACTGTATCCTTAGACTGGTTCCATGTATTTATTTTATTATATCACAAAATGAATATTGTACTTGGTCTGATGCTGCATACACAGCAGTCTACGCTGCTGTGTATACTTTATCCTTAGACTGGTTCCATGTATTTATTTTATTATATCGCAAACCGTTCGTAAGGGAACCAAGGTTAGTAATGAACAAATCAAAGGCTTCTTACCGGATTTCGGTAAACTTCATGGTGCTCTTGTTTACGTGAGAGCTTTCTTCATCGGAGCGTGTGTTGCATTTTCTTCTTAGTCTGTGATTTACGCGTGATTTACACAATGTGTAACCTTCAAATCGTTGTCTGACTTTTTCTCTGACATAAGGTAACTACTCTTCTGTCTGTGACTGACCTATACATAGAAGAAAAATTTTAATGACCTATGTCAGTGACTGACAGTAGGTACCATGTAGATACAGAGCCGACGACCGACATTTTTGAATCATAGCAAGACGGGTCAACCGTCTACAATCGATAGCTCTACCATTGACTATTGACTTGAGCCAATTTTATAGAGGCACAAAAACCCTAGCCACATCGACGTAGCATTAATGAAATATGTTTGCATCAGAAAACATTAAATATGTACCTATATGTTTTGAAACTTGTCATATAAAAGAATTGTCACAACACGTTTTGTTGAATTTGCGTTTGCAGTTTATGAAACTGGGTTAGAAGTTAAGGTTGTTATTGGCTGTGTTCGCACTGTCTAGAAACATTATATATACACACATCAACACGGTCTAGGGATATTTCATACTCAATTAAATAACTCGAAAAGTACTGGCCGCATTGGAATCTTTTATACACCGATTTGTTTGTAATTTATCTCAGACTAATTCCAAATTTAAATTTTTGAAAATTCTTTTGTTTCGGTGGCAAAAAATGTCTTGATGTATAGGAGAGGGAATTTTCATTTGTGCGAAATTTAGAAAACAATACGAATTACGTTTAGTTACAGTTTTTTTCATTTTTAAACGAAAGATAAAGTTAAAATTGAGGTATTGTAGCCATGCAACGCCGACATTTGACGAGGGCGGAGATGTTACGAGCTGTGGGAATGCTGGAAGCTGGATCTGTTCAGCGTAATGTTGCTGAGGCCATAGGGACCCATCAAAATGTAATTTCAAGATTGTGGACAAGCTATCGTGCCACAGGTGAAGGAGCGGAGAGGCACCGGGGGCCAAGTCGCATCACTACCCCCAGACAAGACCGATTTTTGCAAATTACTGCGCGAGCACAACCAAATGCAACGGCGACTCAATTGGTCCAAAGGCTGCGAGTGGAACACCAAGTGCTTGTGAGTGACCAAACTGTAAGAAGGCGACTGCATGAAAGCAATCTACGCTCTCGTAGACCACTCCGGGTCCCACCTTTACGGAGAGGCAATCGTGGACGACGATTAGAATGGGTTCGGAACCACGTGGACTGGGGCCGTGAGCAATGGTCCAATGTGCTGTTCACGGATGAATCCAGGTTCGGCTTCCATCCAGATTCACGAAGGACGCGTGTTTGGCGAGTTCCTGGACGATGGAGCAGTCTCCAGAACCCTCAGGAAGTTCACCCATACCAAGGAGGAACAATTATGGTTTGTACAGGAATTCGTCTTGGAGGACGGACGGATCTCGTTTGGGTGCGGGGCAATATGACGGCAGAACGATACGTCCAACAGGTGCTGGGGCCCGTAATCTTGCACCACAGAACACAAATGGGGCAAGATTTCCTGCTCATGCACGGCAATGCCCGGGCACACACGGCGAGAACGGTAGCAGCTTGGTTACATACACATAATGTTAGGGCCTTAGACTGGCCTGCTCAATCGCCAGATCTAAATCCCATTGAGCATGCGTGGGATATGCTGCAAAGAAGAGCTCTGAAGGAAGTTCCTGAAAATCTGGCTACAGAAGATCAACTTTTTGCGCACCTCAGAAGGACATGGGACAATATTCCGCAGCAAGACATTGACAACCTTGTTCTGAGCATGCCGAATCGTTGCCGATGTGTTATGAACATCATGGGCGCTTTCTCAGACTACTAACTTCAAGTTTATAAACACAAATTAAATGATTTTTCTATTTTTTTCAGTTTTTACTCACAAATTAAAAGTTTATTCATATACGATTTCCGTCTATGCTTCATTTTTTTTCCATAAAATCCTGAAATTTTAATCTAAGTACCTTAACCATTATTAAAAAATGGTAGAATATTAAATAACGTATCTTTTAAATATATACATGTCATATAAATAATTAACACATTGATAGTAATTCGCTTTTTTAAAAATATCCCTAGACCGTGTTGATGTGTGTACATTGTATTTATCGCATCCGGTCATTCGTTTGACTATTCGGAACGCCAGCGCCATCTGGCGGCGCTTGACAGAGTCTAGCCTGAGTTTGTGGGGAGTACAAGAGAGCGTGCAGCAAGGTGGAGCGGCCCTCTTGGACATCGGACATCGGACGAACAACATGTGCTCAGAAACTGTCGCGCGTTCCGTATCTGGTTGTATCGTGTATCTATAGTGTGTGATTTGCTAGTGTGATTAATTTGTTCGTAAAATTATAAGGCTCGAATTTGGGTCCTTTCCTCTTTTTAGTGTATATTAATTATCTACTCCATTTATTAAAAAGCCAACCACAAATGGTGTTATTTGCTGATGACACTTCTTTAATTTTTAAGGTAAATAGACGTGCTATAAATTTTGACGACGTAAATAACGCCCTACTGCAGGTCCAAAATTGGTTCACTGCTAATAATTTAGTATTAAATGGAAAAAAAAACTAAGTGCAGAAGATTTTCTTTACCAAATGTCAAAGGTAGTGATTGCGAGATAATATTGAATCAAGAGAAACTAGAATTCGTCGATACAACTGTTTTCCTAGGGATCACGCTCGACTCAAGGCTACAATGAGGTCCTCATTTAACATCTCTTGCAGGACGGCTAAGTTCAGCTGCTTATGCTGTCAGAAAAATCCGTCAGTTTACTGATGTAGATACTGGTCTTTTTTAGTTACTTTCATAGTATCATGTCTTACGGTATTTTACTTTGCGGACGGGCTGCAAACATCGATTCTATTTTTATTCTGCAGAAAAGAGCCATCAGAGCCATATATAATCTTTGCAGGCGCGATTCTCTAAGGGAACGGTTTAAGGAAATTAACATCATGACGGTACCTTGTCAATATATCTATGAAAACATCATGTATGTAAGGAAAAATGTACATCTTTTTAGTAAAAGAGGTAAAAGACATACTTATAGTACTAGAAATAGGGACCTATTAGTTCAATCAGGTTTCAGACTAGCTAAAGTAGACTCATCTTTTATGGGGTACTGTTTAAAATGTTATAATAAAATACCTCCCCACATTCTTCAATTGAATGAGACAAAATTCAAGTCTTGTTTAATATAAGACTTGAATTTTATCTGCATAGTGTGCGTATTAAACGCACACTATGCAGGCAGGCATATTGTAAGTTAGGGGATTATATCGCGGATAAAAATGCCTGACTCAATGCTGGTCCTGCTCCACAACCACAACTAATTGATTAACACTTGAAAATACTGTTGGAGCTGCTGAAGATTGTAAGTCTATCTTTGCATTGTATTTAATAAATTCAATCTCCTAGTATTGTATAATTGCATAACACATGTGTGAGTACTATGTACACACTATAAAGCTACCATTTACTGGGTACGTCTTTCATTGACTTGAATGTGCTCTGGCGGCCGAGAGTATGTCATGCTCACTCAAATGTCTCGCTGATGGTGGCATGTGCATAACTCCAGCTTCCTCATATGTGATATAATAATTCTACTTATGCCAATATTTAAGGCATAATAGCTGCAATCCAAGTTCCTGGTCTTAATTTAGCTGCCACAAAAACTTCGTCAATATGAGTCGTTTAGTGTGTGTTAGCTGGAGTGACGTCATGAAACAGCACGACAGAACGATGTGGAGCCTTTTTTGACATCGGACATCGGACGAACAACATGCGCTCAGAAACTGTCCTGCGTTCCGTATCTGGTTGTATCGTGTACCTATAGT
The DNA here is from genome assembly GCA_945859645.1 of Amphipoea oculea. Classification (NCBI taxonomy): domain Eukaryota; kingdom Metazoa; phylum Arthropoda; class Insecta; order Lepidoptera; family Noctuidae; genus Amphipoea; species Amphipoea oculea. The sequence continues at coordinate 33,980,852 of OX243861.1, read as the reverse complement.
GTGTGATTTGCTAGTGTGATTAAATTGTTCGTGAAATTATAATCTGATTTGAACTGCAAACCGTTTTTCTATTGCGCAATAACCAACACGTACCCATAGTTCGCCCACATTAATTAAAATATGGCTGATAATAACGAGACACACATGCCTTCTCCGTTATCAGAAGTGCGATTCGTGTTGGTTTGTGCACAAAAATCAGAACGCTAAAAGTGAAAGTAACCGTTGTCATTTGAAAAACAAAGTGTAAACATGCGAACGCTTATTAAATAATCATGTGGATCTGTTCGAGTTGAACCCAGATAAACCAGATACGGATGCGCGATCTTAGTGCATGTTGTTTTGGGCATAGGCTGTATGCAGAATACGTGACGCGCGTGTATCACCTACCGCCATGTTTGAAAAAAACAAGCGGGTCCCTAACCAGCGTTTGAGTTCGTCGTATCCCGTTCCCGTACTTAGAACACACGGTAGGACGCGTGTGAAAACGTAACAGCACACACCACGACAACTGATTTGCGTTTTGCTGAAAATTCACTGCAAGGTGGATAAAGGAGCAGCATCAACGTGGCCATCGTAAATAGCATACCAAGGACGTGGCGTGGAGCTACCAGCAACGTGGAGTGACTGAATCGAGCCAAGCAGCGCAGCCGTCACCGAAGCCGTTCGTGTGCTGCAAGTGGGAAACCAGGACATGTCGCGGCCCGGTGCACGAGCAGTGGCAGCCAAGCAGTGCAAACGTATGGTGGCGCACGTGCTTCAACTGCTGCAAGCAGCAACGGCGAGTGGATGTTTGCGTCGTACAACTACCCCCAGACACGTTACAAAATACAGGTGAGCTGTATTATTTTGTTTACGATCCTGGTGCTGAATGCTTGTTAGTAAAGGAGAGGTTAAGTGGCAAATGAGTTAGTAACGTTGTTGTGTCGACTAGTATTGGTCAAACACGTGTATTCAGCGCAGAATAATTCTTATGTAGTGTAACGATTAGCGAGCAATAACTTGAGATTTTATTACATTTCTACCCGACCCGACATTTACTTGCAAAGTAATATTATGATAGTATGTGATCTACTCGTAAGTTGATACAGTTCCTGACCAATTATTACCAAGGCTTAGAGGAATCTTTTGTTATCGATGATTCTTATTGTTTTTGTTAATGCGTTTCGATAACAATGTGGTCAGAATTGGCCGAGTGGAACAGGCACTGCTGTTGGTTTTTTTGATTACAGGTTAACACTCAAGGACGTGACCAAGCGGGATGGCAGCGTTAGACGGCGCTGCACTCGGTGGATCTCCTGTGCGAGTAATCGCTGAGCAAGGACGGTGCTTTCCGTGCAAGAAGTTTCACGACTTCTGCCAAGGAGGCAGTGACAGCGAGTGGATGTCTGTACCATTAAGCCAGCTACAGATCTGTTGTCTACCGAATCTGGTGAGCCGTTTTCATTTTGTTTTGACTCTGGTAATGAGTGCTTTCCTGGTAAACAATAGCAAAAATGGTTACAATGTTAGGAATAGCTCAATCTAGTATGCAATGCATTTTTTTTAAATACGCTCACGATAAGTTACGAATGATGCCAGTAGGTTATGTACCAGTCGAAGTAGATGGTGATCACAGTGGTGATGAGCAAGCCTAAGTAGTGGTAACCACGCGAGTAGGGGTTCTCTATCGGCCGTAGTAAGGTTGTGTGTAGTCACAGGGGTGATGCACATGGATCCATGCGATGGATGTGTGAAAGCAATGCGATTGCTGGTCGGCTAGAGAGCCGTGGCGTTAGAGTGGCTTACTCGTGTGTGGGTTCCCAGGTGTCTAAGGCTCTTAGTGAAAAAGTTTATTGTTAATGTGGATAACGATGGTACATGGCTCTGATTGATGATTTTAGCTTTGATTAGGTAATCGAAGTTTGTTTACATGGCTCTAGTTGAATCAAGTACGCTTTTGAGGCTAAGGCACATGCCACGGCACAGGCCAAGGGATCAGAGTATTACTGACGAATTTGAGGAAAGTCGTGTAATAGTCTTGTTGATGAAACAGAGCAGAGATTAAGTAGTGTGTGTTGTGTGGGGTTTCGTAAGAAACCATTAAGGTCAGGAGTGACCGAGCTATGAGATACTTTGCGGGTATGTTTGTTTACAGATTAACACACGAGGACGTGTGCATCGCAGGATGGCCGTGTCGCAACCGGTCATTCGTTTGACTATTCGGAACGCTAGCGCCATCTGGCGGCGCTTGACAGAGTCTGGCCTGAGTTCGTGGGGGGTCGACAACAGCGCGACAGAACGATTGGACGAACAACATGCGCTCAGAAACTGTCCCGCGTTCCTTATCTGGTTGTATCGTGTACCTATAGTGTGTGATTTGCTAGTGTGATTAAATTGTTCGTGAAATTATAATCTGATTTGAACTGCAAACCGTTTTTCTATTGCGCAATAACCAACACTATACCCATGTAGTTCGCCCACAGTAGTTGAAATATGGCTGATAATAACGAGACACACATGCCTTCTCCGTTATATATATATACAGGGTGTTACGGAAAGGGTATATCAATACAAACGGGTTGAAGAGTGTATCTGGTCTAGAATCTCTGTACAAAATTTCAGCTCAAAAGTATTAACTTTGAAAATGCCTAATATTTTTTTTTTTCGACATCACGGCGCTGCACTGGCGCGCGGCGTCGTGATGTGCGTGTACTAGGCGCACAGACACACTACAGATAATGGATAATGACCCTCGTAGTGCGGTGACACGTTTGTTATGATTTCAATTTATTAAACTATCGAAATAAAAAAATATTAAGCATTTTCAAAGTTACTGCTTTTGAGCTGAAATTTTGTACAGAGATTCTAGAACAGATACACTCTTAAACCCGTTTGTATTGATATACCCTTTCCGTAACACCCTGTATAATATATATATTATATAATAATATTATAAAGAGGAAAGATTTGTATTTTTGTATGTTACGAATAAACGTAAAAACTCCTGGACCGATTTCAAATATTCTTTTGCCGTTAGAAAGCTACATTATCACTGAGTAACATAAACTATATTTATTACTAGAAAAAAATAGCAATCCTTAGAAATTCCTACTAAAACCAACCCAAGGTGTAAAAAAAATTGCCATAAAATGTCTTTCATCGCATGCGCTGCGGAAAGTATTGATGATAGATCAAAAAATGTTCTACAATATTATAGAACATATCAATATCTACAAAAAAAACTTTGCGAGACCATATGTCCAACTAGTGTAGTTATGTCACTATAACTACTTTTTTACATTTTAAAAGTTGATAGAAATGCCGATCAAAATCAGACCATGTTATCCATACCTTTGTATTCATTCTCATCCAAATAAGTTATTTTGTATTCAAGACTGTTTCAATACCTGTTGATTACTTTTTGAATTATTGAAATCGGACATTCCATTCAAAAGATACTACGAAATTAAAAATGTCAGTAGAAAAAAATATGCACGCCGACGACGCGCCGCGCCGGTGCGTGTTGCTCCACGCAGCCACAGAATACGACGTAGCGCAGCGATAAAATTCTCGTGTCCACAGTGTTTGTAACAAAACTCCTCTGAAACGGCTTGTCCGATTCTTATGAAATTTGTGTGTATCAACTCAAACTCAACTACTATTATTCGTGTAGGGTAGGAGTAGGGTTGGGGTAGGGTAGGAGTAGGGGTAGGGTAAGAGTAGGGTAGGGGTACGGTAGGAGTAGAGTAGGAGTCGGGAAGGGGTAGCGTACGAGTAAGGTAGGAGAAGGGTAGGGGTAGGATTAGGGTAGGAGTAAGGTAGGAGTAGGACACCACGCGAACGAAGTCGCGCCGGGCAGCTAGTGTATTATAAAATGATATTTTGTTTAAACGTTATTTTTCCAAAATAATCTAAATATTAAATGAAAAATGTATAAATGATTAAATATCATCCGTAACATTTGTAAAGTGAAGAATATGCCAAATAAATGTTTGTAAAGCGAGTGTTTATAAAATAAAACATTTGCGGAATGAGTTGTTTGTGAAATAAATAGTATACGAAACGTTTGTTGTAAACTAAAAATTTGTCAATGGAGTTTTGGTGAAACATTAGTGAACCGGAAGGGTGCCCTGTCAGTTCACCAAAAATTAATTTACAAAGGACATGTCCAGTTTCTGCCTTCTGGTAATTCAAGTATCGACAAATGTTCAAGATTTAAGGTTTTACAGTAAGATTTAAAAATTTAGATTTAAATGACTACGGATTTATTGATTCAGTAATTCTAAAAAAAAACAATACTCAATCGTAGCTTCCGCTTTGCCATTTTTAATGGGAACTGGGAAGTACTAAAAATGTTTTTGACGTTCCATTTATCCCCTAATTATGTTTAAAGAGTGTGAAAAATAACTATAAGCCGCTTATTTATATTAACGTATTTGCGTATAAAATACGATAATATTGCTAAAATATTTTTGTGTACACATCAAACATGTTTTTCGTTGGATACCCACTTCCTTAGCTACTACTGTCACCAACGAAATTGGCCTGTAATTTTCTTTATCGGATAAATCACCCGTTTTATTTTTGACAATGGGAACACAATAGTTCGCATGAGGTCAGGGGGGAGGTGTGAATGACTCATGCATAGTGTGTAGAACATTGCCAGCACGCGCGGCAAATGAACGCCTGCATACTTTAGATGCTCAATGCTGAGACCGTCGTGTCCGGGTGACTTACCTCTGGACATCTTCATAATTATACCCCACACTTGTTTGGCTGTGACATTAAATAAGTCACCGGTCACGACTGATTCAGCATCAGGGATCACCATTGAAGGACCAAGCGGGGAACTCACCCTAAAGTGTTCTCTAAACAGATCAGCAATGCCCTTACTGTCACTCACACCTCCCACGCTCACAGGACTGCTGGCCATGCATTCAAACAACGCTGGCGTTTTTTTGCGCAAATAGGATGACATGAGGTTGGATTACCCGCTCAACGTAACAGGCGGCGGTTACAGTACCCTCATTTAGTATGACCAGCTCTGTTTTGCCTACCATGCTTATTCCCGTCCATACCATAACACTTGGACCCCCAAAACGGTTTATTCTATGGATACTTGGTTCTGCAAAATCTTCACCATGTTATCTCCACAGGCGGAATCGTTTATCATCACTGAAAAACTTGATTCTACAGTCGTCTGTAAAGAGTACAATCCTCCAGTTATCCATCGCCCAGTTGAAATGCGTACCTAGTACCTAATAGCGTACCTTAAGCGCGCTGCTTTACTCAAACTGAAGGGGCCCCTCTTGTGAGTTTGAGTCAAACAAACGCACTCGGGCACGTTGACAATCTTTGTGGAGAAATACATATTTATATAAGCGTATGGTTTGATCACGTACTCTGGTACCAGTCGATTGTTGCAGCCTGTTTTATACGGCACACTCTCTTCTTGCAGTTAACCTGATGTACCGGTCTTCCTGGGAAGTTGTGGCTCGAATCCTTCCAATCCAGGCCTCCTAGCTCCACTCTTGGTCTCTCGAAAGCGTTTCCACACCTTTCGCATAGCTCGTCGCAACACACGAAGACGTATAGCTACAAATCTCTGAGAGCCTCCCTCCTGAAGCACAGCAACGGCTCTTGCTGCTCTTTCCATGTCCACATGGCGACGAAAACCAAGCATCATAATCACGATTAGCACTCAACGCTTTAAATAGGATTGAGAACACAAGTGAAAGAATTCGTACAAGTGTTATTTCAAGCACTTTTCTTGTTGTTTGTACCCAGGTGAATTCGACGCTAAAATTGAAGATCGGAACATTGATAAGGACCCATAAACATGTCAGAGTAAAGTTTAGTGCTTTACTTCACAAATTCTTACCTAGTTATAATATTCTTAGACAAAATTATAAATTAACTTGGGTTAACTACTCAAAACCAAATAGGGCCCGTCGCGCGCAGACTTAATATCTTGCGCGCACTTTACCAGCAACGCCCACCTTTCAATGCCATTCCGACGCCATTGTAATTCCTAAGGGCTAAAGCACACACGCTACTTTTTGCATCGGCGATCGGCGATTCAGCTGCTTTTTAGAAGCTAAACGCAGCGACCAAGCATTCCACACCGCACACTTAAAAACGCCAAACGCAGCGATTCAGTCGCTTTTCGGAAGCTCGATACAGCGGCTGAACGATACACTCCGCACACATTCGGATGCCGGTCGCAGCGATTTGACATTTGGGCCAGCATCGGAGCAGTCGCTAAAGCGCGCGATTCCGATACCACGTCCGAACTCAGAGAGTCGCCAAAACGCGATGCAACATCGATACAGCCGCAAAATCGCCGATGCAAAAAGTACCGTGTGTGTTTTGGCCCTAAAGCTAAGTATAATAGGTACTCATTTTTCAAATGTTCAAAATTTTCGAAAACATTTGACATTTGAAATTGTCACAGAAATTGTATTAACAAATTAAGAGGGCGGCGTAGCCGTCGGTTCCGATGTTGGCCACGCGCCTTTATAATACATATAGGTATGTAGTTATTATACATTCATTATTATAAGATAAGATAAGATAAGATAAGTCTTTATTTGCCTTATACATTTTATATATTGTACACTTGCACTCCGTCCGCGTCCTCGAGATAAACATCCTGAAATAAAGCATTATTGACACAATGTAGTACCGCATAGGTGCCACCGTTCATGCACTATGGTTGAAAGTATTTAAAAAAGTCAAATTCATCCTCCTGTCACTGTCAACGTCACCCGGTTCCCGCGCTTCTTAGATCCGCTTGTCATTCGCGTTTTCGTCCTCAACCGTTCTGCATAAACATTTTCGCACCAAAAACTTTCTAGTGTTTTTAACCGACGAAAAAAAAACGGAGGAGGTTATCAATTCGATGCGTATTTTTTTTTTTTTTTTATGTATGATCACGCATAACTTTTTACAGAGCAGTCCGATTTTGATAAATCTTTTTCTATTGTAAAGGATATACCCCGAAGTTGGTCCCATATAAATTTGAAAAAAAAAAATCCAACCCTAAGGGTAGGAAAACAGGGGATGATTGATTGTTCACTCACTGATTGTAATGTATGAGCACGCATAACTTTTTACAGGGTAGTCCGATTTTGATAATTCTTTTTTTATTGGATAGGACATACCTCGAAGTTGATCCCATGTAAATTTGGAGAAAAAATTCCTACCCTAAGGGTGGGAAAATAGGGGTGATTTATTGTTCATTCAAAGATTTTAATGCTGAGTTTTATAAAGCCTGTTTTTTTAAGTATTTAATTATACAAAAAATAATAATTAAATTAGGATTATATAACAGTTAATATATTAAGTAAGGTAGGTAGCTATTTTAAAAGTAATAAAAAATTTAGCATGTAGTAATTAGTAAATTATAGCCTCAAAAAATTATACAATAAAAACTTTATAACAAAAAAATTAAACCTCCGAAAAAACTGAAAAGCAAAAAATAAAAACCTTTTTTATTTTACCTTAATAAATAAGTTCTTAAACTAATGCAAGTATACCTAAGAAATTTTGAGTCGGCGTCAAACAATCAATGAACAAAGATCACTAAATTACCTTAAATTTAAAGAAATAACCAAATCAAATTAATAATGCAACGTGAAATCTCCAGCGATAAATATAACATTCCAAACAAAAAATGCGCTCTCCGCACGACCACTCGCAACGACATTAAGTTGCTTGTTTAGCGCCGACTCAGAATTACTTAGGTATACTTGCATTAGTTTAAGAACTTATTTATTAAGGTAAAATAAAAAAGGTTTTTATTTTTTGCTTTTCAGTTTTTTCGGAGGTTTAATTTTTTTTAATAATGCCAAAACGCAAGCATAATTACGATTATCTTAGTGAGAAACTAAAAAAAACTTAAAAAGCAGTAAACAGCAGGATTCCTCGAGTTTAAGTGATAGCTCGGGTAAACTACTAATGACGCTACGTAGATATTTACTATTTAAGTACTTTTTCTTCTACAATTGAATATAATACGATACGTGCAATCGAGCTGATCATCGGAGTGTCTCACCGCATTACACTATCGTACCTACTATCGAACCTATTGCCATAAGTTTCTTATTCTCTGGACCTAACCAAATGCATTCTCGAGCTGCCTTATGGGCTGTCTCAGTGCAATTATTGTCATGGATGTGCTCGGGCTGTTCCTTGGACTGTCACACTACATTCTAAAAATGATTGTACTTGGTAGTTTGTTTAAACTATGCAATCATAATAAGCGATCGGATCTGCCTATGGGTTTTTCCAATGGGGTACACTACATTAATACGAAAAACGTTATTCCGAAAGTCAAAATACGAATTTCAAAATACCGATTTTCATAATTCCGAATGGTTCAAAATTTCTTTTATAACAACTCCGATTTATCATTCATCCTATTTTAATAATTCCGAAATTTCAATATCCCTAACGTTTAAAATTACTATTCTCAAAATACCGAGATTCAATAAATCGAATAACAAAAAGCCCGACTTAGTGATAATTCGAAACATCAAAAATACGAATTCCGATTATTAAAATACCGATCAATTAGAATTCCGAAATAATAACGGTTTGTAAAACTGAATAGCAAGACAAATAAACACATATTTCCAATTGTAAGAATACAGATGGCACAAAACCAACAATAGAGCCCCTATTTCTGGGTTTAAAGTAACCTAACCAAACCGAACCTCGGGGTGCCCTTCGCTCGTACTTGCATCCTATGTCGACGGAGCCCCGCTTCGCGGGGCCCCTATTTCTGTGTAAAGGGTTTAAAGTAACCTAACCAAACCGAACCTCGGGGTGCCCTTCGCTCGCTCTTGCATCCTACGTCGTCTATTGCGTTCGTTGAGTTTGGGTGCGGTAACGGAAATAATTCGGCGTATTGAAAATCGGAATGTCATTTTTCGGACCGAGAACCCATCGAGCATTGATTCTTCGGATATATGAAAATCGGAAAACAAACAAGTCGCATTTATGACTTTCGGTAAAATAAATTTCGTGATTTTTAATAATAGACATTATGATTCTTAGGTATTATGAAATTCGGATTTTTGAAAATCGGAAAATCGAAATTCGGAATAAAATATTTCGGAGTATTTGGGTGTTCCCTTTCCAATGCACACAAAACGTACACTTTTAAACACACAATTATACCTACCTACTTATCTAGTTAGAGTATAAAGTATAATTCACATATATTATGTGTGTTTTAGGTAGGTCCTACCTACTCATAGGTATTTTTAATACTCATACTGATATAAATCATTCCAGACAACTTATTAAATAATGATGATGTTCCTTCTGTAGAACAACCACAACAACAATACAACAACAATAACAACAATAGAAATACCTCCGCATTCGTCAAATACTGAAGTAATGTCTGATTTAGATGTAACAAACTCAGGTTTGTTACATCTAAATCAGACATTACTTAAAAAGGATGAGGACATTGCCCTTGACACAGAAATACTGGAAATTCTCGGAGATAATCCTGCCAACAAAGAACATTACGGGCCAGAAATACACAAAGAGTTGGCCAGTCGACTGCAATATGTTACAACCTCTGAGATAACTAAAGAAGCCAAAAAGAACTCCAACAAAGGCACTTATTGCCGTCAAACGGTGTTCTTCTAGGCGCACCTTCAATAAATGCCGAAATAAAGGCTGCCTTTCCAGAGTTTCTGTCTAACCGAAACAACACTTTAGAAGTTAAACAAAAACTCCTTGGTTCGGCTATTTCTTGCACTGCATCGGCTACATCTCAGATGCACCCAGCATCCCAAGCTAAGAATCAAGAGCTTCTTAAAAAATTTATGGATGCAAATAAAATGTTATGCGATATATGTATAACATTTTGATTCCGTTACAAGAAGAATGTTTAGCATATCCGTACTTAAAAATGATTTAAAAACCCAGATACTTAATTACAAGATTGACAAGCTTTTGTTTGGTGAGAACCGACCAGACAGACTCAAGACAGCTAAGGCCGTTCCTAGGTCTAGTGCCGAAATAAAAAGCACGTACAATAACAATAAGAAACCGCAGCCGCAGCCGCATCTAAGAGCAATCATTTGAACGTGAAGGGCTCCGAACCGGAAACCACCGGCAACAACACAGAAGTCGCGGCAGACTGCCCCTCAACAGAATCAGTACAACAGATCATACAAGGCGTCATCACATCCGCACAAGTTCAACAACTATCGTCGACCGTAGAGGAGGTAAATTATGCAGGACGCTTATCTTTGTTTTATACCCAATGGTTACACATGACTAAAGATAAGACGTTCCTATCATGGATATCTGGCTATAATAACACATTTTCTGAACCTGTAGAACAACTGACGTTGCCTACACTTCCTAGCTATGCACTAACAGAACTAGCACAGTATGAGGAAGCTATATCAGATCTCCTTAGAATAGGAGCTACGTCCCCATGTAGGTGCACCATGTGAATACCAGTTCATCTCTAGTGTTTTCCTAACACCAAAACCAATTCTAAAGAACCTAAATAAACACATCCAAACAAATCATTTTAAACTCGAAGACCTGCGCACAGTTCTGAAACTAGTATCTAGAGATAGCTTCATGGCAACAATACACCTGAAAGATGCTTATTTTTTAGTAAAAATGGCTGATGTTTCCAAGAAATATTTAAGATTTATCTATAACAATATTCTTTATCAGTTCAATTGCCTGCCATTTGGTCTGAACACATTGTTGCGTCAAGCAACGCCACCTGCTGTACCATTTAGGAAGCACGCGCGCCATCGATACGTTCTCGGAACTGCGCGCCGAGCGCGAATGTTGCGTCAAGCAACGCCACCTGCTGTACCATTTAGGAAGCACGCGCGCTATCGATACGTTCTCGGAACTGCGCGCCGAGCGCGAATGTTGCGTCAAGCAACGCCACCTGCTGTACCATTTAGGAAGCACGCGCGCCATCGATACGTTCTCGGAACTGCGCGCCGAGCGCGAATGTTGCGTCAAGCAACGCCACTTGCTGTACCATTTAGAAAGCACGCGCGCCATCGATACGTTCTCGGAACTGCGCCGAGCGCGAATGTTGCGTCAAGCAACGCCACCTGCTGTACCATTTAGGAAGCACGCGCGCCATCGATACGTTCTCGGAACTGCGCCGAGCGCGAATGTTGCGTCAAGCAACGCCACCTGCTGTACCATTTAGGAAGCACGCGCGCCATCGATACGTTCTCGGAACTGCGCCGAGCGCGAGTGTGCATATACATCGTTGAACCCGAACCGTGCGTACGTGACTTTCCAAGTATTGTAAAAACGAACATTAAACGTTATAAAAATCGGATTCGAGCCTTATTGAAGAAGCCCTGCCTGTCCCCGGGGTGTCTTTACTGCCCAAACACACATCTCCAGACATTTAATTTTTTCATTTCATTTATACCAAAATTATGAAACCGGTGCCGCGGTGGTAAACATATTGAGATCAACTGGCTATATTTCTAGCATAATCTTACCTAGATGATCTTCGTTTGATATCTGACTCCCAAGGAAGCTGCCTAGAAAATGTAAACATAACCAAACAGTTTCTTACTAGTCTAGGATTCATAATAAACACAAACAAGAGCGTCCTCACACTCTCTCACATGTGCAAATACCTTGGCTATATCAATAATACTCATGATATGAATGTTCAACTACCTTCTAATAATAGAAATTGCATTTTTTAGCGAAATAAAACATATTATGAAATTACAAAATTGTAAAATAAGATTGTTTGCCCAACTTGTTGGACTACTGGTGTCTGCGTGTCCAGCTATTGATATGGATGGCTCTACACAAAACAATTAGAACGCTGTTTTCTAAACCTTCAAGGTCATGAAAATTATGAAAAAGTCATGAAAATTCCTTTTTCTTTACGGTCATACCTTGAATGGTGGCTAAAAAGCCCTCCCTCACGCTGTTAAAAAGATTAGGGACGACAATTTCAGTTTAGAGTTATACTCTGACGCCTCAACTACGGGGTGGGGCGCTGTCTGTGGGTGTGACACTGCCAGTGGCCCATGGTCCAACGCCGAGAAATAAAAAAGACGGGTTACACTCCGGGAGTGCCGGCAGAAGTGAAAACTTGAATATTAACGTTGTGCATTTTTGATATTTTTCATTAATAGATGCACTTTCTTCAATTTCCATATTTTAAACACTTTATATACACGAATTTTACGAATACACAGCAGTGTGGCCACTACACAGACGGTCGAGCCATAAAAAAAAAAGTGTACAACGCCGCTAAAGAAGTTTTCACTTCAAGAATTTCACATTAATCAACTAGAACTTCTAGCCGCATTTTTGCAAAAAATTCTCAGACTGGCAAATTTTAATACATATAGATAATTCTACCGCTATTAGTTACATCAACTGGATGGGCGGCGTGCAATTTCCTTACTTGACTTGTCATTTGGCAGTGGTGTGAACAGCGAAAAATCTTTGTAGTCGCCTCATATATAAAATCAATGGACAATGAGGTAGCTGACGCGGAGTCACGCCGTTCTCATCCCGATGTCGAATGGGAACTAAAAGATACAGCTTTCCAAAGAATATCAACAAAGTTTGGTTTGGCTAATACAGACCTATTTGCCAGTCGCATTAACAAGAAATGTCACACTTATGTCTCATGGAAACAAGACCCTGATGCATTTATTATTGACGCGTTTACTGTAAATTGGGCTCCTTTTTACTTTTATGCATTTCCTCCGTTTATGCATTTTTTCCGTTTTTTTATGTTATCCTAAAAACCCTTCGTAAAATAGTAACAGACCAAGCCAAAGGCATTGTCGTGGTCCCAATGTGGCCCACACAGCCATGGTACTCAGTATTTAGGAAATTATTAGTATCTGAGCTAATCATTTTCGAACCTACCAAAAATGTTATTATCTCCCATTCCAGCAAAGGACAGATTCATCGGAATCCTACCCTGGTTGCCGGAGTCTTGTGCGGGCGGCGCTGTTGAGACGAAGTGTACCACCATCGTCCATTGACATCTTGCTGGCATCGTTAAGAAGTAACTCCATCAAGCAATATGATGTCCTATACTTAAAACGATGGTACAACTTTTGCTCTAACAATAACTGGGTCATTCTTTGGGACAGGTTTTTCAAGCGGCATCACTTAAAAATAATAAAAATCGAATAGTCAGCAAGCCGTTTTGTTTTCGCTTAACCGGGACACTGATTATTATTCAATTATCTTTATAATTAAATATCATTAAAAAATAAAATACCCCCATTCTTTGATTTTCGTGGAGTGTCCCAAACCCCGATCTGGTCACTTAGTAAATTATATATTATAAACTAAACGCTACATGCTTACCAAAAAAAAAAACAAAAAGTCCTAAGAAGTTTACAATGCTATAAAAATTAGACCATAGTTCTAAAAGAACTACATTTCCTAAAAAAAATTAAATGTAACTGTTCTGAGGTAAGTGCTGATTTGCGTGGATTATTATAATTTCACAACCACATCTCTAAATTCGCGGCCCGATGATGCGTCATCCTAATTCAAGTTACAACTGGTCGCGCTCCGACGCCGACGGCCGGGCAGAGTGCTTGTGTGATGGTGCGTCGAGTTTTCAAAAAATATATGGTAAGAACTTCGTTGCGTGGGTTTTGAAACACTGGCCCGTGCGTAGTTTACAGAAATTAATTGGAAACAAGCTGATGATGGTTTCTATTTGAACTATACTACTCACCACCGTGCTAAAGTAAATTTATAGGGTATATTCTGCTAGGGAAAGATTCAATTAAACAAGTACCTTCTTACACAATACAAGTTTATTGGAATTAATACAAAATTAAGGCACACATACAAACAAAGTGGCGAGCCACTAAAATAATGCCTCTTTCCCTGCTACTACGACATTCACCCACACAACTAGTCTCCGTACCTAGTGGTATGGATGAAAACCTGCATGAGACAATAGCAGTTTCTCAGAGTCGCTATGCGAGTCCGTGGGGGAATAGATCAATAACCTACTACCTCACGTACATGTGTCGACCTATTTGGACTGTGCTCATATGGGGAAAATAACCAATATACTAATCAAACCCGAGACACAATATCTTACAACAACTGGTCTTAACACCTAGTTTTTTACAAAAGGCCTAACTCTCTTATAGGTTAAATTATAATCTTACACAGATAACCTCTCAGTTTTGAACTCAGTTAATACCAATCAGTTAAAGTCTCTCAGTTGACCACATTCAGTTGACGGATCGTCGGTCCTTGGCTTCGCTCACAGGAGGTTCCTGTGAGCACACGCGAGCGCGGCCTACGGACGAGATGGTGACGCTTTCGTTACCTGGAGTGGCGAACTTCCCTCATAACCGGGAATCGGCTAAGTAAGGCCTTCCTGAACGTCGGATGACCACACCGCAAGGGATAACCTTAAAGCCGCCTGCGCTCTGATGAATTCCAAATCATCACACAACGGCGCAACATCCAGGCATCAATTTAGCTGCGCATAGCACCAATCAAAAGAAGGCTAGCATAACAAGCCAGACCTGTAACAACGTCCTCGTGTCAGAACACACATGCAAGAGACCTGGGCTATAGGCTATCCAGCAAGAATAAAGCAAATGGTTGAATACTCACAGGATTCTGCTTCCAATGAAATTTATATTAAAACCCCATCGGGTTATTTGGGCACATCCCGTTCCTCTCAGGATATAAAGTCCCTCTCAAACAGCCCCCAGGCTCGTGTTCTTGGTCGTAAAAGACCGGACACGGAACACCGTTTTTTCCCAAACCAATCTGACAGTTTCTCGAATAATCTTCCACAGACTATATAAGATTATTAAGTATCGATTTTTATCTTCAATACATTCGACATTGTTTTTTATTTAAAAATATGGAGAATTATGTATGTTTGTTTATTTGATTTAATTAACTGATAAACTGTAATTAATTTACTAAACACAAAACACCAACGCCATCTTGCGTCCCGCAAACCACCATGACAAACGCTATTCCACGACAGATGTCGCTACTATTAGTTTTGCAACGTCACAATGCCCCTCTTCCCACAATAAGGTTTTTGTGTACGCAAAAACCAACACCGCCCTCGGTGTTATAACACTGGAGTGGGTAAACAAATTCTCATAGTAAGCTAAGTGGAAGAGTACAAATCTTTATAATCTGATGATTCTGAAACGACAGATATAATAATTTTTAAGATGGAATATAAATAATTTCCTTAATTTCTCCTACTGTAAGTAAATGACCAACCTTATAAAATCCAAACTGCCAGGAAACTTATTCTGCTTACAAATCTTCCTACATTCCGGGCATAACCCCCCCCCCCCATTCTTTCATACATCCCAAAATTTTCCTCTCTTTCAATCCTGTAGCAACCTGCATTCATATCGCAGGAAGCCACCTCTTGCATACTCCCGAATTCCGTCTGTATACCAGTGGAACTCTGCATTGTTTAATACAAATCTAAACGATCCTCCTGGTGAATATGTTCAGCGAGCTGATACATATATAGGGCAACCAATGTGCATAACTCACCAGGCAAGACGTATACAGCGTTCCCAGAAATAAAACTTCTGAAAACATAATGGTGGTTTGGCTTATTTTAAGAGTCACCGGCCGCTCGTAACTAGATAAGCACTAGTGCTATCTAAAGTCTCACCGAAGCAACAATGCTATTTCGGCAAAACAAACATTTAGTGAAGGCCTATTTTAGAAGTCACAATCCGCTTCATAAAAGAAATACAACCAAGCAAACTTGGCTATAAACAACGTGTAGGCTTATTTTAGAAGTCACTATCCGCTTCAGTCAAGGCCTATTTTAGGAGTTACTACCCGCTCCATATGAAAAACCAACCAAGCAGATTGATTATAAAAGTTATGGACCGAGCCACAAAAAAATTAACACAAGGCATGCAAGGGGGCAAAATTAGCGTATACAATTTTGAACGATACCCAAAACTCACGTTCATAATATAATAAACAAAACAATGTACTTATAAACAAAGTATAACATGCATATGCCTTGTCGTCGTTGTTGGAGTAAATTTCCAAACAACACGTGAAAACACGGACTACGGCTAATAAACCCCCGGCTGAGACGACTGTAAAATAATTTTCGTTTAACTAAAGATTATGTTAATAGATTTTCATATCTTTTATATGCCAAGAGCCTAATGGTTTACCATTTAACCCTATAAGCTCATAAACTAAGGGTGAAAGCTTCTTTTTCACAATGCACTGTTGATATTTAGGAGCCAACTTAGATGCCTTATACTTCTCCGCATCACTTTGGATGTATGTCTTACGCCAAACCACCTGGCCTTCACGTAAAGTGACGTGGCGCCTACGCAAGTTATAATATTTCGCGTTTGTGGCATGAGCCTTAACAATATTGGCGCGCACCTTTTCGAAAATCTCCTTTAGAACACCTAATTCTCCTGCATACTCTTCACGAGGCATAGCTACTTCATAATCGCAGTCGTCTGTGTTCTTATAAAACGTGCCGTTTATAATGCGTTCTCGGCCATGGACCAAGAAAAATGGAGTAAATCCAGTTGTTTCATTCACTGCGCTATTTAAAGCAAATTGTATTTTTGTTAAATTGAGATCCCAAGTCCTATGATCTTCCTTTACATAAGAAGAAACTGCAGTCATTACTGTTTTATTGTACCTTTCAACCATGTTAATTTGTGGGGTGTATCTAGGCCCATAATGCACTCGAGGTATGTTATACTTCTTTAAAAGGTTACAAAATTCCGATCCCGTGAAGTGAACCCCATTGTCGGTAATTACGGTTTCAGGAATCCCGTGAGCCAGAAGAACATAATTCTCAAAGTTTTTGGCTACCAAAGCACTAGTTGCACGGCGAAGTGGAAACAATAACGTATACTTTGAAAAACAGCAAGAAACTACAAGTAAATGTACGAAACCCGAGCGTGATTTCGGTAGTGGTCCAACTAAATCTATAGATACAGCTTGAAATGGTCTATAACATTGTTTAGGCTGACCCATGAGACCCGGAGTAAGAGTAGTCGTATGTTTATAAGCCGCACAAATACTACAACCCTTGACGAACTCAACTACGTCACGATACATTCCTGGCCAAAAATACCTCAAACTTAACCTTCGGTGTGTCTTAAAAACACCCAGGTGACTTGAAGTAGGAGGTTCATGGTTTTCGGACATGACCTGTGAACGCAGTGATTTGGGTAGTACTTCTTTCCAGTCGAACTCTTGTGTTAACGGATATTTACCTTTAGTGTACCTATATAGCAAACCTTTATCTACGCGATAGTTGGGGTAATTTTTCGGGCATGACGAACAACCAGCCAAAATTTTATCATACCATGCATCACCAGTCGGTGTAGGCGTAATAGGAGTATTAGTTACAGCCTCAACCCTTAGTAACCTTGATAAGGCGTCTGGAACAACATTGTCTTTACCCTTCCTATGCTCGATGGTATAGTTGTACTGAGATAAACGACAACCCCAGCGTGCTAAGCGACCTGTTGGGTTTTCTATATTTTTAAACCACTTAAGTGAAGCATGGTCAGTAATAACTGTAAAATGTCTGCTGCCTAAGTATGGTTCAAACTTTTCAACCGCATAAATGACAGCTAACGCTTCACGTTCCGTTGCACTATAATTACGCTCGGTTTTACTTAGGGATCTACTAATATAAGCAATAGGATGGTCATTCCCGTCAATATTCTGGGTTAACATACCACCTATGCCATAACTGGATGCATCGCAGTGAACAGTAAACGGTTTTTCAAAATCTGGGCAAGCTAAAACTGGAGCAGAAACTAAAATATTTTTTAACGAGTTAAAAGCGTCGTCTGCATCTGGATTCCATTTAAATTTAACCTTGGTGCTGGTGAGTGCATTTAATGGTGCTGCGATGGTAGAAAAATTCCTAATAAATCTTCGGTACCAAGAACAAGTACCCAAGAACATTTTTACCTCTTTCGCAGTCTTTGGAACTGGAAAGTCTAAAATAGCGCGCACTTTTTCAGGATCAGTCCTGAGGCCGCACTCATCCACCACATAGCCCAAGTATTTTAAGGATTTTCTAAAGAATTTACTTTTACTGAAATTTATTGTTAAATTTGCACTTTTAATCCGTTCGTGTAGTCTTTTTAACAGAAGTATAATTATGTGTTTCTAAATCCTCTGAAACTACGCAGATGTCATCGACATAACAGAATATTAACCCCTTGGTAATATCGCTACAAAATGGATGACCAAACAACCTATCCATTAATCTTTGCTGTCGAGCAGGAGCTCCGCAAAGTCCAAAGGGCATTACTTTAAATTCAAAAAGTCCTCTACCTGGAACAGTGAAGCTGGTTTTCTCCCGTGAGGTTTCCTCTAGCGGAATTTGCCAAAAACTAGATTTAAAATCTACAGAGCTAATATATTATATTATTTTGCGTTTTTGAGGCTATCTAAGATTTGTGGTATATATGGTAGGTATTGCATAAGCATCCCCTTTTGTAACCGCATTAAGTTTCCTACAATCTAGACAGAACCGCAATCTACCATCTGATTTCGGGACCATAAGGACTGGATTGTTCCATGGACTTTCACTTGGCACGACCACATCGAGCTTCAACATGTTGTCCAATTCCTTATGAAGTTCCTTTAACTTTTCTGGTGACATTGGATATGGTCTGGACTTAATGGGCAACACGTCGCCTGTGTCTATCGCGTGTTCAATTAACTGTGTTCTACCCAAACCTTTTGACTCAAACGATATGTTATGAAATTGTTGGACTATTAATTCCGCTATTGTTTTATGTTCCGGACTCAAATTATCAAATGACTCTACTGTGTTTACTAATGTTTTACCGGTATTATTATTAAATTGCAAACATTGTTTAGGTGTCTCAATATAACTAATGTGTTTAAACATTTGAGGCATCAAACTAAAAGCTATCCAAAAATCCACCCCAAATATTACATTTGATGTTATGGATGGAATTACATAAAAATTAATAATCCTTGTCTCACCATTAAATGTAATAGGTAACCTTAAAATACCTATTGGATTGCTTTCGGATCCATTTGCAACGAGAATCTTTTGCTTTAACTCAACCGAGGTATCTAATGAAACTTAGGTTACCTAAGTTAATAAACTGTTCATGGCCTCCATTACCTATAATTGATATATCTGCTCCTGAATCCAACAAACCGTATAATATTACATCATATAAATATACACTCAAATATGGCCGAATATCTTTATTCCTGTCTGGCTTAAACAGTGCTGACACCGATCTATTATATTTGTAAAAATTAGACACAAATTCTAACCATGATTTCCATTCACCTGGATCGACCGGTTCCGGTGGTTGATGACAGACTGTTGAAACTAGTTTTTTGCATCCTTTTTACAAACTGGACAAGTCTTTACTGTGAACCCTAACTTTCCACATTTGAAACATTTTGTTTCCTTTGGTTTATCTTTACAACTGGGACAATTTTTAATAGTAAACCCTTTATTTCCACACCCAAAACATTTTATCTCCTTCCCGTAAGATTGAGGTTTGGGCTTGTTTTTAGCTTGTCTATACCTAAATTTGTTCCTATTGTCGTGGTGGTTTACGCTGGCTACTTTTGGTTTCTGGTTTTTTTCTGTTGATTCAGACTGTGCAGTTGATTTATTGTAATTTTTTGACTTTATATCCTCTGCCTCCAGAAGTCGAGCAATATCCTTTAGTTCTGCCACTGATTCCGGTTTCACTAAAACTAAACCCCTAGAGATGGATGGTTTGACGTTTTTTTTTAGTATTTTTATCTTCTCTGGTTCCGTTATAGGTGTCTTCAAACGAGAGAATAAACCATTCATGACTGCAAAATACATATGAACGGGTTCATCTTTTCCCTGAATCCGTTTCTTGGCCTCATCCAGTAAATTATCCTCATAATCAATGGCATGAAACTCACTAAGGAGCAGATCTGTCAACTCCTTCCAAGTTGTCGCTTGACATTTTGCACTCCTGTACCATATTAAAGCAAAACCTTTAAAAAACGCAAAAGCCGAATCAAACAACACAGAATCCCCTATTCTAAAAGCCTTGGCACGTTCAGCAATTGAATCTAAAAACAAGAATGGACACAACTTGCCATCAAATGTGACATTCCATTTGCAAATATTTTTACTAACGGCATACTGAGTACTATTATTATCAAAGTTGTCCTCAGCCTCTGGCTTTTCCGACTCAGAGTGTTTATTCCCTACCTCAGAACGACTGTATAATTTGTCGAGTGTTGCTTCATAACCCTTTAAGATGACCTTAAGCTTCTCCTGCAAAACACAGTGTTTCTCTGTCTTACAAGTTAATCTATGCAGACGATGGAATAAATGACAATACAATGCCCTAGCACGAGCAAGACTATACCTGTCCCGAGTCTTTTCGGCACTTTCCACCTTTGCTTGCAACTCCTTCTGCTTAACCTGAATCGTATCCAGTTCCTTGCTAATGTCCGACTCTTCATCTACAAACTCGGAGGGACTAAAACCTAAGCAGAGTGATTTGAGTTGTTTTCTAAGCTTAAAAACTGTATCCGCTGGTGTCTCTGAACGAACAGCAACCTCATATGACAATTCGTCACGTAGAAGGGAATGTATGTATACTGTCTCTAAATCCATAGTGAAAGCTTATTTATGTTATTTGTAAAGTAATATTCCAATTGAATATAAGCAAAACTAATCGCAAAACCAATGACAAAACTAAACGCAAATCGTGTATAACGCGTTTCCGAACGCAACGTAATATTTCAAAACGTCAAACGTCAAATGTCACCAATGTCAATGTGTTTTATAGGTTAAGTTCCAATGTATGAAAACGAACGTCGATAATAAACAATGCTGTTTTATGGAATGCCGGTTGTATTATAAATCTGGGTTTAATGATGAGTGTTTTAACGTTAAACGTCTAAGTGACCGACCAGTTGTCATAAAAATTCTAAGTGTTTCGTTTCAAAGAAAGTTGATTGTTCAATAATTTCGACAAATTTCAGCTCCCTGTATTGCACAATCCAATTAATAATAGTTAAACTTGCCTGTAGTGTTATTATGTTACTACTGAAATCCTCTATAACAAAGAAGAGACCGCTAGAACACTACTGAGAACTGCGTCATAGAAACTTTACAATTTTTAAGTTTACCCCCAAATTATTTTATTACTGTAATTCTTTATTTTATTAAAATATTCAGTTAATATTATGCTAACAATCTTAAAATAATAATATGTACAAGTATATAAAAAGGGAGGGAAAATAATCAAAGGGCATCAAAAAATTCGTCCGCATCACTGTCAACGGGAAACGTGCCCAAAAGGCTGGCAGCATTGCCACGTTGTATGGCAATGCTGATTCTTTGGCCAAAAAATAGGCCAGCCCTCTGGTCACGTGATGAGTCGACCAACCGCTTGGCGATGTCTCGGAATACTAAGTGGGCACTCGGGCCCCATGGCCCTAGTGTTTCAACCCCAAACGGCTCAAATATGTAAGTTCCAAAGAGATTGGAGTATTTGCGCCGTTTGAGGTTTTCCGCACCTGCAGCAGCCGCCCCAGCACAGCTTACCGTGCTTGGAAGATGGGATGGCGCAAGGGTGTCGACACACGTTGCATCCCACACCAAGGGCCTACCTACCTTCCAAGGCATTATGGTCATCCCGTCTGGTCTCTTACCATCGTCGCGTGCCAAACCATTGGGTTCTAAAACAGCTGGCACCCCAGCGGTGAACTCAAACTCAAACTCAAACTCAAAGCATTTATTTCAATTAAACCATTACAGGCACTTTTGAATTGTCAAAATTAAGTAGTCGGTCAGTTGGTCAGAAAGTTGAAGCTAGGTGCCCATTCCAAAGCGTAGATCTCTATGGAGAAGAACAAAGACGAGAGAGAACGAAGACAAGAGCACGACGGATGATGTCATTGATGCTGGCATGCCGTGCTATCCGGCCTGCGCTTTTACTGCAGGATAAGCCATGGTGTCCGAGGCAGTCGACACCTTCACCGCATTGGCAGCGATGCGGAGCCACGCAAGGGGCGCCCAGACGCAAACAAGTAGCGAGCCGGAAGGTGGTGTCACCCAGCAATGTGCCTATGTTGGGTGACGGTAGTGCCTGAAGCCAGAGACCCGACTCCCACTCACCCACAGCCAGTAGGCGGGCACGCTCAGCAGTATTGGTGGACGTATTAATAAGATTATTCCGTACCAACCTGCAGAGCGGCTCATCCCACTGCCTCTGGGAAGATAGGTTCGCGGGCCGATCTGTATCCGGGCAAGCCATTTTCCAGGCGTTCACCGCGTCGGCCAAGCACGGCACTTCAGAGTCAACCAGGGAGGGGGCTAAAATCTTCCCGGTCAACTTTTCGGTGCTGTGGACAGAGGACAGGAACGCCGGTAAGCTAATACTGGTAATTTTGCGGACGCCGAGGCCACCAAAGCGGATGGGTAGTGTGGCTTGCAGCCACGCTCGGTCGTCCAAGGCCACATTTAGAATTGATGTTAATGTGCTGCGAATAATTTGGTCAATTTTGTCCAAGAGGTTTGGCTGCTTCCATAAAGGGGAAGAGCGTAGAAAATATATAAAATTTGGGCCAAAACAACAGTATCTAATTAGGGTGAATGCCGAATGTAGATTAATTTTGGAGAGTCTGTCCGAAATGTCGTTGAACTTTTTAATTTTTTCTTCGATGAAAGGAGGAAAACTATCTTCCAAAATTGGGGAACCTAGGAGGTGCAGTGAGCTTTTTTCTAAAATTTTTATTTGTGGGGCTATTGCATTAAATTTCTCTAGGGTCAATTGTCTGTCGGTAATGTCAGAAAGGTAAATTTCGCATTTTGAGGGGTTAAGGTCCAAGCCAATAGATTTAAATTCCTGTTTGAGAAGTTGTAGGTTATTCAAAACGGTGTCTACATCACCTCCTAGCGTTCCATCATCTAGGTACCACACGTTGAATTTTGAATTTAGTTTCTGGATGATTGGATGAATAGCCAAGCTGAAAATGTCAGGCCCGAGAGGGTCACCTTGTTGGCATCCTACAGCAGATTCCAAAACATTGTCCTTATATAGTCCTTTTATTACTGTTACTGAAATTTATATTGGGTTTATTGAGATATAATACAATTTTTCACTATATAAATGCAATACAGCTTATCCGAATATATGAACTGAAACAAACACATGAACATAAACACGAACTGCTATGTTTTAAATTGTAAACAAATTATCTTCCAATTATAATAATTATTACTTGTACCAGTGTGTTGCAATAAATAAACTTTTCCACAAATGTCATCAACCTTTAAACAAACATTTGGTACATAGATAGTCCCAAAATAATTAACAGAAAGCAACTTGTCCAACTTGTGAGTTGAGCATACATACAAATAAGGAAATGACCTTTATCAACACTCTGCACCTTACCGGTCCAACAAAGAAATGGTTAGATTGTGGTGCATTGACCACTTTATATTTAAAACTTATAAACTAGCCTTAAACTAATACGAGAATCCGCCAACTGAAAGGACTGAGAGAACTGAGAGAGAGAGAGATACCGTTATCAATCTGTTCACCTTATACAATTAAATAATTATATACCGTTGGGCGCCAACTGAACACCCTAACTTATCGTCAATTGGGTCGACCTATTTAGGTCTGACGCTCTTATGGGGAAAATAACTAATATACTAATCAAACCCGAGACACATCTTACAACAACTGGTCTTAACACCTAGTTTTTTACAAAAGGCCTAACTCTCTCATAGGTTAAATTATAATCTTACACAGATAACCTCTCAGTTTTGAACTCAGTTAATACCAATCAGTTAAAGTCTCTCAGTTGACCACATTCAGTTGACGGATCGTCGGTCCTTGGCTTCGCTCACAGGAGGTTCCTGTGAGCACACGCGAACGCGGCCTACGGACGAGATGGTGACGCTTTCGTTACCTGGAGTGGCGAACTTCCCTCATAACCGGGAATCGGCTAAGTAAGGCCTTCCTGAACGTCGGATGACCACACCGCAAGGGATAACCTTAAAGCCGCCTGCGCTCTGATGAATTCCAAATCATCACACAACGGCGCAACATCCAGGCATCAATTTAGCTGCGCATAGCACCAATCAAAAGAAGGCTAGCATAACAAGCCAGACCTGTAACAACGTCCTCGTGTCAGAACACACATGCAAGAGACCTGGGCTATAGGCTATCCAGCAAGAATAAAGCAAATGGTTGAATACTCACAGGATTCTGCTTCCAATGAAATTTATATTAAAACCCCATCGGGTTATTTGGGCACATCCCGTTCCTCTCAGGATATAAAGTCCCTCTCAAACAGCCCCCAGGCTCGTGTTCTTGGTCGTAAAAGACCGGACACGGAACACCGTTTTTTCCCAAACCAATCTGACAGTTTCTCAAATAATCTTCCACAGACTATATAAGATTATTAAGTATCGATTTTTATCTTCAATACATTCGACATTGTTTTTTATTTAAAAATATGGAGAATTATGTATGTTTGTTTATTTGATTTAATTAACTGATAAACTGTAATTAATTTACTAAACACAAAACACCAACGCCATCTTGCGTCCCGCAAACCACCATGACAAACGCTATTCCACGACAGATGTCGCTACTATTAGTTTTGCAACGTCACAGTTTGGTTTCTCAAAACTTTGATTTGCGTGAAACTGAAACGATTTACCCACAGTCACTTGGCCCATGAACCGTTGGTCAATATTATCTTTAACCCATGAACCCATGGTTCACGGATGAGTGCTAACGCGTGCCCGTGTTCCCGCCGTAAGCGGCAGAGGAGGACACCGTGGAGTTTTAGTGGGTGGGAGTCCCACATAACTGCACTATCTCCCCGTGGTAGTGCAGAATGCATGAGCATTTCTCCACGTAAAAAAAAAAAAAAAAAAAAAAGGTTAGGTTACTTCCCCCCCCGGTGGGTTCCCGCATTGTCGAGGCGGGGGGGTTCAGTAGCCGTCGCTTGGACACCCACGGTGAAGCGAAGTGGAACCCGAGTAGGGGCCCCTCGTCAGGGCTTTTGCCGGTGGGCCGGCGACGTGGCGGCCAACGGGTGGCTTGCGGTGCCGCTTGAGCGACATCGCAGCTGAGGCGGGCCGCGATGTCGTATCGGAGGCATCGCGGCTGAGGGTTGGAGGCCGCGGTGAGAGAGGAGTGCCGGTATTGCGGTGCGCCGCTCTCCCTACCTTCCGCGGCCTTGACGGGGTCGCCACCGTCCGATGGCGGACGCGGTGGGGCCGCAGAGGAAGAGGAGTGTTGGTATGACGTTGGCCGCTCTCCCTATCCTCTGCGGCCGAAAATTGGCAGGCGGCGGGGCCAATGACCTGACCCGTCGCAGGGGGACCAAGGGTGCCCAGACACGGGGTCCGTCTGGCGCCCATGTGCTGGTTTGGTCCCTGTGGTGGTCACGGCGTGCTATGTGTTCTGGTGCGCCGGTGATGGGGAATACTCCCCAGAGGAGGGTCCGGTGACGGACAGCCGCGGCGGGTTCACGGATGAGTGCTAACGCGTGCCCGTGTTCCCGCCGTAAGCGGCAGAGGAGGACACCGTGGAGTTTTAGTGGGTTGGAGTCCCACATAACTGCACTATCTCCCCGTGGTAGTGCAGAATGCATGAGCATTTCTCCAAGTTAAAAAAAAAAAAAAGGTTAGGTTACTTCCCCCCCGGTGGGTTCCCGCATTGTCGAGGCGGGGGGGCTCAGTAGCCGTGGCTTGGACACCCACGGTGAAGCGAAGTGGAACCCGAGGAGGGGCCGCTCGTCAGGGCTTTTGCCGGTAAGCCGACGACGTAGCGGCCAATGAGTAGGTTGCGGTGCCGCTTGAGCGACATCGCAGCTGAGGCGGGCCGCGATGTCGTGTCGGAGGCGTCGCGGCTGAGGGTTGGAGGCCGCGGCGGGAGAGGAGTGCCAGTATTGCGGTGCGCCGCTCTCCCTACCTTCCGCGGCCTTGACGGGGTCGCCACCGTCTGATGGCGGACGCGGTGGGGCCGCAGAGGAAGAGGAGTGTTGGTATGACGTTGGCCTCTCTCTCTATCCTCTGCGGCCGAAAGTTGGCAGGCGGCGGGGCCAATGACCTGACCCGTCGCAGGGGGACCAAGGGTGCCCAGACACGCGGTCGTCTGGCGCCCATGTGCTGGTTTGGTCCCTGGGGTGGTCACGGCGTGCTATGTGTTCTGGTGCGCCGGTGATGGGGAATACTCCCCAGAGGAGGGTCCGGTGACGGACAGCCGCGGCGGGTTCACGGATGAGTGCTAACGCGTGCCCGTGTTCCCGCCGTAAGCGGCAGAGGAGGACACCGTGGAGTTTTAGTGGGTTGGAGTCCCACATAACTGCACTATCTCCCCGTGGTAGTGCAGAATGCATGAGCATTTCTCCACGTTAAAAAAAAAAAGAAAAGTTAGGTTAGGTACCCCCGGTGGGTTCCCGCATTGTCGAGGCGAGGGGGCTCAGTAGCTGTGGCTTGGACACCCACGGTGAAGCGAAGAGGAACCCGAGGAGGGGCCGCTCGTCAGGGCTTTTGCTGGTAAGCCGACGACGTAGCGGCCAATGAGTAGGTTGCGGTGCCGCTTGAGCGACATCGCAGCTGAGGGGGGCCGCGATGTCGTGTCGGAGGCGTCGCGGCTGAGGGTTGGAGGCCGCGGCGGGAGAGGAATGCCAGTATTGCGGTGCGCCGCTCTCCCTACCTTCCGCGGCCTTGACGGGGTCGCCACCGTCTGATGGCGGACGCGGTGGGGCCGCAGAGGAGGTGGAGTGTTGGTATGACGTTTGCCGCTCTCCCTATCCTCTGCGGCCGAAAATTGGCAGGCGGCGGGGCCAATGACCTGACCCGTCGCAGAGGGACCAAGGTTGCTCAGACACGGATCCGTCTGGCGCCCTTATGCTGGTTTGGTCCCTGGGGTGGTCACGGCGTGCTATGTGTTCTAGTGCGCCGGTGATGGGGAATACTCCCCAGAGGAGGGTCCGGTGACGGACAGCCGCGGCGGGTTCACGGATGAGTGCTAACGCGTGCCCGTGTTCCCGCCGTAAGCGGCAGAGGAGGACACCGTGGAATTTTAGTGGGTTGGAGTCCCACATAACTGCACTATCTCCCCGTGGTAGTGCAGAATGCATGAGCATTTCTCCACGTTAAAAAAAAAAAGAAAAGTTAGGTTAGGTACCCCCCGGTGGGTTCCCGCATTGTCGAGGCGAGGGGGCTCAGTAGCCGTGGCTTGGACACCCACGGTGAAGCGAAGAGGAAACCGAGGAGGGGCCGCTCGTCAGGGCTTTTGCCGGTAAGCCGACGACGTAGCGGCCAATGAGTAGGTTGCGGTGCCGCTTGAACGACATCGCAGCTGAGGCGGGCCGCGATGTCGTATCGCAGGCGTCGCGGCTGAGGGTTGGAGGCCGCGGCGGGAGAGGAGTGCCGGTATTGCGGTGCGCCGCTCTCCCTACCTTCCGCGGCCTTGACGGGGTCGCCACCGTCTGATGGCGGACGCGGTGGGGCCGCAGAGGAAGAGGAGTGTTGGTATGACGTTTGCCGCTCTCCCTATCCTCTGCGGCCGAAAATTGGCAGGTGGCGGGGCCAATGACCTGACCCGTCGCAGGGGACCAAGGGTGCCCAGACAAGGGGTCGGCTGGCGCCCATGTGCTGGTTTGGTCCCTGGGGTGGTCACGGCGTGCTATGTGTTCTGGTGCGCCGGTGATGGGGAATACTCCCCAGAGGAGGGTCCGGTGACGGACAGCCGAGCAGAGGAGGACACCCTGGAGTTTTAGTGGGTTGGAGTCCCACATAACTGCACTATCTCCCCGTGGTAGTGCAGAATGCATGAGCATTTCTACTCGTAAAAAAAAAAAAAAAAAAGTTAGGTTACTTTAAACCCTTTTCACAGAAATAGGGGCCCCGCGAAGCGGGGCTCCGTCGACATTCACCTTTCCCGGTGTCTGTTGGCCTTGTCCTTTGGGTGAAAAGTTATTGGTCAAAACGTTCTGTTAGTTAAGCATTCACTGACGTAGAGTTATGTTGGCGAAACGTTCATGGGTGAAAATTTCTTTGGATGAAACGTTCATGGGTTAAAGATAATGATGACCAACGGTTCATGGGCCAGACGACTGTGGGTAAATCGTTTCAGTTTCGATTTGCGTGGTACAATAAAATTATCTCCGGTGTCTGTGAATTTATTTATTTAATAAAATATTGTAGCGAACAAACATAAGGTAACGTATAATCAAAACACAGTTTATTTGCTTCAAAGGTTTTTGTATATTTTTAGCATAAAGGATTATTTTGATTTTCGTGGTCGTGATTTGCGTGGTTTACGTGGTAGTTTTGACCAACGCAGATCAATTTCTGACCATCCAAATGAAATAACTTTGAGTTTTGTACTAGTTATGAATGAAAATATTTTTTCATTTCTCATCTCGGAAAGTAGTGTTTGTTTGATCCAAATAGCGGGTGGAAGACGCTGCTTTCCACCACAGGGTGGGAAAGACTCATAGTAATTACTTCTCTCTTTAGTGTGGGAATGAATTTTAAAAATAGAACTGTAGTCAGCTGCGAAGAAAAATGCTGCAGTCTTGTGAGTGTATAAACAGCCAGTGTGAATTAAAAAAAAAAACCTATTAAGTGGGACAGCCCGCGGCGATGACTCGGTGTGTTCCATATTTAAAATAAAAAAGACAATAGTATTATTTGGCGGGATACTAACCCTGTAAGCTGTACCGAAATTCAAAAACTTTGCATGTTATTGTTATCAATAAATATTTTAGAAAAACTACTACGTTTTACTTTCCTTATATTCGAAATGAAAAGTTTAACACGGGTGAAAGTCATCAATCCCTACTCAGGCTATAGCCGCCCTCGCTGCGTTCGGGCATCTAAATGCCTCGTATAGGAATTGAATCCTTTCGACCCTTGCATAACAATCTACTATTTATTACTTTAATTAAATATAAATTCATTAAAACCAAACTTAAAATGTCACATTCGATAATAAATAATGTTGAACTGATTCTACTAAAAAAACCTTTTCTGCCTTAGTAACCTACCTATTTTTTTTACCTTTTAATAAAATAATTTCTTTTCAATATGAAGTAACAATAAGTAACTCATGTGAGAACTTTAAATTAAAATTATGTGGTGTTTTGTGATTTGCGTGGCCTCCATTTTTTTAACCTCGATTATCTCTTTAAGTATATCGCTCTCTGAGGTGACTCTTTTACATAAAATATTCCTTTTAAGTATATTTTAAGATTTTGATACCAATTTAAAAAAAAATTGTATTTTTAAATTGCCACGAAAATCACCAAAGAATGCCTTACTCGAAGAAGCACCCAACTACAATGTGTTTGAAACTTCAGTAGCTAGGATCATATATTTTCTTACTTAATCAGGTTTTCAATATGGAACACTAAATAGCTATAAAGGAGCTTTATTATATCTTATAATCGGGTCACATGTATCATCAGATGACAGAAGAGATTCTATAAAGGTGTGTTCAGGCTTCGTTCATCCCCCTGTTCCTAAGCATAGCATAACATGGGACAAGTCTAAGGTACTGGACAACCTAAATATTTGGTTTCCTAACGAGTCTCTCACATTAGAGAGATTAACAAAAAAATCCATCACTTTATTGGCGCTTACGACAGCCCACCGGGTACAAACCCTTCAAAAAATTAAATTGAGCAACGTAGAATCACAACTTAGCAAATTAATCATAAAAATACCTGATCTTGTAAAGACCTCAAAAGTTGGTATCAATCAGCCCGTTCTTCACATACCTTTCTTCACAGACAAACTGGAAATATGCCCAGCCACTACTTTCTCTCATACATTAACCAAACCGGTTCTTTGCGCAAAACAGACAATCTATTTATTTAATTTAAAAAACCTCACAACATTGTGACCACACAAACCATTAGTCGGTGGATAAAGGGAACATTACAAGACTGCGGTATTGATGTTAACATATTCACGGCACATAGCGCCCGCCATGCCGCTACCTCTCACCAATTGGGCGTCCACATCGATACCATCCGACACACCGCTGCGCGCTGGCTGAAGCGGCACTTCAACAACGTTCGGACGGTTCTATAACAGAGTGATTGTAGGTGATGATGGTCAAACCGCCCTAGCTAGAGCCATAGTAAATAATTCCTAAGGGACCAATACAATATGGAGACACGATGTCTCTTGTTTTGTTTTCTTTTTTAATAATAATAAAATCATTACTTTGAACTGTGATTTTCTACTGATTATAGCTAAGTATAATTGATGATTAAACAAACTTACCAAGTGAAGTTCTATCATAATTATACGTAGCACTCCGTCCGAAGAGATAAGTATCAATTCCCACCCAACCCCACAGCAGAGCTGGCCAACCCAAAAATATTGGTAATATTAAGTTAATAGTAAATGACCAGCGGATCTAAGAAGCGCGGGAGCCGGGTGACGTTAACAGTGACAGGAGGATGAATTTGACTTTTTATTTAAATACTTTCAACCATATTGCATGAACGGTGGCACCTGCGCGCTGCGGTGGCATCTATGCGGTAGTAAATTGTGTCAATAATGCTTTATTTCAGGATACTTATCTCATCCTGAGAACAAATCTGTGTTGTTCTGTTTTCAGTGTGCTCTATTCATGGAATTATTATGTACTCGTAGTACATAATAATTCCATGGCTCTATTATCTATGGAGTGTTCTGTGACTGGTGCTAACTGACAGATGACATTCATGTTTATGCGCCATTGCACCATTGCAGTAGATAATCATTCACAGGACAATAAACAGAAACTGACCACGGTGCCGCGTCATCCGAGCACTCGTAAGAAGTACAGGATTAAGACAGCTGAGTCGCCAACATGTTCGTGTACGAGTACGTGGCGACGGGGTTCGACGACATTATAACTGCGAGTGAGTAGCAGCAGGCGCCCGAGGCGCTGCCAGCTGGCGGCAGGCGCGGCGGCGCGTCGGGCGCCGGCGTCACGGGTGACCGTGTCCGAGCGGCACCCAGCTGACGACTCACTCTATGATTTCTGCTGCAGTTGTTGATGATGAAAATTATGACCCTCACGAGCATCGTAAGGTAGCGAAACCCACCACGTAAGTACAGACAACAATACAGGTTGAAACTCTGTGCTATAACAGACCGGCTCAAGGTCAATGTGTCACCGCAGACGTGCGGCTTGCTGTACAATACAGGTAATTGTTGAAACTCTGTGCTACGCGAGGCCGGCTCAAGGTCACAGTGCTACCGCGGACGTGCGGCTTACTGTAAAATACAGGTAGTAGTAGAAACTCCGTGCTACGCGAGACTGACTCAAGGTCACAGTGTCACCGCGAACGTGCGGCTTGCTGTAAAATACAGGTAGTAGTAGAAACTCCGTACTACGCGGGGCCGGCTCAAGGTCACAGTGGCACCGCGAACGTGCGGCTTACTGTACAATACAGGTAGTAGTAGAAACTCCGTGCTACGCGAGGCTAACTCAAGGTCACAGTGTCACCGCGAACGTGCGGCTTACTGTACAATACAGGTAGTAGTTGAAACTCCGTGCTACGCGAGGCTGACTCAAGGTCACAGTGTCACCGCGAACGTGCGGCTTACTGTACAATACAGGTAGTAGTTGAAACTCCGTGCTACGTGAGGCTGACTCAAGGTCACAGTGTCACCGCGAACGTGCGGCTTACTGTACAATACAGGTAGTAGTTGAAACTCCGTGCTACGCGAGGCTAACTCAAGGTCACAGTGTCACCGCGAACGTGCGGCTTACTGTACAATACAGGTAGTAGTTGAAACTCCGTGCTACGCGAGGCTGACTCAAGGTCACAGTGTCACCGCGAACGTGCGGCTTACTGTACAATACAGGTAGTAGTTGAAACTCCGTGCTACGCGAGGCTAACTCAAGGTCACAGTGTCACCGGCCACCGCACACGTGCGGCTTGCTGGTAGTCCGCATCATGTTTATCATTGGGATTAAACAAGTAAGTAGGTCATTCAATATTTTTTTTCTTGTATAAATAAGTCATGCCATTGGGTTCAAGGATCATTGTCTATGATCAATTCGGTGTTTATGATGTATCTTAATGATGTATTTTAATGTATTAATAATTGTAGAATTAATTATGTCTTTGTATAACCTAAATTCAGATTGTGCAATGTAAATAAATGTAAATATAAAAACCTATAAGAAGTCTAATCTTAAAATTACATGGTAAATCTGTCAATATTGTGCGTACAAACTTACGTTTGCAGTTAGAATGTATGAGAGGATAATGTTTTTCAACTACTACAATGTTAAGTTTGTTTGGGATAAATTCATTCCAACTTACGGAACCCTTCACTGAGCAAAAAATTGGCATGTGTGTGTCCACAATACACTTACCAGTTTTTTATGTACAGTCATCAAAAGAGATAAGTATGCAGGATCGTTGGATATAGTTGAAGTTTAGTAAGAAACCGATGAATGTTGTCGACTGAAATTTAATTTGAATATGAGCTGTTTGTTACAATTAATAAAATAAAATTTCATTCGAGAACATCCATCGATTTCTTACTAAACATCAACTATATCCGATGATCCCGCATACTTATCTCTTTTGTTGACTGTACATTGAGATATTGTATTGTATTGAGTGTGTGCACTGTGCAGGTACTCGGAGACCATGATGCACATGCTGAAGGGCTGCCTGGGCGCCGGCCTGCTCGCCATGCCCAACGCCGTGTCGCGGTTGGGCATCATATTCGGCACTTTGGGCATTTTAGGCATCGGGTTTTTCGCCACTTACTGCATCCAATTACTGGTCGGGTAACACTACGTACTTTAATAAGTTGTGGTGCCATAAGTACCGAGCCCATCATAGCAAAATCTGCCAATGCAAATATTTCTGGAACGTTAGAGTTCGGCTCGAGAGCAGTGGTGGCGCAGTGCTAACATCCGCGCCTTACGAGTTGTAGGTTCGACCTCGCTGTACTTTGTGTAAATTATTTCATGACCACTGCTCTCAAAACGGTGAAGGAAAACATCGTGAGGAAACCGGTATGTCCTAGAACTAAAAATTTGAAGACATGCGACATCTACCAACCCGCACTGGGCCCACGTGGTAGATTACAGCCCCTCTCTCACAGAGAGGAGGCCTATGTCCTAGCAGTGGGGAAATTATAAGTTGATTATGTATGTGATCGAGTTTATGATCACTCACCCCCTTTTCCGTCAACCCGCCGCGGCTGTCCGTCACCGGACCCTCCTCTGGGGAGTATTCCCCATCACCGGCGCACCAGAACACATAGCACGCCGTGACCACCCCAGGGACCAAACCAGCACATGGGCGCCAGATGACCTCGTGACTGGGCACCCTTGGTCGCCCTGCAACGGGTCAGGTCATTGGCCCCGCCGCCTGCCAATTTTCGGCCACACGGGATAGAGAGAGCGGCCAACGTCATACCAACACTCCTCCTCACCTGCTGCCCCACCGCGTCCGCCATCAGACGGTGGCGACCACGTCAAGGCCGCGGAAGATAGGGAGAGTGGCGCACCGCAATACCGGCACAGGGCACTCCTCTCCCGCCGCGGCCTCCAACCCTCAGCCGCGATGCCTCCCATACATCGCGGCCCGCCTCAGTTGCGATGTCGCCCAAGCGGCACCGCAACCTACTTGTTGGCCGCTACGTCGTCGGCTTACCGGAAAAAGCCCTGACGAGCAGCCTCTCCTCGGGTTCCTCTTCGCTTCACCGTGGGTGTCCAAGCCACGGCTACTGAGCCCCCCCGCCTCGACAATGAGGGAACCCATCGGGGGGACCACTCACCCCTACACCTACCAAGTTATAATCATGCATGCTGTTAAGGTCTCCTCAATGACCTTCAATACAAAGGGCATAGAACCTGAATGGCATAGTGACCCTATTAGTGGCGTAGCTATCGGAGGGCTAGGCGGCCCCTGGTCACGTAGCTACGCCACTGGATCCTAACACCGTTTTTATTTTCTTAAAGTAAGTAGGTAATAATAATAATAAAGCTTTATTTAGTTCCGTACATATTACAATTAGGTTTAAATATACAAAATAAAAAAATGAATAAATAAAATAAAAACTAAGTATACAGTTTTTTATAAGTAAATTATTATGTAGTTTGTACGGACCCCCTTCGGGTAAAAGCATCCTCCAAGGAATGCCTAACCTTTGCGTTGATCTGCCATCCCCACTATCTCGTCTACCCAGCTAGCGCAAGGCGTGCGTCTGCCATCTCCACTGTCTCGTCTACCCATCTAGCGCAAGGCGTGCCTCTGCCATCTCCACTATCTCGTCTACCCAGCTAGCGCAAGGCGTGCGTCTGCCATCTCCACTGTCTCGTCTACCCGTCTAGCGCAAGGCGTGCGTCTGCCATCTCCACTGTCTCATCTACCCATCTAGCGCAAGGCGTGCCTCTGCTTCTAGTTGAAGGAAAATAATTCAAATAGCAGTAGATTGTTAAACCTCTTTAAATCATTCAATCTGTCCAACCAATGCGAATAACTACGGCTACTTGATCTGTCAGCTACCGAATAAAACCACCGTTGCGATTGGATACTAGTTTATTACTGCCCGCGATACAATATCATGGTGATGGTGCAGGCACGCACACATACAAACACACACATACACATCACTACTGCTACATATTGTATTGATCATGTTTTTATTGCTGTGAATATTTAGATAAAGCCATTGTAAATATCTCCCTTCTGATCACAGTGGTCAAACCGTTTCTTTTGAGTCCAACACATTGATACAAAAAATGCAGATTCAAACAAGACATCGGTAATTTGAATAAGTTTAATACCACTTTAATTAGCAAGTTGATTGCTCAGGGCTTAAGTGTGACTAATAGTAATATTTTGTATAAAGAATTATTTTCAGTAATGCAAACAAAGTTCAATAATTTCTTTAAGAAGAATCTAAAACTATTTGCCCTAAGTTTTTATTCATTGACTGGGCAACTAAAGGAATCAAGAAAAGTAGGCAAAGATTATTTGAACTGTATGGCCTTAAGCCGTAGATTAACACGGATACTTTTAATAAGTATGTTGCTACTTACTCTAAAACTTTTAAAAATATCTGCAAAGCA
The DNA here is from genome assembly GCA_945859645.1 of Amphipoea oculea. NCBI lineage: Eukaryota > Metazoa > Arthropoda > Insecta > Lepidoptera > Noctuidae > Amphipoea > Amphipoea oculea. The sequence continues at coordinate 33,945,711 of OX243861.1, read as the reverse complement.
GCTCAAGCTTCTTTCATTAGTCATCATCATCATCATCATTTCAGCCGAAAGACGTCCACTGCTGGACATAGGCCTCCCCCAAGCACCTCCACTTCGACCGGTTTTGTGCTTCTCGCATCCAACGAGTTCCTGCGGCCTTCACAAGGTCGTCGGTCCACCTTGTGGGAGGCCTTCCAACGCTACGCCTTCCGGTACGCGGTCGCCACTCCAGAACCTTTCGGCCCCATCGGCCATCTGTTCTGCGAGCAATGTGCCCTGCCCACTGCCACTTAAGTTTGGCAATTCTTCGGGCTATGTCGGTTACCTTGGTTCTCCTGCGGATCTCTTCATTTCTGATTCGATCCCGCAGGGAAACTCCAAGCATAGCCCTCTCTTTCATTAGTAACAAGGTAAAATCAGCAGACAAAAAAATAAAAAATAAACAAAATCTTTTATTGGCAGGCATCGTAGGAATGGTTATCTGAACTATCGGTTGAAATTCATTTTGAATGCTGTGGCATAATAATTCCAGAGACAAATTGGTATATATTGTGTATGTATGTAACACCTAACAGTAATTTTAATTTGTTTATCGAAAAGCTTGATTTATTATTGTTTAAACTAACCATCAGATTGAGATCCATAAACAAAAAAATATTTATCCTAGGTGACTTTAATATAAATACTCGTACACTTTTCACTAACACTAAATGCAGACAAGACAAATTATATTAAGTTTTCGATGCGCAAGCAAACATCAACCGGCACTATCTCGACATTATATGCTCATTACTGCACAATTCCCACAAATAACCAATGTGTTTGTCCTAAAATTAAAATGGCAAATACAACTAAATACCTTGGTGTTATAATAGATGAAACACTTTCGTTTAAACAACATATAGAAGCTTTAAACAGTAGAATTCGCAAGTTGATATTTGTTTTTAAAAAGTTACGCTGTATTGCTGACCCAAAAATAGTTAGACAAGTTTACTTTGCTCTATGTCAATCGATTATAACGTACTGTATTACCACATGGGGTGGAGCGGGTAAAACAATGTTACTAACCATCGAGAGAGCTCAGAGGGCGATTCTCAAAGTGTCTACTTTCCGCCCTTTCCTTTTTCCTACTAACCTCCTGTACAAATCTTGTGAAGTATTAACAGTTCGACAGCTATTTATTTTGGGCATTGTATTAAAACAACACAAAGCTCTACCCTACAGCGCTGGATATACTAATAAAAGACGTAAAGATATAGTTTGTCCACAAATTTCAACAAAACATGCTTTTATATCCAAATTTTACCTGTACCTCGGAACTCTCCTATATAATAGACTAAACTCGAAAGCAAATATTTATTCTGTGAACTATACAATTTGTAAGAAATTACTCAAGGATGCTCTCCAAAGTATGTCTTATGAAGAAACAGAAAATTTACTAACTGTGTTAAAGTAAATATAGGTATACAAACTTCACTTAAGTTATATAATTATCAAATTTAGAAACTAAGAGTTATTATATAATTATTTGTCTATTGTTAACTTTTGATTATTTATTAATTTTAAAAGACTATTTTAGCACTTCTCGCCTGAAACACAGGATTACCTAGTTCAGGCACGTAAGTCTTAGCAATGTAATTTTTATTTAAGCAAAACTGTACAAATCATGCCTAATAATTTTTGAATAAATATATTATTATTTCATTATGTACATATAAATTATATTTTTAAATATTAGTATAAAAATTATATAAAAACATTTAAAAATATAAAAAATAGTAGCCCACCGGTATCGGGAACAGGGTCCAAGCTACCGGCGGTCAGGGCTCCAGAGAGAGGAACCTCCTGACAATGCGAGCCGTGTCCAGAAGTACCGCTTTCTGAATCAAGCCCTTGATCCAGCTGCCCAACGTGAGCCTCCTCAGGTGTTGGTCGAGGCTCTTGGCAATCAACCCATTGGCTGTGACGACTATCGGCACAATGATTGCTGAGTCAACATCCCACATGTCGACAACCTCGCGAGCCAAGTCAAGATACTTGATTTGTTTATCTTTCTCAGCTTTCACGAGGTTCTCATCATGCGGGACGGTTATGTCAACAATCATTGCGCGCCGCTCTAATCGATCCATCACCACTATATCAGGCTTATTGGCAACAATAGTCCTGTCAGTGATGATGGATCGATCCCAGTACAATGTGATATTTCCATTTTCGAGAACTGGGTCGGGCACATACCTGTAGTACGGCACCTCCGATTCCACAAGGCTGTATTTCAGAGCAAGTTGCTGATGGATTATCCTGGCTACAAGGTTGTGTCTATGCAAGTACTCTCCGTTAGCTAGACGAGAACACCCGGAGATAATATGCCTGATTGATTCTCCCGGCCGGTGGCATGCCCGACAAATGTCAACCGTGCCGTCTTTCACAATAAATCTCCGGTAATTGTTCGTCGTCACAACTTCGTCCATAATTGCACAGACAAAACCTTCGGTTTCTCCAAAGAGATCACCGCAACGTAGCCAGGCTACGGACGCTAGTAGGTCTACATCGGGTCCATGAAGGGCCCGGAAAAAGCGTCCGTGAAGCTCCTTACTCTGCCATACCTCCATGCGATCATTAGTGTCAAGCACTACTGGTTTGCGCCAGTTCTCTTTAGCCAAGGAGAGCGGGGTGAGGCCCTTGTCCACTATGACTACATCTCGATGCATCCCCACGTCGGTTTCTTGGAAGTATTCCCTGAGATTGCATATCTCGCGATTGTGGAGGGTCTTAGCGTTTAAAAACCCTCGACCTCCACACTTTCGCGGGATATACAACCTCATTACCGATGACCGTGGGTGATGCATTCGATTTGCAGTCAACAGTGTACGGACCCTCCTATCCAGGGCGTCGAGTTCGGTTTGAGTCCATTTGACTATGCCAAAAGAGTACATCAAAACCGGCATGACCCAACCGTTGAAGGCGCGCACCTTGTTTCCGCCTGATAGAAGACTATTAAGTACTTTTTTCAGGCGGCCAAAGAAGCGCTCCTTCAACGATTGCTTCATGTCAGTAACATTGATGCCTAACGCTTCCGACATACCCAAATACTTATAGGTTTCGGATGCGGAGAGGGCTATAAGGTTTGTGGAATCCGAGAGTTGAGTTCCCACGGATTCCACAATCGCCCCTCGTTTTACATGCATGACTGCACATTTGTCCACACCAAATTCCATCCTAATGGCGTTACTGAAAGTTTGAGTTACTTTCAGTAGCTCCATCAGTTGCAAATTGTTGGGGGCAAAGAGTTTTAGGTCATCCATGTAAAGGAGGTGCGATATAACCTGACCACCTCTCCTCAGCCGATAGCCTAGACCTGAATCCTCCAGCAGTTTGCTTAGAGGATTCAAGGCTAAGCAGAACCAAAGCGGGCTCAAACTATCACCCTGAAATATGCCTCGCTCAATCCTTATCGGTTCGCTATTCTTCTGAATATTTCGACATCCTGGATAGCGAAGGACCGTCCTCCATTGCCCCATACACGACATCAGGAAGGTGCGCAGAGTTGTATCTACTTTATACAACTCCAACACCCTCATGAGCCATGTATGTGGCACCGAGTCATAGGCCTTCTTATAATCTATCCAACATGTCGACAGATCCTTTCGGAAGCGACGAACCTGTTGGCTAATGGCCATATCAATGAGGAGTAGCTCCTTAGTACCGCGGGACCCATTCCTACATCCATTCTGAGAGGTAGACATGATGGAGTTGGTGTCTATATGTTTGTTAATTTTAGCTCTCAAAATGGATGTAAGAACTTTATAGACCGTCGGTAAACACGTGATCGGCCTATAATTTTTGGGTTCCACGGTGCTACCTGATTTATGGAGCAGGTGGGTAATTCCTGTCGTTAGGAACTGGGGTACCGAACCAGATTCCAAAGCAATTTGGAACTGAGATGCCAAGCGGGCGTGCGACCTTGTAAACCATTTTATCCAAAAGTTCTGCAGCCCGTCCGGCCCTGGAGACTTCCAGTTGGGCAATGGACGGACTGCACGAGCTACATCTTGAGGGCAGATGGTTATAGCCCCCATTTCTGGTATTGGATCGCAGGCTCGCTCGACCTCTCGAGCCCAATCACCTTCAGTGTGACTGACAGGCACCGACCAGATACTGCGCCAGAAGGAACACATGGCATCATCATCCGGCAGGTGCGTGTCAGCCACACCTTGGTCCGGTCGTTCCCAACCCCTATAAACCCACCTTTAATCACTCTGGAAGGTGCGATTCTGAGTGGCCTAAATTCGGGCGACATGAAGCGATATTCCTGAATCGCATCCTCCAAAGCACTCCTCAATTCCTCATTGCACTGGGTACTTACGTTTGTAGCCCTATCATTACTCCCCTCGTCAGCATGACTTGTATTAGTCTGCGGTAGTATTCCAGTAGTCTGCGACTGGGGGGCGATGACATGGCTACTCTGCATTTCATTTCGCAGGCGATCAAGTATAGTATCATCCAACATATGATTACGTTGGATGACCCGCACCTGATCCGATAGTCGTTGTGTCGAAACGTTGACAGTTGGTTCAAGCACCTGAAAAAGAGAGAGCATCCGAACACGATACGCGGTCAGATTGTTTCCCCCCTCTGTAGCCCCATAGTATGAGCGCATGACATTTTCATTGATGGATCGTGTCCATCTCATGCGCTGCACACTTCCGCCGGGAGCTGGGACCCTATCAGAGGCCGATGGGCCTCGAAGTCCTAAGCCGTCCGGCGGCCGGCGTCCTCCCCGTCGACGAACAGGTGGTGGCGTCGTGGGCGGAGAGAAATACTCGTCGCTCGAGCTCGACGCAACTGCCGCGGCCGGCGTCGTCACAGCGCTCACAGTGGCGCTGGGTACCGGCGGCGCGGGCGGCGAGGCGGAGCTGAGCGAAGAGTCCGGAGGTGGTAGGCGTGCGCGTCTTGCGGCTGATCTTGTCAACATTTTCGTTGTTTTATTTCTCTGGTTTTACCGGAGGTGACATGACAGATGTCACCTCCGGTTCGGTAGTTTTTGGTGAAAGATTGGAATATTATGGTTCATTATATGTACTTTTTCGATTGGAATTATTAAAAATTGAGTTTCTGGGCTTTGCTTGTAAAATTTCACAATAAAACTGCTTCTAAAATTTAATTAATCTGAAAATTATATTATAAGAATGAAATTGACTTGTTGACGTTGGTGTTGCCAGAATTGACTTATAATAATTGACTTATAATTATTATTATTATTTTTTAAATAAAATCAAATCAAATCATTTATTTGCATAAAAACAGGTTCAGTGGATGTAACAAAGGTCAAATGGTACACTGTTAATAACCATATAAGGTGTGCAAATATAAAACAAGAATTTTAACTGTTAATTTCACAATTCAATAAAGTACAATGTCATTGAAAATATAGTTATCGTAAATACAGATCAGTCAACAAACTAAGGAATTAAAAATGATAATGTCATGAAAATTAAACATGAAAAATAAAATTAAAATGAAAAAATAGGGTCCAGAAATTATGTCAAATCAAAAAAAAATTATGTCAAATTTATAATTAATTATGTCCAACATATAATATATATTACATTATTTACTATCTGGACTTTTGCTGTCATTAAAATACAATATTTTTGTCACCTAAGTAATCTTTGACATCATAATAACATTTATTTATTAGGAATGTTTGTAGTTTTTTTTTAATTGTAGAATAGGTAATTGTTTTATGTCATCAGGCAATTTATTACAAATCAACGATGTCATGCATAAAATACTTTTATTTAATAGTGCCGTTTTACCATAGGGTATTTCTACCTCTAACCTTTTTTTATCTCTTAATTTTCGATAATAGCTTTTAAATGCAGTATTATAGTACTCTGGATTCGATTTTACAAAAATATTAGCTTCATAGATGTAGAGGGAGGGTAATGTAAGAATTTTAAGATTTTTAAAGTGAGGTTGACAGCTTGTTGTACTATCTATTTGGCACATTGCTCTGATGCATTTCTTTTGAGCTTTAAATATAATTTCCTTGTCTACCGAATTTCCCCAGAATATTAAGCCATATCTGAGTAATGGTGCAACAAGTCCGTGATAGGCCGTTAAGACAGCTTCTTTACTAACTACTTTAGAGAGTTTGTATAGAGCGAATGAGGACTTGTTAATTCTTTTACAGAGGCTGTCTAAATGGGTTGTCCATGACAGTCTGTGGTCGATATCAATTCCCAGAAATCTTGTGCTTGTTACCGATTTTACTCTTTGTCCATTGTAATTTACATTAACACCTTGTTTGTTGAGTTCTTTGGTGAAAATGCATTATATTTGTTTTGTCCATATTTATTTTCAAATTATTGTTTATTAACCACTTAATTATTATACTTTTAATGTTTCGTTGATTTTATTTACATAGTTGGTTTGTTCGTCACATTTTATTATTACCGTGCTGTCATCTGCGAATAGTACCATTGGTTCTTTGATATGTCGGGGGAGATCATTAATATATATTAGAAAGAGTAAGGGGCCTAAAACACTACCTTGTGGAACTCCTAGTTTTATGGTTCTAACCTCGGATCTAAATGTCATCTCATACCGCGTTTTGTGGCACATTCTAGTAATTTCTGTAATTTGTTTTCGCTCACGCAGATATGATTGAATGAGGTCGAGTGCTTTACCTCTTATGCCGCACATATTTAATTTTTGTAACAGTATGCTATGGTCAACACGATCGAAAGCTTTACTCATGTCCATGAATATAGCACATATTGGATTTCTACTGACCATACTAGTCAATACCCTATTAACAAGTTCATATATTGCAGTGTTTATAGATTTACCCTTGCGAAATCCTTTTTGTTCGCTAGCCAAGATATTATATTTTTCTAAAAAGCTGTATAGACGACTATGTATGACTTTTTCAAATAGCTTAGAGAAGATAGGGATCAAAGCTATAGGTCTATAGTTTCCCATATCCATCTTGTCATCTTTTTTGTGGAGAGGAATAACAACAGATGTTTTGAGTTTTTCGGGGTAAATTCCAGCTGAAATGCATAGGTTTATGATGTAGCTTAAATGAGCCGCAATTGAATGCGACACGTGTTTTATTACCTTGGTACAGATACCATCATAACCCTCGCTTTGGGTGTTTTTAAGCTGACTAATTTCTCTATCTATCTCCATTGGGGTTGTGGGGGTAAGAAAAATAGAATTTAAGTTATTGTTAATATTTTGATTTGGGGGTACTTTACTATCACATTTATTTGTTTGCCTTGATTTTGCGATTTGGTCGATAAAATAGTCATTAAAGCTATCCGCAATCGCTGTTGGATCTGTAATGTTCGTATTATCTTTCAATATTTCACTGATTGGTTCCCTGGGAAATTTAAATTTAGAGTTATTTATAATTGACCATGTCGCTTTTGATTTATTTTGTGCTGTGTTTATGTGATGGTTATTTTGTGCCTTCTGTGTTAGGCGTATAATTTATTTAAATTTTTAATTTAAGATACATATCTAAAATAAATTTTCAAGATGTGTATCATCATTTGGATGCAAACACAGCTTACGAAGAATTTATTAGCTTATTTAAATTAATATTCGATATTTGTATTCCAGTTGAAAAAGTTAAAATGCACTATATAAAAGACACAGCATGCAAAACAAAAGGCATCATCATTTCTAGTAAAAACAAACGAAAAATGTATCTACAAACAAAAAGTAGTACGTCTCAAGAACATAAAATATGCTCGCTGTTGTAAAATCTTAAAGCGTGTGATAAAACAATCAAGAAAAATTCTAATGCGAAATTCATCTCATGCAGTACCAATAAAACTAAGGCTACATGGGCATTAATAAAACTACAAACCCAAACTACAAATGGGCTTCAACCCACAATAGACTACATCCTGCACAATAACAATGTAATAAAATCTCCTGTAAAATTAGCTAGTATTTTTAACAATTACTATATTAACCAAGATCTCAACACTACGACAGCGGATAATAAAAATTACAAATCACAATCAACTTCTATCTCAAGCAGTATTTTCTTCTACCCATTAGATAGAAGCGAAATAATAAATATAGTTCTACAATTAAAAAATAAAACTAGTTGCGGACACGATAATATACCCATTAGAGTTATCAAAGAAAGCATCCCATTCATTGTTGATCCACTAGTACATATTCTAAATCTCATGTTAGAAACGGGCAAATTTCCGATACCCTAAAGATAGCTCTCATAAAGCCATTATATAAGAAAGGATCACGGCACGACGTTAATAACTATAGGCCAATTGCACTGTTGCCAAGTTTCTCGAAGATATTTGAAAAGGTTATCATTGCTGGATTAACAAAGTTTTTAAATGTAAATAATATTTTAAATGATAACCAATTTGGATTCCAAAAGAATAAAACTACATCATTGGCAATATATAAATTATTCAATACCATTTGGGATAAAATAAATGATAAAAAACCATGTGCTGCTCTTTTCATTGATATGTCAAAAGCATTTGACTGTGTAAAGTATGACATCCTGCTTGATAAATTAGAAGGTATAAGAATAAGAGGTATAGCACTTAAATTAATTGAGAATTAATTAAATAATAGAATGCAGGGCACTGTTATTGAGGTATATAACGAACGTACAAAAACGGTGGAGGTAGTGAAATCTAAATTCGAATCTGTAATATTAGGCGTACCGCAAGGCAGTATACTGGGACCACCCTTGTTCTTATTGTATATTAACGAGCTTCCGAATATAATTAACCATCTTTGCGTAATGTATGCGGATGACGCAACTATATTTATTTCAAATGAATATTCCAATGATCTTATTTACAAAAGTGAAATAAATAGAACATTAATAACTGTAACGGATTGGTTGCAGTCAATTAATTTAAAAGTTAATGTCTCAAAAACCAAATTGATTCAATTTAGAAATTATAAAAGTAAAACTACTAAATTGAATATAACCATGTCTGATACAGCGATTAAAGAAGTAAAAGACACAAACTTAGGTGTTACAATAGACCAACATTTAAACTGGAAGGGCACATATTGAAAAGATTAATAAAAAATATCCAGTGCTTGCTATGCATTGTCAGTTTTGGCAGAAACTACAAATCATAGTGTTACTAGAAATGCTTATTTTGGAAATGTGTTCCCACTATTAACCTATGGTGTCATATATTGGGGGAACTCTACAAACGTACAATCTACATTCATTCTCCAGAAGAAATGTCTTAAGACAATATATAACACGTATACTACCGAATCATTAAGAGATGTCTTCAGAACGGAGGGTTTCCTGACACTGACTGGTATTTATATAATCGAACTATGTTTATTTGTTAAAAATAATATGCAATATTTTAATTTCAAACCTAATTCTAAAAGAAACATTCGGAAACAATATAAATATGATATTAATTTACCGGTTATTAACAATATGATGTATTATAAAAGTACCTATGTTACTGCTATTCGTGTATACAATCAGTTACCACTAGCAATTAAGCAATTAAATGGAAATATGTTTAAAAATAAATTGAAAAAAATGTTAATTGATAATGTATTTTATAATCTGCATGAGTTTTTTAATCAAAAATAATATTTGTAAGTAATTTGTATAATTGTTTGTAATTTATTTTTTCTAATTATTTTCTTAAAATACTATTGCATATCCGACTTGGGTAGACTGTTGAAACAAAAAATGTAATGAATATGAACTGAATGTACACAGCTATGCAATAAATATATCTTTATCTTTAATAACAAGTACAATCGCGTAATCAAACAAAAGCCCTGTTGGAAGTAAAAAGTACTTGCATAGGAAATTGACCCGTGAATTCCTATAAATAAGGAGCACAATCGCGTTTACAAATAAATACTTTTACAAACCATTAAAGTAAAAATACTTGCATACGAAATTGTTCCGTATACTCTTACCACGCCTCGGACACTCCATACAACGCTCGCAAAATAATTACCTATTAAAATAAAATAATAAAAATAAAAAAAGCCTTTTAATTCCATTAGCATTACAATTACATAACAATATTACATTTAATCTTAATCATGCGAAAACTAGCATTGATTTCATGTGTTATATACAAAGAAAATATATAAGTATATATAATATATATTTTATACAGTGTGGTAACGACATAACGACATTAATCGTAAATACGACCCCCACTAGTTAACCTAAACACTTTAAAATGATCAAATTAAGTATTACATGAAAATTCAAAAATCGATTTTTTCAAACAAACTAAATGCGAAAATAATCAAAATTTAAAACAACATCCTTTATAATATTGTCTACTAACCTCATCTGACCTTGTAGGGACTGTACGTAAGAGCGGCAACGTCACTCCCGAGGCGTAGTTTCATTCATGTAGGTAAAAATCTAAAAAAAAATGGCGCGCGGAATCGTGTACGTTACCCCAGCAAGAAAATGTCTCCTAGAGTTATAGGAGTAGAACGTATAATTTGTGCCCTATCTGCTGCAAATGTGCCCCAACATAAAAAATGTGTGCCCCCTGTCGTTTTGGAAAAAAACGGAAAAAACGATTCTTGCTGGGGTAACGTTTTTCTAGCAGGAAAATTCTAAACGAATGATCGGAGAGAGAAAAATTGTGTATGGCCAGAGAGCTTATATGTGTGCCAAAATGTGCCCCCAAAAATAAAATCTGTGCCCCTTCAGGTTTTCGAGATATTGCATTTCCTGCTGGAGTAACGTTTTGATGAATCGTATATCTCTACAACCATTGCATGTGCCCCTGTAGAATAAACATACACGAGTAGCTCTTAATGTGTGCCCCTTAGTGCCCCAATTAGATTTAAGAAAATATTTATAGTTTTCAAGTTATCGCGGTTTTATGAAAACCCGAAAAAACATCGCAGCGCCTAAATTAGACAAGGCACAAGTTCGCTGAAAACTGTATTCGGTCCTTCTTGACGCTAATAATAACCATACAAAGTTTCAAAACTGTTCATGCATGCGTTTTTGAATAATCTCGCTAAAAGTCAAAACGATGGTGTCATAACTTTGACGGCAAAATACAAGGAACCGGCTGAATCCCAGATGTGTAGGTGTAAACCAAAATCATGTGCCTTTAGTCAGAAATATATGGTGAAAATATTCAGCTTGAAATGTTTCGCATTAAGTAAATATAAACAAAAAACCAAAATATGTAAGCAACGGCTGGTTATCCGACGAAATTTGAATGACTACTAAAAAGCGACGGATTCATACATATCGATGACCTTCTTTATTGGACGTATTATACCTAAGCTGTTGTCCGTACAGCCGCGTTCAAAAGTTTTGGGGGCTAATTAAAAAATATATTAAATGCACCTTGTGACTATAATAAATGAAACAGCTTGTTGATGTGGAAATTATTATTTTTATTCCCTTAATTTTAATTCTTAAAGTAATTATTGCATCAAATCACAGATCAAAGTTCCTATCTATAAATATTAGAAATTATTTGCACATTGTGTAGTCATTGTTATTTAAATCACATATCAGTTTTTCATCTAAGTCTTATATATACATATAATTAGTAAATTCGCATCACAAAAAATCACAGATCAGTATTAAGTATAATATTGTGTAAAAAAAATATTAAATTATAATTGGCCCAAAACTCGAAATTGAAATTTTGATATTATCTTTATGTTTTAAAGTTTCCTGAATCTATTAAATTTACACTATTTTCATAGATTTACACTATTTTTATAGGATGTAAGTTTGTGTATATCCGTGGATATAAAATTTTGTGCTCAATTTTTTGCAGAAGTACTCAAGCAATTAAGTTGCCCGCAAAATTCAAATTTTTTCTGTTTTTTTTTGTTCCTACGCCTTTATGAACTTGTAGGGTTGTATTGGTGATTTTGGTGATTATAATTCTGTAACTACATACGTCTTACAGCCGCGAATAATATTTTAATCAACATACAACCTAGCACTGGCCTGCAAATTGCAAAAAACGCAAGAAATTTTAAATTTTGCGGGCTGGTTGGAGCATTCCCCTTAATGATGAAAAACTTACTGTTAATTTATCTAACCTACGGCTTATCAATAAATATATATACAGGGTGAATTTTTCAAGTGGGCGTGGATGGCCAAATCCGAAACCATGAGGACTAGCGAAAAGTACTCAAATGAGTCGCGGGCTCGATTTTGATGAAAACTAAAACTGCATCATTAGATTTTTGAAAAATCAATATTTCTAGCCAGGAATCGAACCTGTTGATTTTGAAAAAAAAAAAAACACACTGTATTATTACACCATTCGATAGTGTCGCTAATAAGGATCAAATTCTGAGAAGTAATGACATACGGCAAACTAAAGGAAAGAGCGCATTTTTAACAAAATACTTTTTTTTTCTTATGTTACCTACCTCATCATCATCTGCCTAGCCTTTTACCAACTATGTTGGGGTCGGCTTCCATTCTAACCGGATGCAGCTGAATACCTCGGTATGTAAAGATGGTCACCCATCCACAGACCAACCACGGCAAGCGTAGCTTAACCTGATGGATTGACCTGTGCGGCTGTTAGTATTTAGCCGGGTCCGGGTTATGTTACCTCCCTACTAAACCTTAACTGATTAATAATTGTTCAAAATGATGACCATTGTTTTCAATACATAGCTGGATTCGACGTCTCAAAGATTGTACTGCATACAGCATTACAATATTATTGATTCCATTAGAATATTTTCCAAAGATCGTAACAGAAATTTGAATTTAGAACCTAATGTTGTGAAGGTGACTGCGCTGCGGGTGTGTTAATAAAAATATTGAGCACAATTTCGAACAAGGTAGGTAATGTATAGGTATGAACTATGAATACTCTAAAATAAGAAGCAGTTTATTAAAATTCAACATTTTCCTTAAGTTTGCCATATGTCATTACTTCCCAGAATTTGATCCCTATTAGGGACACTATCGAATGGTGTAATAATACAGTATGTGTTTTTTTTTTCAAAATCAACAGGTTCGATTCCTGGCTAGAAATATTGATTTTTCAAAAATCCAATGATGCAGTTTTAGTTTTCTTCAAAATCGAGCCCGCGACTCCTTTCAGTACTTTTCGCTATTCCTCATAGTTTAGAATTTGGCCATCCACGCCCACTTGGAAAATTCACCCTGTATACACTGGTATTGTCTATTGTCCCGCACATCACTCCCGCCGTGCGATCGCGTCGCATCACGTTCCGGTGCGGGTACGTCGTCCGTAGGCAGGGGCAGGATGACCAGTTTCCTCACTGGCAGGCGCAGGACACTTTCCTTCGTCTGCACGTCCACCGTCCGCACGATGTTGTCGGGGTCTGGATACGTCGCGATGACAAGCCCTCGTATCCACACGTTGCGGGGCAGGTTCGGGTCGACGATCTGCACGAGATCGTTCTTCTTGACAGGGAGACCTCGTCTGTGGGGCTCCCGCCGGTGTTGGAGCTCAGGAAGGTACTCCTTCACCCAGCAGAGCCAGAAAATGTCAGCGAGCCTCTGTGCAGCTCGCCAGCTGGACCGGGAGATGGTGTCTTGCTCGGTGAATGTGCCCGGCTGTGGCACGCGCCCAGGACCCCCCAATAGCAAGCGATTGGGAGTCAGGGCCTCTGAATCATTTGCGCTGACGGAGACGTGTGTCAGCGGGCGACTGTTCACGGCGTACTCTACTTCAACCAGTAGAGTGGTGAGGACTTCTTCGGTGGGGTGGCTCTCGTGCAGGGTTGATGAGAGCGCGGTCTTTACAGAGCGCACCATACGCTCCCAAGCGCCGCCCATGAATGGAGTTCCCGGCGGTATGTAACGCCAGGAGATGGCCCTCTTCGCTGCTTCTTCCGCTGTCGCCTCGTCGATAGCTTGTCGAAGCTCTTTGTCGGCAGCCTTATGGTTGGTGCCGTTGTCCGACCAGATTTCAGTCGGGCAGCCGCGTCGCGACCGCCATCACTGCAGAGTCAGCGGTGAGCGAGCCGGCGACTTCTAGGTGGATAGCCCGCGTCGTGAGAAACGCGAAGATGGCCACGTATCTCTTCTGTCTGTAGAGTTCCATGTCTTCTGGTTGCTTGTCTTCCCCTAATGACTCTAGTAGCGACTTCGAATTCGATTTCCATTGTTTTAGCTCGAAGCTAGCTTTCTTGTGCACTTCTCGCACACCTTTGGTGATCCGGTCGGCTTCCTCGAGGTTACGGAAGCTGTCGAGGTAGTCGTCGACGTAATGCTTCCCTATTATGGCCGCTGCTGCTTCAGGATGAGTCTTCTCGTGTTCTTTGGCGTTCAGGTTCTTCACATAGATCGCCGTCGATGGTGAGCTAGATGCCTCGAAGATGAGTGAAGTCATCCTGTATTCCTCCGGAGATTGGTCGTCTCGTCGATCTCCCCGCCACAAATATCGCAGTGCGTCTCGGTCTTCAGGTTGCAGCTTGACTTGCATGAACATCTCCTTGATGTCCGCGGTGACTGCGATGGTGTGCTGTCGGAAGCGCATGACGACGCCTAGCGGCGATTGGAGTAGGTCGGGACCTTTGAGCAGCATGTCGTTGAGTGCCACTCCTTTGGTCTTGACTGCGGCGTCATGCACAACCCGTAATTTGTCTGGTTTCATGGGGTTAATTACCGAGAAGTGTGGTAGGTACCACGTCCTCTCTGGAGTCTTCTGTGGCGGCGCAGGCTCTGCGTAACCTTTCACTATCAGGGCGTCCATCTGCTCGACGTATTTCTTTTTGAGTTCGGGATCACGATCTATCTTTTTTTCTATATTGAAGAGCCGCTTCAGGGAGTTCTCGTAGTAGCCTGGGAACTTGATGTCTTCTTTCTTCCAGAGAAGGCCGGTCTGGTATGTGGTGTCTTCTATCTTTTCGGTCTTCTGTTCCAGGATTCTGAGTGCCTTCTCCTCTGGGTCGGTCTTCGGTCTCTTTCGGTTAATGCAGAGGGCGTCCATCTCAGAGTACTTCTTGACCATTTCTTCTAGGTCCTCGTCGGCTTGTTCTTTCGTGTGCGATACAAAGTCGATCTTCTGCCCGAGGGACTTAGTCTGGCTCCCGTGGAGAACCCATCCCAGCGGCGTGAGAGATGCGACCGGGTGGTTCCTGTCCCCTTTTCTGGTTTCCTTGGTGAGCAGAAGATGCCAGTTGTCTTGGCCGATGAGGATTTGTGGTCTTGCGTTGGAGTACGAGAGTTGACCCTTGATGTCCGCCAGATGCGGGCAACCTTCCACTAATTCCCGTGGAACCCGTTGAGATGAGACGTGTAGATTTTTGACTGTTCTGGCTTGGATTCGCTCTTCTTTGCTGTTGATCCCTTTCAAGCCGATGGTCACTCTTCTCGATGCCGATTCTGCAGTCTTCAGTTCGTTGATGGTTTCTATCTTCAGTTGGTCTACAGGTCCTGTTGCTCCTATGCGCGCCGCAATGTTGTCGTCGACGAGCGTTACTGTTGACCCGTCGTCCATCAGTGCAAATGTGTCGACTGCTCCTTTCGGTTGCTTCACCTGGACCGGGAGGATCTTCAAGTAAGACTGCTTCTTCACGGTCCATGTTGAATTGATGACTTCTGGTGTCTCTTCCTTTTCTGACTTCTCTGCCTTTTCTGTATTCTTGTCGTAATGAAGCATCTTGTGGTGCGAGTATTTGCAGTCGTTAACACCACAAGGCTTCGGTTTGCAGTTGTGAGTCTTGCTCCTATAAAGTAGGCATCTGAAGCAGAGGCGTTTGGACTTCGCGGTATCCCATCTTGAGTTTGCTTCCATTTTCTTGAACTTCTCACATTCGGTTGTGTTAGTGTGTGTTGTTTCTTCGCACACAAAGCACTTCGGTGTGTTCCCCTTTTCAGTCACGTTGTTGACCCGCTGCGTCTTCTTTTACTATGCGGTGTTCGATGAGGTGGACCTGTTCAGGCAGCGCGTAGAGTGCGCACAGTTCGGCTTCTCTCTTGAAAAACCTTTCTATCTTGATGAAGCAGGGGTCTTCTGGCGGCTGTGTGGCTGAGAAGTCATAGTATCTGTACCGGAGTGTAGGTGTCAACTTGTCCACCGTTTGTGTTGTACATATAATTGAAAAAACCCAATGTCTTCAGTGTTGCTACGACGTTGATCTTCGTGGCGAATATACAGATGTGCCTCGGTGACTCGGAGAGACGTGGCAGGGCTCGAAGCGTTTCCATTTCCATCATGGCGATGGACTCCGGTCTCCCAAATCTGGATTCCAAAGTCTTCATGATCTCTGTAGGGTGCGCATTCGTGATCAGCAACCCTTCTACGGCTTCTTTGGCTTTGCCCTTCAAATTTCTTCGAAGTCTGTTCGTATTCTCGACGGCGCTGAACATCACAAAGCCTTCTTGATTCTTCCAGTTCTTCTTTATTTTCTTCTTCGGAGTTTCTTCTACTATTGCTGCCCGCCGACTGTGTCGAACCACTCGTAGAGATCGCGAAGCCCCCGTAAGGGGGCGTGGCTAGCGGTACCAGGGCTGAGCCTTCCGGCCGCGAAAGGCAACACAGTGGCCTGTAAAAACAGGCCCCTCGTTGGGTTGGCGACAGTGGCCTAACGGAATTTGAACGCACGTAAGATTTTACGTGCGTCCATGTGAATGATTGCATGTTGTGTCTCTGCAGGCGCGCCGCGACGATGTTATAATACAGCGCCGCTTTCTTCACGACACCTCGGCGGTCTGTCCCCGCCAGGTGAGACCCCCAGTTGCCTGGGAGAGGCCCGGCGGAGGACGACCAGCGACGGAGGTGCCGACTCGACGCTCCTACAGAGTTGGGTGATATTTGCCCCCGCCCGTCCCGCTTCCAGAGCTAGCCGGTCACGGTCCGAGCTAAGAGGCAGTCGTGTGTGTGTGAGCGGTATTGTACTGTGTAACACCGCTCAGTGTCTACAAGTCAAGTCAAGTCAAGTCAAGTCAAAGCATTTATTTCAAATAGGCACATAAAAGGCACTTTTGAACGTCAAAAAATATCTTAAAATAAAATTGATTCTAGTCGCTACGTGCCCGCAGCCCGCACTGCGCGGTCACACGTGTGAGTTTGGGCGTCTGTTGAGTAGTGAGTGACTGCGTTCGCTACGTAACGTGTCTATATTAACCTGGCACACGTTACGCAACGAGTGTGTGTAATATGTGGAGTTCATTTGTTTCGAGTGGGCCGCGTGTAACCTGGGTGCGGCTTACTCGAGGCGTCAGTCCGGTGCGTTGGGGTCGTCGTCCGCTACCAGGTCGCGGGGCAGGGGTCTCGCGTTGGGGGGGCGCGCGTGGCAGGGCGCAATGTCCTGGACATGGGGCCAGGCGGATGCGTCGGCACGCGCGAACACTCCCTTCGCGAGTCGCCGCACAAACTCCTCCAGGCTCTCAATCCCGAGGTCCCGGTGGATGATATCGTTCCTCACGAAACGAGGCGCGCCTACTATGGTCCGCAGCGCAAGGTTTTGCTGCGCGCGAAGTAGCGGGGCGACCACGCGATGTCGGCTCCTTGCAGCTTCAAGGGTGCTGGGAGGAGCGCGGACTCGGTGACCATCGCCTGCGTCTTACCCACGTTCACCGACAGCCGCCACTTGGACAGCCACTCGGGAAGCAGATCGAGCGCGCGCTGCATCTTGACCGCCGCGTACTTCGCATTAAGCGATGTAGTAATGTACGCGGCGTCGTCTGCGTACAGCGCGAGCATTGCGTCCGGAGTGGTGGGGATGTCGTCGGTGTAACGTGAGTAACACGTCGGCGAGACGCAGCTGCCCTGCGGTACACCCGCGAGCACCGGGCGGGCGCTAGACAGCGCCCCATCGACCACCACCCTGAAAGTCCTGTTGGAAAGGAAAGTAGAGACCACTTTTACAACGCGACGGGGCGCGTTGGATGTGGCCATCTTGTAGATGAGGCCGTCGTGCCACACACGGTCGAAGGCCTTCTCCATGTCGAGGAATACTGCCACCGAGTATTCTTTTTTATTGAGCGCGGCTGCGAGGTGGTGCAGTACCCTCGACAGCTGGAGCGTCGTACTATGGTCCGCCCGAAACCCAAACTGCTCCGGGCGCGGCGCGACGTGTGGTTGGAGATGTCGCAGCAGGAGTGCTTCGAACACCTTGGAGACGGTCGACAACAGCGTGATCGGGCGATAGCTCTCCGGCTTCAGGATGTTTTTCCCCGCCTTGGGCAGCATGATGACGCGCCCCTCCTTCCACTAAGCGGGAAAGGCCCCCGTGCGCAGTATCGCCGTGAACAGGCGCGCCAGCGCCGCTACCATACGGTACGGCAGGTGGCGCAGCACTTTGTTGGTGATACCGTCAGCACCGGGGGCCTTCCTGGGCTTCGTCCTAAGGATGGCGCATCTGACTGCGCCCGGCGAGAAAAAGATCGGATCCTCATCGGGAGCTATCGGCGGGCCGAAGTAGTCTCCCAGGTGTTTCTCGACTGCTGCGACATGTTCGGTGTCGGCGGTCGGGTTGGGGCGGAACTGACGCTCCAGGTGTTCGGCGAAGACCTCCGCCCGGTCCTCCGCTGCGTACTTGAGCGCCCCGTCGCTGTTTATCAGCGGGCGCACCGGGGCTGGGGTACTCGTGAGTTGGCCGCACAGCTTGTGTAACGACGGCCAACTGTCCGTCGTGGCGTCGATTCTTTCCTCCCAGCCCGCGGTGGTAAGCGCCTGTAGCTCGGCCTTTACCTTCTCCGCGAGACGGTTCAGCTGTGTTTTTAATGCTGGGCATTTTAGCTGTTGCCACTGCTTGCGGAAGCGCCTCTTCTCGGCGATCATTGCATTAATGCGCGCCGGCAGGGGCGGCAATAGCCCTCTCTCCTGCGGCTGCGTGCTAGTCGCCGTTTGCAAGGCGCTTTGTATGCAAGCAGTGACTTCGTCCGCTGTCTCGTCTACGTCCGCGGAGGTGACGATAGGCCGAGTCGGCGTGGTGGTCTCTACTTCCTCTGCGAACTTTGTCCAGTCCGTGATTCGACGTGGCGCTAGGGGCTTCAGTCGGGCCGGCGTTCCCGATAAGACGACGAGTACAGGTTGGTTGTCCGATTGTAACTCGTCGTCTATCACTTGCTGCGTGATCTGACGGTGTAGCCCTCTATGGACTACGATGTCCAGCACGTCCGGCATGTACTGCCTGGCGTCAGGGTAGTGGGTGGGCGTCTCAGGGCCGGACACCGTATAGCCGAAGGCTTCCGCGTCCGCGAAGAGTCGTCTCCCCTCGGTGTTCGTGTTGCACGAGTTCCACGCCGGGTGCTTGCAATTAAAGTCGCCGGCAAGGATGGTGGCGCGTGAGGTGCTACCAAGCAGGGCCCGCAGCTCGGTGAAGTTCAAGCGAGCCGCGGGCGGCTTGTAGCACGCGTAGATGTTGATATCCTCGCCGGCAACGTGTAGTTGCACACCCAGCGCGTAAAACGTGCTAAGCGACGGCAAGGGGAGTTCTTGATGGACGACCCTTCGCCTCACAAGTACCGCCAGACCACGGTACGTTAAATGAGCCGACCGTTCGTCCTTCCTATAAGCGAGGTACCCCGGGAACCTAATTTTGTCCTCAGGTCCCAGGAGCGTCTCGCTTATTAGCGCCACGTCGATGTTTTGTTCCCGAAGGAGGTGGCGGAGGGGTGCGACCTTATTCTTTAGGCCGCGGGCGTTCCAATGGATCACCCTTAACGGTCTATCCATGATAAAGCGTCAGTAGCGTGGCTAGACCGTCAAGGATGACCGTCTCCACATCTTGACCCTGCTGTATCGCTTTAATCAGATCCATCAACAGTTTGATGGCGCAGGCTGTAAATTCCTTTTTGGTGGTTTTCGTAGCCGCGCTAGTGGCGCCAGCGTCGGCACTCGCAGCTTTCTTGAACTGTTGTGGTTCCCTTTTCTCCCGCTGCGTAGTGCCGGCGCTAGCGGCGGGAACCTCATTGGCTGTTTGGTTTGTTTTTGTTACAGCCTGCGCCCCGCTCACAGCAGGGTCGGCCGTGTGGATTTCTCCTGTGGTCGCCGGGTTGGGTTTCTTCCCCTTTCTCTTCCCCCCGCGCCTCTTCTTCCTCCGCCCGGAGGAGGTGGCTTGGGTCCTCGTTGTAGGCCCGTTGGCCGCCGCCATCAGCGTCGTGCCTTGGGCCTCTTCTTCTGGCTTCTCTTGTGGCCTCTCGGTCGCCGCTTGTGGCTGGCGCACAGTGGCCGTGATGGCAGCGGTCCCCGCTCGCTTATTTCTGATTTCCGTCTGAAATACGGGGCACTTGATGTTGCACGCCGGGTGCGGGCCACCACAATTCGCGCAGGTGGCCGGCTCTTCCCGCGGGCGCGGGCAGTCGCGCGCCGCGTGTTCGTCCCCGCATCGCACACAAGCGGGCGGGCGGTGGCACAGGTGCGAGCTGTCTGAAGCGCTGGCACCTGTGACACTGAGCGGGCCCGCGTTTTCCACGCCAAGCCTCTATTTTGACACCACGCATATACATAAATATGGTGGTGTCATATATGGCCCGGACGTCTGGAGTCTTTTTCAAGATTGCGTGAAACACGCAGCCGGGTCGTCCTGCCGCCCCCTTAATATGGCGGACGTACTCCGGCTGGTATCCCAGCGTCCGGAGCTCCTCCTCAATCTCCTTCGGGTCTGTATCCGCCGGGAGTCCTCTTATTGCCACCTTTAGGCTCTTCTCCGCCGGCAGCGAGTACGCGAACCAAGAGACGCCGCTGTCCTTCTCCAGGCCCGTCAAGTACCGCTAGACCAGCCGGTACTCCTCTTCGCTGTCTGGGGTGAAGCAAACTCCACCCCCGTATGGACGAGCGTTAGGGGGCCGGCCCAGTTTGGCACTGATGGCCCGGAAATGCGTCGCCCAGTTCGGTAGCTTCTCTACTACCAGCGGCGGGTAGCGTAGCTTTTTCCCCGGCTTTTGCTTGGTAGCGGCGCCGGGGGTGGCGGCAGAGGAGGGTGGCACATTTGCACTCACCTCTGTGGTTGTCGGTGTCGGTGTAGGTGGCGGCGACGGTGATGGCGAGCGCGGCGGCGTGCGGCGCGCCACCGCGGCGAAGGTGGGCGAAGGAGGCGCGCCCCGACCCCGCGGCGCGCTTTCGCGCTGTGGCCGCGGCGGGTCAAAGCAATACCTCTTCGCCACTTCCTCCGCCGCGGTCTCGCTGCAACTCCTCCTGCGTCGCTGGGGTCTAGGCTCCGACTGCGGTATGCAGTCGAGCCCCCCCCCGCGACGGCGTTGGTGACGGCGTTGATGCCGGCGACATTGCCTCGGCGACTTTCACTCCCACGGTGGGCCGCGGACCGGATCTCGGGGTCGTGTCTCGCGACACGTCTGAGCGACCGGACGCGGCCGAGCCCACCGATGCGAGCGACATACTCGACCCCGCGTTCGACGAGCATGCCGAAAGCATGGCGGGCGAGTCGTACGCCGAGGCTCTAGGCGGTGCCGGCGAACCACGTACCTGGGCTGCTGTGGTGGATTGGGTGTGTGCCGGACGGGTCGGACGGGGTCCGGCACTCGCTGGCCGCTCCTGCTCCGCTGTCGCCGGTCCCGCCAGCGAGCTGCGGGGGCCGGATGTGGCGGTGCGCGATGCTGGCACAGCTTCGGGCTTCTTCGTGTCGGGCGCCGGCGGCGACGCGAAACGCGGCGGCGCGGCGCTCGAGCGGGTGGTGCGCGGGTTCGCGCGGATGGTACGGGGGCACGCGCGGGGAGCGCGGGGAATTCGCGCTGCGCCGCGGTGCGCGCAGTGGGCGCGGCGGCGCGCGCAGCGGGTGTGGAGGTGCGCGCGGGTGTGGGCACGCGCGCGGGCGGCATCGCGGCACGCGCTTGCGGTGCGCGGCTTTGTGTCGCGGCGGGCCCCGGGGCCTGGATCGGCACTGGGCGGAAGGCAGTCGGGCGAACTGCGACGGCTTGCTGGCGGCTCGTCGACGGTGCCGGCGCAACGCGCGCAGGCGCCGATGTCGTCGGTGGGCCGGCAGCTACAGCGGTGCTCGACTCCCCCCCCCCTCCTCTTTCCTCTTCCTTCTTCTTCTTCTTATCTCCTTCGGCTCCTTTCCGACTGGAGCCGGCCGGCGGTGCACCGGACAACGCCACGCCGATGTTCGGCAGCGACGTCGCCCGATCCAGCGCAGGCCGGAGCTCCTCCTGGGACCCGGCATCGCGGCCCAGAGAGCCGCGCCGGCTTCGGCATCTTTGGAGGCGTGGTCTCCGCGACCGCCGCGGCGATTGCTCGCCGAACTGCACGGAGGCTCCCTCTGTGTTTGCACAAGGGGTACTTGTAGCAAACACAGCGAAAACGATTAAAATATTGCGATCCGCGCGGAGCAAACTTGTACTCAATGTAGGACAAGCTCGTGTGACCACGGGCAAATCCAGTGTCGAACCCGAAATCCGACGCGTAATTTATACTATTTTGGCTAAGAAAAAGTAGGCCCTGTGATTGGTCAGCCAATCAGAGTGCCGGAATTTCATCCAATGGGAACGAAGTAAAATGTCAGCCAATCATAACATCGGAATTTTAGCCAATGAGAGTAAAGTCGGAATCGGCACAGTTAGCTTAGGTACAGCGAAACTTTACCTTATAGAGAGCCGCTTGACAATTTTCGCGTTTTTCGCTATAATTCTTAATGACAACTATGACAAACTATATGTTTTCGAATTCTACATACTATAAACTATCTAGGAAAAATATAAAACAGTAGTAAACGAGACAAATATTTCGGTAAATTAGTACTGCTTACCCTAAGTAGGTACTTATATCTATAAAAACGGGGACGGACCCGTGCTTCACCTATTTTCTCCACCTGGGTGAAGCACGGGGTCTACTGATTCTTGGTCGGGTCCCGTGCTCCAACTGATGATCAAGTACAGTCAAGTAATTAAGAAAAATACATAATTTAATAATATACTACTCTGTCAAAAAAAGTACCTGCCGGGAAAAGATCAAAAATGTTAGTTATTCATTTATTAACTTGTGCTAGCGACCATTTTCGGGGGCCCATTATTGAGTGTGCAAGTCAGTCATAGAATTTATTTTAACTCATTTTTTCCAAAAAATGACCCACAGAAATTTCATTATTAATAAATTCACTTTTATTAAATAATTGTTCTATTAGCGGTAACGTTGATTGGTCTCAATGTACATAATTATGTTGATACTTAAGAGGGAGTAACCAAAATGACCTGCCTTTAATTTAATTTATCATGAAATTGATAAGACTTAGGTAGAAAATAAAAATAATATGAGTATTTCAATTAAACCATTTACCTTAATTAACAAAAATAACAAAATTAAAACCTAACTTAACTAAAACTATAGAAAAACTAAAATATAGCGTCGAAAAATTCATCCGCATCGCTGTCGACTGGTAATGTACCCAAGAGACTGGCGGCATTGCCACGTTGTATGGCAATGCTTAGCCTTTGGCCAAAGTAAAAGCCAGCCCTTGGGTCACGGGAAGTGTCAACCAGCCGTTTTGTTTCTTTAAAAAGACCATGAGCACTCGGACTCCACGGCCCGAGGGTTTCAACCCCAAACGGCTCGAAAATATAATTTCCGATAAGGTTATTATATTTTCGCCGCTTGAGGTTTTCCGCAGCCACAGCAGCAGCGCCAGCACAGCATGCCGACCCATGAAGGTGGGATGGCGCAAGAGTATCGACACAAGTTGCGTCCCACACTAAAGGCCTACCCACCTTCCAAGGAAATAGTGACATACCGTCCGGTCTCTTGCCATCGTCGCGTACCAAGCCATTGGGTTCTAATACAGCTGGAACGCCGACGGTAACAAGAGCTCGTCGGATGATGTCATTAATGTTCGCGTGGCGCGCTAAGCGACCCGCACTTCGGCTGCAAGACAGGCCGTGGTGTCCGAGGCTGTTGACATCTTCGCCACAGTGACAGCGAAGAGGGGAACAGCAAGCAGTACCTAGTCGCAGGGAAGCAGCGAGGCGAAAAGTAGTGTCGTCGAACAAAGTGCCTATGTTCGACGAAGGTAGTGCATGAAGCCAAAGTCCCGCGTCCATCTACCCACAGCCAGCAGGCGCGCACGTTCCGCAGAAGTAGCAGACGAGTCAAGCAAATTGTTCTGTACTACTCTGCAGAGCGGCTCATCCCAACGTCTCTGGGAAGATGGATTGTCGGGTGGATCTGTATTCGGGCAAGCGAGTTTCCAGGCATCCATAGCCTCGGTGAAACACGGCACATCAAAATTAATCAGTGTGGAGGCTAAGATTTTCCTGATTAATTTATAAGTGCCGTGGACCGAGGATATGAAAGCCGGTAGCCGAAATAATTGTTTAGATCTTTTGATTCATATAGGGAAGACAATTTACTGCATCACTGTACAATAACGTCATCAGTTGGAGCACGGGACCCGACCAAGAATCAGTAGACCCCGTGCTTCACCCAGGTGGAGAAAATAGGTGAAGCACGGGTCCGTCCCCATAAAAACAAATCAATCAAATTAGGTTCTAACGACGTATTACAACTATCACTATTATATACACTGTTATTGTCTATTGTCCCGCACAAGTTAATAGATAGAAATTCATAACAAAATAATTTAAATTACATAATTCATTTTTTATTAATACATGCAAAATTATAAATTATAAAAATCATGACATTAGGTACCTATTATGGAAAATTATGGTAACGTGTATGAGTAACTAATAATAGTGACTGCTAATTGGACCCTTTTCGGGTAAATTTTCTCGATCTTTAGCGACCTCTGTCCAGTCTTTTCCTGAGATTGCCTCTACTTCGTCTTTCCATCTTGCTTTCGGTCTACCTCTACGTCTATATCCGTGAGGGCCTCTCCATAATGTCGCTGTCTTCGTCCATCTCTCATCTGTACAGAGGGCCACGTGTCCTGCCCATCTCCATGTTAAACTTCTAGCGAACGATAGAGCGTCTATTACTTGAGTTTAATACGAAATTGTTACGTAGACTCTTACCACACCTCGGACACTCCATACAACCCTCGCAAAATAATTACCTATTACTACTACATAAACAAATGACGTTTGTATATGTGCAAATGTGTGCGTGAAATCTAGTAGCGTAAAAAAAATGGCGCGAAAAGCACTTTGTGTCGGGGAACCGAACGACGATGGCGGCGGCGCTGCCCGAACGTGTGCATTATTACGAAGTGACCATGTAGTTCAATTGTTTATTTATATAGTCGGGTTCGTAATGAAATAAAAACATAAAAATAGTTTAATTTAAATGACTTATCTGTAAATAATCGGTTATTAAATCACATGTTATTAAAAATGCGAAATCTTACAAACAGTTTATGTAAATACGAATTCGGAAAAGCATCACAATATCCAACCATCGTGATTAAATTTCAAATAAAGCTAATCATAAATCACATAATTGTGCGTTCGTGTCAGCAATACAGCGCTGTGGTTCGCGAGCGCCCTTGCTAAAGAGTCGGCGGCGAATACCTCGAAGTACGGGGTGAGGTGCGGTACCTGATATGAGGGCGAGGAAGGGAGTGTCCTTTCTGTACGTAGTACTATTAAGTATTCAGTGCTCTTACTGATAAGGAGCATGATCGCATTTGCGAAAACAAACGCGGTTGTTGAACTATTTGAGTACCTACGTACTCGAGCGTCGAGGCATGACGGAGCGAGATACTTTCAAGTATTTTCTATCTGCATAGAAAATTGATCCATAACTTCATACAGATAAGAAGTACAATCGCGTATTCAAAAGCCCCATTGGAAGTAAAACTACTTGCATAGGAAATTGATCAAACTTCCTATAAATAAGGAGCAAAATCGCGTTTACAAATAAATACTTGCAAACCATTAAAGTAAAAAATACTTGCATACGAAATTGTTCCGTAGACTCTTACTGATAAGGAGCATGATCGCATTTGCGAAAAATAACGCGGTTCAGTACGTATTTGAGCGAGTAGCCGTATAAGATACTTTATAGTCTTGCAAGTATTTTGTGTCGGTACATGGTGTGCGTACTTGGAAGCAAATACCTGGTGTAAAAACCCGGTCGCGTAAATACGTACCTTCCCTACTCGCCCGATCACACGTTTTCGTAACGCGTTCGCCAGTTTACTCCCCAAGTCAAGCGCGCCTAATGAAGTTTCACTTCAAAAATCGGGTGTATTTCCACGACGAAGGGACGTAGGATAAGCGACATCGATAATACTTTATGTTCTACTAGCTGTGCCCCGCGGTTTCACCCGCGTTAATTTGGGGAAAAAAACTACTAAAATATATTCCATTACGTTAAGAGTATTAGTATAGATTATCGCAAAGCTCTGTGTCATAATTATCGAACAACTCATTGGGTGCAGCTCTGAGGAACCTGTCTGCTAAAATATTGAGAGCCGTAATGCGCACTAAGCAAGTTGCTTTCTTCTCGAGAACCACACATACGCTTTAAATGTTGCTCTCCACTCTCGTGGGATAAGATAGTAACTAAAAATAATTATTGTCGTTATTTTTATCTCTCATAAAGATTAACAAGCACTTAATTCGGATTAGTGGTTGTCGAGTTAGCAACGCCCTACGGACACGACGCATAGATACACACTGCGAGGCTGACCGCGTGTGCTGAGCAGGTGCTGGCGCAGTACGAGCTGTGCAGGAGGATGCAGCGCGGCTACATGTCCTACACCAAGAGCATGCGCGTGGCGATGCCGCTGGGGCCCAAGTTCCTGCAAGGCACCGGCAACTGCTTCGCCAACGGCGTGGACTTCTTCCTCCTCTTTTGGCAGATTGGTATCTGTGCTATCTATTTTGTGTTCGTCGCTGAAAATTTGAAACAGGTAATTACCGGCCCCTCCGTCCCCACTTCCATGTTAAGACAGGGTTTAGCAAATTGACTCATCATCATCTGCCTAGCCTTTTCCCAACTATGTTGGGGTTTAGCAAATTGATTAGCAACTTATATTTAAATCACAACTACGTATTATTCTTATAATGTTACACGAAATGACTGTAACACGGCAAATGGCGAAGTGTGTCAATTTGATAAACAATACTCCTACTTTACAATTTGATAAACAAAACTCCTACTTTACTAATTGTCGTGTCTTTCTGTCCACAGTTAGTTGATTACTACAACGAAGGAGAGGAAACAACAGTGCGAATGCTTATTTGCTATTGCTACCCTTTTGCGCTCGCCATGAGCTTCATAAAGGATCTGAAACTGTTAACGCCTTTCTCGACGCTGTCTAACGTTCTGATCATGGTGGGGCTGCTGCTCACGTTATATTATTTAATAGATGATGATCCAATCTTTGATGACGAAAAGTTTAAGATTAAGGGCATCGCAGAGATTCCAGTATTCATCGGCATCACCCTATTCGCGCTGGAGGCAGTCGGAGTGGTGAGCGAGTAGTGAGTAGTGTAGTGAGTGCGGTTGAGTGAGTGCGTGATGCGACTGACGTGTCTCTCGTGTGCGCAGATCCTGGCGCTGGAGTACAATTTGGAGAAACCCAGAGAGTTCACGGGGTGGTGCGGACTTTTTAGCATTGGGATGGTCATAATTCTCATAATATATATCATACTGGGAGTCAGTGGCTATCTTAAATACGGGCAAGACTGCAAAGGATCTATCACGCTTAATCTACCGCAGGATGAGAAGTAAGTGTATCACGATTTACCGTGGAGCATGGATCTCAATTCCAAGCTATTTTTAACCGACTTCAAAAAAGGAGGAGGTTCTCAATTCGACGGTATGATTTTCTTTTGTATGTTTGTTACGCGATTACTCCGTCAATTGTGCACCGATTTTCAAAATTATTTAATTGTTCGAAAGGAGATACT
This sequence comes from Amphipoea oculea, assembly GCA_945859645.1. Taxonomy (NCBI): domain Eukaryota; kingdom Metazoa; phylum Arthropoda; class Insecta; order Lepidoptera; family Noctuidae; genus Amphipoea; species Amphipoea oculea. Next base: position 33,917,972 of record OX243861.1, on the reverse strand, counting down.
TCTGAAGTGGTCCCATAGTCACCAAGTCAGGATCTGATGATTGGATCCTGGAGAAATCGAAGGAACTCTTCAAATATTATAGGCACACATATAGCGATTGGGGTATTTTTTATAGTAACTCGTGCATTTGCTCTCGGAAAGCACCATTTGGTGAATTGGAACTGATGATGAAGACCACAGATGGACACCGGAACTACTCAATAATATCTAAGTATTTCACGGGTTGCGATTCGATTACTTTAATATGGTTGCTAAGCAATTTGTGCTCGCCACGATGTGAATGGTAATATGGAGCTGATGGTGGACCATGAGAACTCCTCATCAATTAACTTCCCTGCATCGGGAAAAGCAATATTTTGTAAAAGGCTATGAGCATGTTGACACTGGCTATTATAAGCAGACCCACTAAAAATCGTGAAATAAAAACTTTTTAACAAAAATACAACCGACTTCCAAAAGAAACACTACAAAGTGAAAAATAACTTTAGTTTCGGATTTTTATTAAAAAGTTTTTTTGGTTCGTACTGACTTCATTTGTTCGTACTGACTTCGTTTGTTCGTACTGACTTATTTGTTCGTACTGACTTCATTTGTTCGTACTGACTTCATTTGTTCGTACTGACTTCATTTGTTCGTACTGACTCTATTTGAGACTGCTCTTGTTTTTCTTTTTTTTATTAATAACTTAGATAAATTATAAACAGACCCACTAAAAAGCAAGCCGGTTTTTTTTGGTAAAAAGTTTTTATTTCTTGCTTTTTAGTGGGTCTGAATGATAAATGATTTAATTTGTAAGTAGGTTTGCACAAACACTTTTACACGTCAATCATATTTTTAACTAAAACCCGACTACTGAATAGGATGAAACAAGAAAGTACCTTCCCGTGGTCGCATGCTACCGTAAATTCGCATAGTGACCGCCGAAGGGGACAGACGTGTCGTGTCCCGCCTTTGTTTTTACTTGATGTGCACAACACATGGCTGACTCGGAGTTTGAAACTCGAATTTGAAATACGAACGGTGTTGCGCTCGTTGTTTATAGTGGGTGAAAATTAAAACACCTTAAAACGGTGGTAAAGTGGCATACGTGTGTTCCTGATCTACAAGCCCGAGGTCTAGACCTGCTGGCCGAGGATCTTGATGACGTCGAAAATCTGGTGAGATCTGTCCGTATATTTCAGGGATCTCCATTGGAAGCTGTATCCGGCTGCGTTTTGGTTTGATAATTTGGACTTTTAAAGTCACGCGCGAATTTAACACCATTGTAAGCTATAAATAGCTAAGCTTTAGGGAAACGTTTGTATATTATATATAGGAGGGTGGGATAAACTAATACAGTCTATTATTCTAGCCTAAAATACGGTATCGCTTTAGAATTCGTATTTCACGATTTTCTTAATTTAACATTGTACTAAATTATTGCCTAGCTTGTAAGTCAAGTTTGTGTACCCGGGCGCGCCAAATTGGACTCGAGGTGCAAAAAAAAGGTTAAGTAACAAAAAATATTTCTAAACATTTCATAAGTGCGAAGTTCATAAATTTCAGGCGGTACCTACGCTCGCCTGTCAGCTATATTGATTCCCAAACCCAACACATGTGCTGAGAAGGTCTTGAAACACCATAAAAACACAAGCTTTTTAAAATGGTTATTGTGCGTATGACAAAAGACGAGAGATGCTATAAGCCCATCAAATAAATAATGTAATGGGTTTAACTTTTGATCACGTGTCTGTCCGTCAAGACCTCGCTTCATATGTTTTGGAGCATCGAGATGACAGAATTCACTTAGTACAAGTATTACAAGAATTTCTCCATAACAGCAATCTATCCCAAGAACAAAGGGTAACTAAATACATAACCACGCAGCTTAACCCTGCTGTGCCTACGACGCAGCTGTACCTTTCGCGTCTGCATCACTCCACGACAACTGAGGACGTAGTGCAGTATTTGAAGGTGAAGACCAACTGGACTCTGAGGGTCGAAAGGTTGGAATCGCGCCACAACATCAACTTTAAGTCATTCGTGGTACGAGTTCCAACCCAACATCTACAGACCTGCCTGAAAGAGGACTTTTGGCCGAAAGGTGTCGCATATCGACGTTTCCGAGGACGGTTACGCGACACCACGCAGCGAAACACGACGCCGACAACGTTACGTGTATAGTCATAGCTTTAAGGTTTTTAATATGTATTAGTTTATTATAGCATAAGATTATTTTGTGTATTTTATCTATGGGCCTTAGTTGCCTGATAATAAAATGATTATTATTATTATTATTAACCAAACGTTCTGGGGAGGAGAAGATATTCTAATCGCCGCATCCGAGTTCTATCTTGTAAATTTGCACGTGCACTCGATACAAGACACATACTTGTGTATTCACCTACCGGCGAACCAGTACCTGGCAACACACACATCCTCTACAACGATCAGCACTATGATAGCTGGGTCGTGACCGACGACGAACATTACAACAGCAACCCAATAGATCTAATGCAAGAAACAAACAACACAACATAACAAGCCTTTAGTTAACCAGTATAACACACGTGAAGAGCAAGGTCAACCCACGAAGCCCCAGTCACAAACGAACAGCCCCCAATTAGCTAGCTCATTAACACAGTATGAACAACAAGCATCAATGTATACACAGTTATCAGACATAGTCGCAGATGTCACTGGGCTCACAATACGTAGAAATCAGCCGTCTACCGCAATAAAACATACATACTTGCCCAGACTTGCGTAAGTATTATTTATTGCGATCATCATGCAGGATAACATGGTCAAAAGGCACTCAGAAATCTCAATTGGATCACATTGTAACGCCACATGCAACAAAAAACTCTTCGAACTTATTAAAGGCGAATGGGTCGCTAGGGGCACATCCGACCATAAAATAATCTGGGGTCTACTAAGAATAAACCGAATTTCAAACAAAAAATAAAACACCAAACACAATAATACACAAAGACAACAGCAAGCTGCGAAGGAAACAACAATTTCGTCTAAGGATTTCAACTATAAACAGTGCTATTATGCCGCCCTCAATAGTAAATTCACGAAAACAAAATATAAAGATTGCATAACAAAAAAACTAAAATATATAGGAATCAACTCAACGGAAGAAAACATCGAAATACCCTGGAATACCATAACGGAAATATTAAAAGCGGCTGCCCAGGAAACTCCGATTCTTCAGCCAGTTCTCTACAGAGACCATCGACTAGCTCTTGATAACCTACAAAAGGCTAAATTCTTACAAAGTAGGCAACCAGATAATCCAAATAGACACAACCTAGTAAAAGAACGTCGGGCAACACTTCAAAAGGTTAAATATAAGGAAGAGCAAAAAGCGTGCAAGGCCTGCCTCAATGGACTGGGGAAAAACCCCCCTGCAAAACGCATGCAGATGCTATACTTTTTTACAGTAGAAACAAACGTCGAAAAAGATCTACTTATATACCGATGACCAAATGGGAGCAAATATTTAAAAAAATCCGAGGGCCGTCTTATACCAACAGTTAATATAAAAAAGCCGTTAGCCGAATTACAGTGTGGTGGACCCACTGCGAATGACGTAATGGGAATCATTAATAAAATGCGGAACGGGACAGCTTCCGGAACTGACCAAGTGGTAATCGAGCTTTACAAAGCAATGCCCCAAATAATACAAAAACCCATCACCAAACACATACAAAAGTGATTTGATTTGATTAGACACTCAAATCAAATCAAATCACTTTTCGAACGTCAAAATTACAAAAGACAGTCCCCCCAAAACGCCCGCCCTTCGAACTGAACAAAGTACCCGACACGTGGCTGATGACAGTACAGGTACCAATTCCAAAAAAACAATAACCCTAAAGATGTGAATGAATATCGCCGCATATCGGTTTGCAATGCGGGATACAGAATTTACGCCTCCTACTTAGGTACTTAAAAAACTAGATGAGATAATAACGGAATTAGGCAACTACCAAACGGCCTTTTTAAACAACAGATCAACAGACGACCATATATTTACGCCTGTTCGATCGCGAGTTTTCCATGAAGCTCGATAGATGGCGTTGTACCATTTGGGTACGTTTCTGAATCGCGGTGGCAAGAGTCTCCGCGTATATTGTATAAGGTATTGACCAAATTAATTTTTTTGTACTCGCTTTGAAAAGACATTGTTTTATTTACACAAATCGTCCTCGAGCAGTTGTCAAGTGCCGAACATTTTGGTCCTATCGAGTCGGATCGCGATAAGTGGAATCGCGTCGACAAGGTGAAGTGACAGTTTTTGTGACGTCTGGTGAGGCATAGAAACCATTGGTGGATCGCCCTGAAGTGCCTGTGAAATCCCCGGTGTGTGGGTGATCAGCGGTGTCCAGCAGTGCAGCAACGAGGTTGCGACCGGCTCCGCCAGGGGGCGCCACCAGCATTGAGGCGCACTTCATGCGGCAACGGTGACAGCTGCAGAGTGACGTGACGTGAGCAAGTGACGTCACGGACAGTGACGACACTCAGCGGTATCAAGAGTGACGACGACGCACTCGCAGCACCGACGTCTTTGGAGAGGTTTGGCAGACAAAACTGTGAGTTTCCAGTGTTTTATTATAAATTGTGAAGTTTGAAGATCAACTAAGTGCAATTACAAGTGTTCGAGACTTAAAGATTTAGTAGTAGTTTAGACTTAGAATAATTATTGTGTGTTAAAATATTGTTGTGACGGGAAATCTACCTATGTCTGATTTTCCTAACTTCAAACTTGTAAAAATTTACCGGTTTTGTTTATTGACTTATTTATTTTTCGACGGTTGCGTTTTAAGATTAGTAAATTGATATTATTACTTAGAAAACTCTGTAGCCTTTCTGTACGCAATGGAATCCTTAGGTAAATTGCAATTAAATAATAAATCAATTATAGAAAAAGGTAGAATTAACTATAAAAAATCACCTAAGGACCGTCTCACACAAAGTTACATTGAAACGAGACTAGAATCATTAGAGGTACAGTGGAAACAATTTGTTGAAACGCATAAGCGCATCATAGAAAAAGCAACCGACGAAGAATTAAAAAGGAATGTTTATTTTACGGCAGAAACATATGATGTAACCGAAGAATTGTACATAACCTATAAGTCTGAATTAAAAGAGCACTTGCTTCAAACTACTCCGTGTAAAGATGCTAAGCCAAGTAATAACAATAAACACTGTACTCAAATCAGTTCAAATGTGAAATTGCCTCAAATTAGTTTGCCTACGTTCACGGGTCTCTATTCCGAATGGGTTACGTTCCGCGATTTGTTTACGTCACTAATTCAGAAAAATGATACACTGGATGACGTTCAAAAACTCCATTATTTAAAGAGTCATCTCTCGGGCGAAGCAGAACAACTGCTTCGACACATTCCTGTGACTGCGTCTAACTATAATGAGTGTTGGTCGATTCTCAACAAAAGGTTTTTAGCTTACTGCATGCTCAAACGGCTTCTCCATCAATCGTCGATTACTAAAGAATCATCGGCAAACGTTAAAACGCTGTTAGATACAACTGTTGACTGCTTGCATGGTTTACGCAGTCTAGGTATTGACGTCAGCTCATGGGATGCAATTGTTGTTTACTTAGGCTCCGAAAAATTAGATACCGAGTCCCGTAAACTGTGGGAACTAAGAATTAGTACAAGTCCGAACGATGACTTACCTACTTTTGATGAGTTCAAAAGTTTTATGGAGTCTAGGTTTAGAGCCTTGGAATATTTAGATCCTAAAGCAAATAAACAAAATAGTGCTCGTGATAATAATGCCAAATCTTTTCATATCGCTTCTCAAAGTTGTGTATTATGTTCTGGAGACCATAAATTGTGTCACTGCAAAACATTTGCTAAGAAAGATTGTGACGAGCGTCGGGAGTTTGCACGAGTCAGTAAGCTTTGTTTCAACTGTCTAGGAGTAAACCATACCGTCTATTCTTGTCGTCAACATACTAAATGTCACCTTTGTAAGAAGAAGCACCACACACTGCTTCACCCAAAATCAACTGCCAATTCTGCTGAAGTTGTTGATAGTTCAGCAGAATCGAAGGTGGTGGCGGCTAATGCAGCCACCTCTTCCAGTCAAAGCGATACCAAACCCACTTGTTGTTTTGCGGATGTTCACAACCGCGGTCTGTTAGCCACAGCCTTGGTCAACGTTGAGTCAAGAACTGGGACTGCTGTTGTTTTAAGAGCTCTGATGGACCAGGGTTCTCAAGTCTCTTTCATCACAGAGGCTGCAGTACAGTTGCTAGGACTCAAGAAAACACCTGCTCACACCGACATATTTCGACTAGGCGATGACGAGGGAAACTCAATGCCCTCTAAGTGGATAGTTCGATTTAAATTACAATCACGTCTAGATCCCACCTTTATTTTATATGTCGATGCTTATGTATTGAATAGACTCACATCCCATCTTCCCGAGAAGAAGATCATTCAGGTATCGGCTTCGTTCTCGTCCTTAAAATGAGCTGATCCGACCTTTAATACGCCAGGGAAAATTGATTTACTGTTGAGTACGAGCGTGTCGTAGAAGTTTTATTGGATGGTTTAGTCAAGGGTCCGCCGGGATCTCCAGTCGCCCAGAAGACTAAATTGGGCTGGATCTTGTCTGGTGAGATCCCATCGTCGGCATTCTCTAAGTCAGTATGTTATCATACTGTAGTACAATCAGCGGATGTCAATGACCTTTTGCGTAAGTTTTGGGAGTTGGAGTCGGAGCCCTCAGTTCGTAGTGTAATCTTGACTGAAGAAGAACAAAAATGCGAGGAATTGTACTCTAAAACCACTAAACGCGACGCGACCGGGAGGTATGTTGTAAAACTACCATTCAAAACAAATTCGCCCAATTGCACGTCTGGGCGATCAGAGGTCATTGCCCGTAGGCGCTTTATCAACTTAGAAAATAGATTATTAAAAGAACCGGAATTAAGGACACAGTATAGTGCAGTCATTAATGAATACATTCAACTGGGACATGCTGAAGTTGTCCCTCAAGGAGATTTAGGTAAGGATGCGTTCTATCTACCACATCACGCGGTGGTGCGTGAGGATAAAATCACCACTAAGGTTAGGGTCGTCTTTGACGCTTCATGTTCAAGCCACAACGGTGTAGCATTAAATACAGAATTAATGGTTGGCCCAACCCTACAACCTGATTTGCGTCAAACTATTATGCGGTGGCGCTGTCATCCCATAAGTCTGGTCGCAGACATCGTGAAAATGTACCGTCAGGTCAAGGTTGCAGATGAGGACGTTAATTATCAGCGCATTTTTTGGCGTGACAACCCAAACGCTGAACTGAAGCATATTCGGTTGCTGCGGGTTACTTTTGGAACGTCCTCTGCGCCATACCTAGCGGTCCGGTCTCTGCAGCAACTAGCTCGAGACGAAGGAAACGACTTTCCTTTAGTGGCAGACGGAGTCCTTACATCGTTCTATGTAGACGACCTCTTGACGGGTTGTCAATCTGTCGCTGAAGGGGAACTTATTTATCACCAGCTGAATCAGTTGTTAGGTCGTGGGGGCTTCAAGCTTCAAAAGTGGTCCAGCAGCAGTGACGAATTGTTAACCAAAATTAACGAGGATACTGCTAGGCAGGACAATCTGGAACTTAAGATGGATACACTTACTAAAATTTTAGGATTAACTTATCAAAGAAAGTTAGATGAGTTTAGATACACTGTGCAACTTCCCCCGTCCGTAACCCCCATAACCAAGAGAAAGGTGATCTCTGATATCGCTCGCTTATTTGACCCTCTTGGCTGGCTTGCGCCGGTGATAATAACAGCCAAGGTGTTTATTCAACGCCTGTGGTTAGCAGGCTCCAAATGGGACGATGTACTTCCAGATCACCTGTTAAAAGAATGGCTTAATTATAGAAACAACCTTAACCATCTTAGGGACTTCCGTTTACCATGGTGGATTAACACGAGTCAACTTGACGTCCTGCTAGAGTTGCACGGATTCTCTGACGCCTCAAATGTCGCTTACGCAGCCGTTGTCTATGTTCGTTGCATTGATGTCAAAGGTCACGTTCATGTTAGTCTAGTTGCGGCTAAAACCAAGGTGGCCCCTGTCAAACAAGTATCCATACCTCGTTTGGAGTTATGTGGCGCTGTGCTGCTGTCAAAACTTCTGCATGAAGTTTCCGACACCTTGGGTATCTGTAAAGAAAACATACATGCATGGACTGACTCGACAGTGGTGCTCGCCTGGTTGAGCAGCCACCCCAGCCGCTGGAAGACCTTTGTCGGCAACAGAGTGTCTGAAATACTTACCGTTATGGAGAATAGTCAGTGGTCGCACGTCCAGTCCAGTGATAATCCCGCAGACAGCGCATCGCGCGGCGTGAATCCCTCCGAGTGCGCTAACCTAGAGTTGTGGACACGGGGATCTAGTTGGCTGAAAAATAAAGAAATTAATTATAGTAGAAGGGAAATTAAAGAAACTAACCTCGAGGAAAGAAAATCATTACTAGCATGCAACACAGTAGTAAAGGAAACAAGTGAGAATTGTATATTTTTAAAATATTCATCTCTTAGAAAACTTACCAGAGTAGTAGCTTATTGTAAAAAATTCTTAAAGTTTAAAAATAAAAATTATACTACTAAATTCGATAATTTTCTAACATATTCTGAAATTCAAGGGGCATTACTTACCTGCATTAAATTATGCCAAGGGGAACATTTTGGATCAGAGATGGATAGTTTAAAGATAAATGGAGAAATAAATAAAAAAGGGGTACTTACCTCGCTCAATCCTTACCTGGATCGAGAACAGATTTTGAGAGTTGGGGGCAGGTTACACAGGGCCAACCTTCACAAAGACTCGAAGCATCCTATAATTCTTCCTCGTAAGTCACATTTACCCCGCCTTTTGATAGCTGACGCTCATGAGAGCACGTTGCATGGTGGGCCTCAGTTAGTTCTTAATTATTTACGATCCAAATATTGGATAATAAATGCAAAAGGTATCGTTAGACACTACGTACGCAAATGTGTTATTTGCATCCGTCATTCCGCTCGGTCTGTACATCCTTTAATGGGGTCATTGCCTTCTGCTAGGGTCAATGCTAGCCGACCTTTCTTTAGAAGTGGCGTGGACTATGCAGCCGATCTATTCTGTAAAAATCTCACCGTGATAACTTAGGTGAAGTGAGCTTCAAGTGAGCTGTCAATCCACCTGATGCTTGGGATTGGTAGTGTTGACAGCTCACTTCACGCTCACTTCACCTTAGTTTTCACGGTGAGTTTTTTTTACAGAATAGCATGGCAGGTCCTATTAGCGTCCGTCCTAGCAAAGGTCGCGGTTATCACTCCACCAAAGGCTACATATGCTTGTTCGTGTGTATGGCCACTCGAGCCATACATTTAGAAGTCGTCAGTGACATGACATCTCAAGCCTTTTTAGCAGCCTTTAAGCGCTTTACAGCGAGGAGAGGCTATTGTGGTAAGATGTGGAGTGATAACGGCACTACTTTTGTTGGAGCTAACAAGGAGTTGAAAGCATTGTTCAACCACGAAAGGTCCGGCATAGCAACTGATATTGCCGATTGGTTGGCAACCAACGGAACCACCTGGAACTTCATTCCACCTCACTCCCCGAACTTTGGGGGGCTTTGGGAGGCGGGAGTGAAGTCGACCAAACACCATCTCGAAAGAGTGATTGGTAGAAGTACACTCACTTTTGAGGAACTGACAACAGTCCTTGCCCAAATAGAAGCCTGTCTGAATTCCAGGCCTATTTCCACCATCAGCACTAACCCAGAGGATCCATGCCCATTAACACCGGGTCATTTTCTAGTAGGCGAGCCCTTGCTTCTCGTACCCGAAATGAATTTCGAGAATTCTAATATTAGTACATTGAGAAGATGGCAGTTGACTCAACGCATGGTTCAGGACTTCTGGCGCAGGTGGTCGCGTGAGTATCTGGTTCAATTCCACCAACGGAACAAATGGGCGCACCAAACCGTGGAACCGAACTTGGGTGACGTAGTGTTGGTTATGGAAGATGATCTTCCACCTGCAAGATGGCTCTACGGTCTCATTACCGAAAAGCATACTGGCTCGGACAAAATCACGAGAGTAGTTACATTGCGCTGTAAAGGTTCTATTATTAAAAGACCAGTGTCGAAGCTAATTGTGCTTCCTATCACTTCATAAATGTTCTTGTTCACTTTTTTATTTGTATTCATTAATTGTTGGTTAAGTTACAATTTAAGTTTAGAATTAAGATTATTAAGATTTTATATGGGTTTAGGTTTATTTGCAATTTTTTTGTCGTTCGCATACAGTCCACTAGTGTTTACACTTCCCACCAATTCTTGTTCTATTTCACTGTGGGCGGTAATTTAGTTTTGTTATTAGATTTAAGCTAAGTTCTGGACATTCTGTCCATGGTGGGAGGGATGTTCGATCGCGAGTTTTCCATGAAGCTCGATAGATGGCGTTGTACCATTTGGGTACGTTTCTGAATCGCGGTGGCATTGAGTCTCCGCGTATATTGTATAAGGTATTGACCAAATTAAATTTTTTGTACTCGCTTTGAAAAGACATTGTTTTATTTACACAAATCGTCCTCGAGCAGTTGTCAAGTGCCGAACAACGCCTAAAATGGTCTTAGACGAAGAACGAAGAAAAAAATGAAGAAAAATACCGGAAATGAATAGTAGAGAAACCTCTGACGATAACATTAATAATAGCAACATCTAACACAACACAGCAGAGCAACGACATACAAAAGAACCGAGAAAGCAGTAGAACCCCGCCAAAAGACTCAAAGATGAAGCTCGACCTTAACCAACCTGTCGGCAAGGTCGTTAAAAGATGCCCATCCTTAGATATAATTACCCATCTCTCCACTAGTCCAATGCTTGCTCTAGGATGCATATCCGGTAGGCTCTTAAATCCTTACCTATCCTTCGGGCACGTCTTCCCTACCATTACCGCGCCCCCCGGTCTATTCCTTGATATGCAATGGTCGCTGTAGCACCATGAACATGAGGCTACAGGAGCTAGTGCGAATCTTGGGGTTCATTCGATTAATCGAGTCTGGTTTAACCATGCTGGGATCGGTGCAATTCATTCATTCATTCATTCATCCCGTGGTCGCATGCTACCGTAACTTTGTATAGTTAGTACAGCGGCATGCGACCACCGAACGGTACTTTCTTGTTTCATCCTTTTCAGTAGTCGGGTTTTAGTTTTTAACTTATTTTTTATTTAATTATTTTGGGGCTTATTTCAGTGATATTTATATTTTTGAAATGTGCTAATTAAGCCCTTTCATTTGATACCTAACACCACAGAATATATAATAGTACTACGTACAGAAGTTGCACTCTTTTCAATCTCGAAGAAAGTCGCCATTGTAATAGCCGTCGGTGCTCCATGGACCAATTGAAATTTTACCAATTGGTCTATGGGGAAAATGACATGTTTCCATCGTCCAAATACCAACTGGACTACGAGGAATTTGAGAAATGTTCCACTGCCCAGTTTAATAGTATAGTAAAGCCTTGTGTAAATACGAGAGGTTTTTTGGTTTTAAAGATATACCTGTAAATATGCAAGAGAGCGATTCCTGGCCACAGTGGAATATTTATAAGGCGGATTACAGTAAGTTGTATTATATGATAATGAATCATGACTGGTCGCCTATGTATAACATAAGCGAGCCGGAGGAGTGTTTGAATTATTTCTATGATATAATGAATGGTATTATTGATGATTGTGTTCCCAGGAAAATGCGACGCAGCCGTGTAAGTTCTAGGTACCACCGCAGATATTATTCGCGACATAAAATTAAAAGCACTGCTTCATAAGAAGTGCAAAATTAGTGGATTAACGAGTGATTACGAAATGTTTTCTTAGTGTAGAGCTAGGGTTAAAATAACGATAGAATTGGCACACGACAGACACCTAGAGAATGTGCAATAAAATCTCGCAAAAGATCCTAAATACTTCTGGGATTATGTGAGAAGCAAAAAGGGTATAGTGAACCGAAAAAAAATCACAAAATTGGTCTTTATCGGACATCGAAGCGAATTTGCAAATTTTTTCAAGTCGTATACAGTCCCCTGAAAGCTAAACTAGACGTGCAAGCCGCCGTGGCAGAGAGTAACACAAGTAGTTCCCGAGTACATATAGGGAGTATTGATAGGACCCAGGTGAGGGAGGCGCTAACTAAACTTAAACCTAAGCGTTAGGCGGGACCAGATGGCATCCCACCATTTATTATTAGAGACTGCAGGATTATTTAACACAACCGCTATTATACTTATATAATGTATGTTTTGAACAGTCATACTTTCCGGAACGCTGGAAAATTACACAAGTAATACCAGTACCTAAGGGCGAAGCAGGGAGTGAAGTTAGTGGGTATAGGCCTGTGGCGGTGCTGTCGGTACCAGCGAAGGTATTTGAGTCAGTAATCCATTATTGTCTCTTAAACCAGGTTTCAGTCACGTTGTCCGACTCGCAGCATGGGTTTAGGCCGGCTCGTAGCACGACTACAAATCTGCTGAATTTTATGGCATATGTGGTTCCTAGCGTGAATTTAGGAGTGCAGGTCGACGCTGCATACTTTGATTTTAAAAAGCTTTCGATCTGGTCGATAATGACATTTTATTGACAAAGCTTGCGGCAGTCGGATGCACTCCTAAATTGCTAAAATTCTTTGCTGATCATATGAGTAACAGAAAGCAGTATGTAGAATATGCTGGGTACAAATCTGAGCCCTATTTTATGAGATCAGGCGTAAGTCGGGGCAGTAATTTAGGGCCACTTCAATTTATAATAATGGTGAATGACTTGCCCGAGGTCGTCAGGAATGCAAAGTGCCTGTTGTTTGCTGACGATCTAAAATTGCTACGGGCTGTGAAAGAGCAGAAGGACTTAGAGCGCTTACAGGAAGATATAGACAGGGTTGTTGAATGGGGAAAGAAGAATAAGTTGGTGTTTAATACGTCAAAGTGTTCGGTAATAACTTTTAGTAGGATGAAAGTGCCCAAGAAGTATGACTATAGAGTGGACAACACGGTATTGAAAAGAACGGAAACGGTGAGGGATTTAGGAGTGCGCCTTAACCGGTTGAATGCCGTAATTACAGACACAATTAAAAAGCCATTGTGTCTCGTGTAGATCTACGTTCCGGCATACGAAAGGTTAACTCGGACCTGGCATTTCGTAATCACATCGTAAATGTTTATAAAAAAGCCTATAGGAACCTAGGTTTCGTACTAAGACGAGCAGAGGGTTTTACAAGCATCGCTGCGCTAACTTCTTTGTACAATGCATTGGTAAGAAGTCAGCTCGAATGTAACGCAATCATATGGGCTCCGCATGAAGCTAAATATAGTCTAATGCTGGAGCGTATACAAAATAAATTTACTAGGTTTCTGTACCTAAGGTGGTATGGTGTATATCCATTTTATCCATTGATGTATCCAACTTTGTTTGTTATAGGCATGGTGGGATACAATAATATATAATAATAATAGTTATAGGCATGGGGCTCTTGCTACCTATATTTTTAAAATATTACGTGGCAAGACTTCAAATCCAGGTATATTAAAAGAAATAAACCTGAGTGTGCCCGACAATTATGTATTGCGAAGGCGACAGCCACGGCTATTGGCGGTGCCCAGTAGTAGGACCAATCTACTGAGTACCTAAAGCCTCTATAACGCGTACCTTGCGTATACTTAATGACGTAGCAGACGGCATAGATCTTTTTACTTGTTCTCTGAGTGAGTTCACAAAAAACACGATGTACTTATAGAATATGTTATGGTACATGATAAAACTGTAATTATGGCCACACTATTGAATTAGGAAATTCCTGTAATGATAGTGATGTTGAGTTAATAAATAAATAAAAAGGTATCTCTCTTATTTTTAAAGTTGACAGAAATAGACAAGATTTTGACGACGTAAACAGTGCACTATCAATAGTTACGGATTGGTATACGTCAAATAACCTAGTTCTCAATGCCCAGAAAACGAAATGTGTAAAGTTCGCCTTACCGAATGTTAGAAATCTAGGAACCAACATCGTCTTAGATAAAGTGGTGCTTGAAACTGTGGGCCCGGCTTTCGTCGGCTTTTTCGTGTCATACTTTCTAGCGGTGACATAACTTAATACGAACTTCAGTCTAATGTCTAAAATTTGTACGAAAAATGTACGAAATTGTACGCTAAATTAAAAAAAAATGGACTTCAAAGACTTCGCAGAAAACAATAATCAACGTGTCACCGCCAGAAAGTATTCTTTCTAGCGGGCGCTATATATTTCACTAAGTAGTATTTCACTTATAGACTTTGTTATGGGCCAAGAAAAATGTACGAAAAGTGTACGAAATGGTACGCTAAATAAAAAAAATGTACTACAAAGACTTCGCAGAAAACAATAATCAACGTGTCACCGCCAGGAAGTATTCTTTCTAGCGGGCGCTATATATTTCACTAAGTAGTATTTCACTTATAGACTTTGTTATGGGCCAAGAAAAATGTACGAAAAGTGTACGAAATGGTACGCTAAATAAAAAAAATGTACTACAAAGACTTCGCAGAAAACAATAATCAACGTGTCACCGCCAGGAAGTATTCTTTCTAGCGGGCGCTATATATTTCACTAAGTAGTATTTCACTTGTGGACTTTATTATGGGCCAAGAAATATGTACGAAAAGTGTATGTTCAATTTCTATGACAGTCTGGGTATATCAATACTCGTAGGTATATTAATTAGTTAATAATATTTGTGACAAACCAAATTCCACGCAGACGAACGAGCAATAGCTAGTTTTCCATAATTAAAGTAACCATTTATACGAGTAGTACAGACCAATGCGCTACGCTGACTGTTTGTCAGTACAATCATGATAAATAGTTTCCTTTTTCCTAATCACTAATAAATAATTACCTACCTACTCTCGAACTTGTCATGCGACAAATAATATAATAGGGCGTGTACTGAGAAAACCTAAGACATATCCTTATTTACTATCGACCATACTAGGTGGCGCTCAAAATAATTCTACATTCTATAAATACGATCATTCCGTAATAAGTATCGAATAATCTTTATCACAATTAAACAAAAGTACGTTTTCAAATTTGTAGTAAGTACATAGTATTAATTTGCATTCGTATTATTAAAATTGCTTAAGTAATAGTGAATCCATAAATGTTCTGTACCTGTTTAATCTTTAAATAAGTACTACAGACAAACCTGTCAACATTTGTCATTAGCTAGGTACCGCTTTTTTGATAACAGATGGCATTGTGCCGAAACGTCACTATTTTACATCGCGGTGTTAAGATTCTCCTGCGAAACATGACCTCATCGGTACCTTTTGGAATAAATTGTCTTACTCTGGAATTGAAACCTTGTGAATTATCTAATCCGTAATTCCGTACTGATAAATTAGCTATCTAATCTACGTAAAGTTTTGTATTTAAATAATATAATGAAACGCGGTAAACGTTTATCTGTAAGCTTAGAAGAACAAAAATCTGCGTTGGAACCGTATAAACATTGTTTTAAAAAGGATTCTATCCCAAATTCGGAAAATCAGATTTATAAAAATGTTTCTAAAGCACTTAACCTTCGTATGTCACCGAAAGCCCTATACTTAACAGTGAAAAGGAATTTTGTAATTTTTTTTTTGAAGAAAGTTTGGTTAGCAGTACAGTTGGTAAAAGTGATAATGATATCCAGAATGACTCTTCCTCATCAAGCAGTAGCCAGTCGAACGTAAGTACTGATTCCACAAGTTTTCAACCTGAAACATGTACATTTGAGATAGAACTACAAGAATGGAATTTATTAAAACCAGTTGAATACAGGGTGTTACGGAAAGGGTATATCAATACAAACGGGTTGAAGAGTGTATCTGGTCTAGAATCTCTGTACAAAATTTCAGCTCAAAAACATTAACTTTGAAAATGCTTAATATTTTTTTATTTCGACATCACGGCGCTGCACTGGCGCGCGGCGGCGTGATGTGCGTGTACTAGGCGCACAGACACACTACAGATAATGGATAATGACCCTCGTAGTGCGGTGACACGTTTGTTATGATTACAATTTAATAAACTATCGAAATAAAAAAATATTAAGCATTTTCAAAGTTACTGCTTTTGAGCTGAAATTTTGTACAGAGATTCTAGACCAGCATGTCGATTCTGTAAAAATCTCACCGTGAAAACTTGCGTGAAGTGAGTTGTCAGTGTCATCCCACTGATGCTAGGGATTGACCAAGCAAACATTTACAATCATAATCGAGATTTTAATAATATTTTTTAAGCTAATCTTATTGAAAATTTTATATAATTTCAAAGCTTTTAGTGGTCAAAACATTATTATTTTGTGGGTTTTTGAAAATAAAATAGCAAAACATAAACTTAGTCAGAAACTCAATGTTGTTTTTTTCTTAAAGTTGTATAAAATAGATATTACTACACCTATCCAGAAGGTAAAGGCACCTTAAAATCGCTGAAAATATGCACATAAACCACCTAATCTCTTGAAGAAGCTTGACTTTCGCTGTAATAGTAAGAAATGCTCAAGATGTTATTCATAAGAAAACAGGACTTTTCTTTTCTGGCCGGCACTTCAATTTTTGAATACCTTATGAACTTATGAACGATGAGTTTATGAAATACAAACTTATTTTTGCAGTAGATCAAATTAATTATGTGCATGCGTGAATATTCAACCCAACTACGGAACCTTTCACTGTGCGTGGTTCGACATAAACGTGGCATTTTTTTTTATTTGTTTGGGAAACTACCACAAAAATAAACAATTCCTATTACTCAAGTAAACTAATAGAAACCAAAACTACCAAGCTTATAAAACTAACAAAACATATTGAAATGTAAAGTGATTGCGGAATACGTAATTTATACAATTAATTTAACGTCATTCTCAAACTTTAACTCAGCCTACCTAAAAAATATATACTGGGCATTCTGTAGCAAACGATTATCTTAGAAAAGCATCAAAAATAAATAATTGTACAATAAATAAAAATAATTTTAAACGGCGAGCGCATTCCGAAGATAAATTCAAATATAGAAACAATTCGGCGCGAAATTCAATATGACTACGGTCAAAGGTCCTCAGATACTGACTCATTTTCAATTGAATGTCCAAAAAACTATTAAAATTACATTAGAAAAGCATAAATCATTATTACAAACAATGCTTATTGTATTTAATGCTTAAAATAATTTTATTTCAATTTCTGAGTATCGATTTCCGACATATTAATTACCCGAGTCAATCTTAAATTAAAAAAAAAATTGTTTAGCATAATCGCTTTCGCACATCATTACGATAAAAAAAAAAAAAAAAATGGACGGCGATTTTGAACACAAACTGAGTAGTGGTAATGAATAATTGAATAATACGTGTTATTCGACCTGTGTTTCAATATTACGTTAGGATTTGGGCATTTTCGTGTTGTTAATAATATTTCCAATAATATTTGTCACATTTTAAATCTTATCTACATGTGTGTGTGTGTGATATTTCTGAAAAGTAAAAATGTAAACACGCACGATTGTCGCGAACTTCGACATCAAAAAAACTTTTTTACAAAAAAAAACAACCGACTTCAAAAAAAACACTACAAAGTGATAAATAACTTTAATTTCGGAAGTCGGTGTCGTTGATTCCGCATTTTCGTTTTTTGACACCGACTTCCGAAATTAAAGTTATTTATCACTTTGTAGTGTTTTTTTTGAAGTCGGTTGTTTTTTTTTGTAAAAAAGTTTTTATTTTTCACTTTTTAGTTGTACCCCACAAAAAAGTAAACAAAAATATCGTTAATGTAGATAAATTTTTAGATTTTTGTTGATTTTTCAAAAACCGCTTGTCCGAATAAGATAAAATTTTCATGGGACCATTTGGGAAGTATACCCTTTCCAACAAAAAAAGAATTTTTCAAATCGGTTGGCAAACGACGGAGTTATGCGCGAACAAACATAAAAAAAAAAAAAAAAAAAAAAAAATACAAACATTCGAATTGAGAACCTCCTCCTTTTTTAGAAGTCGGTTAAAAAACTTCATTACCACTACTTATTTTAACTGGAACAATGGATGAATTCGTCAAATATTAAATGATGTATAATTCACTGCCCCTGTGGTGGAGTTTGGATGTTCGAAATCCCCAATTTTTATGTTTTGTAGCCTCGACCACTACTGTCAACAAAATGGCGATTATCGCATTTACGGACTTGAATTTAATAAAGGTAAAGTAATAAGCTTGCACGCTAAATATGAAATATTTAATAGCGTTAACATATGAGTTTTTTATCCAACTCTCTTAATTAACGCACATTCATAAGATTTGATGGGTAGCATAATTAATATTTACATAATCAATATAATTATGTAGAAAAAATGTAATGCAATTTGTGTGTCAGCAAGCGTAACTAGATTAATAATATGCCTACATATTTATGTTATAAGGTTTGGATCTTTTACGTGTGGTTTACCTAGAGATGATATAAAAAAACCTATATGTGCTTTTACGTATTATGTACTTATCTATACAAACATTACACCAATCACTGAATAGGTACTTGCTTAGCACAATTTCTTATATTATATTATCTTAAATGTAGGCTGACTAAATTGACTTTTTCAATATACAAACACAGTTGGATTTAGACATTAAAATCTCTAAAAGCATTAAATAATTAGGAACTAATTATTGTCACTGTACTCGAATACGTACAGGCTTATGTACATTCTACATCAAGGAATATACTACTCTCTATAAACGAGTTGTACATTGTCGTCAATGGCATGAAAGCAAAAAAAAAAGTTCACTTGATACTAACGACAACCCCTACTTAATACGCATGCGCTGCCGCTGCGTGATATATGGATCATTCCGAATTATGCCATCATCGCCCACAGCGCTCACATAAATAATTTGCGTTCCGATTTAGATAAATCACCATCATGGCAGATGAGAGTCAAAACTATTTTCACTTGATTATGTACTCACGGTTGGATTATAGTATTTATTTGTGTGTACACCACGAATTTCTTATTCTTTGGTAAGGTGGCGACTGTAGCCGGAAGCACAATTTCGAAAATGCCACGTTAGCTTAACGAAACCGGTTTGAACTGTCAAAATACCACGCTTGACAACCGTACGGCGTGGTAAGATTATGCGGGGAATAATAGGTAATTTATACCATACAGAATAATTGGGGTCAATGTGTAAGCACGCTGTAATCGATTACAGTGCAATTCGGAATGTTCCAATTTTCACTCCACGGTAACCATGGCAACATCACTTCACGCGCGTCGCTCATTGGCTACGGTTTCGTCACCACTCGCCAATCATGGGCGACGCGCGCCGCTTGACCGGTTAAGGGTTACTTGCATCAAAAATACAGATCTTAGTTATTTAGTATCTATCTACAATAATGTTATAATTGCACGCGTTACAGGTTAAATAAGTATATTATTATTATTATTAATTAATACAAAATCTGGTTAATTGTTGAAAACAAAATGCACACAACTGACTTTTTAAATGTACAAACACGGTTGGATTTAGACATAATATCTAAAAGCGTTGAAATAAATAGGAACTAATTTCTGAACTCGATTACGAACAGGCTTACGACCATGGTCGTCAATTATAGAAATAAATAAAAACTTAATTTAATATTAATGACAGCGCCTAACGCGCAAGCACTTCACGCGATCCACATCAAAATAATCTCCAATGTGATAATGACAGTGACTAACCTAACGCGCAAGCGCGGCGTGAAGTGTTCACTTCACTCGATTTACGACATTAAATGTCGTGAGTCGGGTGAAGTGAACACTTCACGCGATCCACATCAAAGCTCGCGCCTCAGGCTGTATTGACTAGTCAGTCTAAGAAAAAAAAAAAGAAAAAATAAACAACACTGAGTTTCTGGCTAAGTTTCTGTTTTGCTATTTTATTGTAAAACCCCACAAAATATTAATGTTTTGACCACTAAAATGTAGGTATTTTAGTGGTCAAAACATTAATATTTTGTGGGGTTTTAGCTTTGAAATTATATAAAATGATCAATAGAATTAGCATAAAAATTATTATTAAAATCTCGATTATGATTGTAAATGTATGCTTGGTCAATCCCTAGTACAGTACCCGGCGATAAATATTGCACATCGATCTTTGGAAAGAGACAATCGGCTAATTTCGGCTTCGTAGAGCGTTATCTCTGTCGCACGAAATACAAACAGCCCGGTATCTATTAGGAGCTGTTAAAACAATTATGATTTGCTTCTTTTGATAGTTCTTTTTATTCTTTGTATAAAATACACCAATTTTTCTATAAATGGTTGCTTTAGGTTGGGGTAAAATAAAAAGGGTCCCCTATTTTTCCTAAAGATGCCATAGTACAACTTTAAATTATTTAAATTTGGGGGTGTTAATAACTCTAGATATATATTTTGAACTGGACGCGACCGCACTCTATCGCACTTGAACAACGACTGACAAAACGCCAGTTAACGTCACATAGGTAGTGTGTGACAGAGATAACGCACTACGAAGCCGAAATTAGCCGATTGTTTCTTTCCAAAGGTCGATGTGCAATATTTATTGCCGGGTACTGTATCAGGTGGGATGACACTGATAGCTCACTCCACGCTCACTTCGCCTAAGTTTTCACGGTGAGACGGTTACAGAATCGCACGGCAGATACACTCTTCAACCCGTTTGTATTGATATACCCTTTCCGTAACACCCTGTATATGCGAAAAAGATATGATTCATTGAAATGTTCGTACAGACATTACCGAAGAAAAAGCCTACCAAAACGTAAATGGACTAACATTTTTTGTGAATTCATTTGGGATAAAACCTCAAATAAGTGTGTTTGGATGTTCAAAGACAACTTGCCTATGGATGATTACTCCGTTAAAGTAAATGGATCTTGTAAAATATGTGGAGGTACGATTAAAATTAACACAGAAAAATTTGAAACAACAATACGTTTTCATTGCGTAATGTCTAATGTAGATCATAAACAAGATCACGGTAAAATAAAAAATAGATTGACTTCATATAAAAAGAAAGAAATTGCTACTAAATTAGAGAATGAATATCCTATAGTGCTGATAAATAAAATGATAAATAAACTCGTTAAGGATACTGATATATTAGAACCGCCATTTGTACCGAAATTGAAATCTTTACAAAATATAAGAAGCCAGAATCTTTCAGAGAATTACTGTCATAAAATAGCTATAGTTTCTTTGTGGATAATGACGTTTACTGAACCATTTAAAACAATTATAAGAAAATTTTCAGTATATCCATTTTTTGTTTACCTATTGCTGGACACAGTTGCAATTAGATGTTTTCAACAACATAGCTTCACAATTATACACAGTGTTGAGTATTGATGCCACTGGCTCCATATTTAAAAATATTATTCCCCCTGTCGATCCCGATAAAAAATATAAGCCTAAACATTTGTTTCAATACATTGTACTGATGAAAATAAAAAATGGGTCTATACCAGTAAGTCAAATGGTATCTGAAACGCATACAGAGAGTATTTACGATTGGCTCAAAACGTGGATAAAAAATATGAGAATAAAACCAAATGAAGTTATTTGCGATGACTCCTCAGCATTAATTGGTGCAATCATACGAGCGTTTACGCGGTTCGATTCATTGAAGGATTACTTAAAACAATGTTTTTTAATATCAGAATGTAGCAAGGGCCAGAACTTACCAGAATGTTTTTTACGTTTAGATACGTCCCATTACGTCAAGAACTCATACGGATTGAATTGTTTCGAATTCGTTGATATAAGAGTAAAGTCATTTTACATAAAATATCTCTATTTATTAAAATCATGCACTAACTATGAAGAAGCAAAGCAAATAATTGTAAATTTAGCTATCGTCGCGTTACATAGATTTGATAACCGGCACAAGGATAATACTAAAAGCAGATGTGAAAATGCTAAAGACGAATTAAAAGAGAAAGCGAATAGGGAAAAAGAAAATGAAAAAGAAATGGAAATATTAATCGAGGAAGATAACAAATTAAATTTAAACGATATTGACATTGAAGATTTTAGTATAATTTCGTGGTTTGACAAGATTGTTGGAAAAGAAAAACTTCTTTCTGACATCAGTGATGAAACTGATCATGATAATATGCACTACTTGCCTTCTTTTGTTGATTCGCTAAGGAAAATCATAGCTAAGTTACCGCTTTGGACAAACGTTATGGTACCATATTTTAAATCTCCATACCAGACAGCTACCAGTAGTAATATTGAATCGTACTTTAAAAACATCAAACAACTTTTACTAAATAACAGGAAGGGTTTATCAAAAGTAGATGACTTTATAAAACGACACGTTGAATACTTATCGGGTGAATTGAAGGCTGCAAAATCCATGTACTCAACAGTTGAGACAAAGTCATGCAACCCCAAGAGTAAAACAGTTGTATCTGTTATTAAAGAAGAATTTTCACAGGATTCAATATTTGCAAAAGAACCTAGTCTAATAGAGAACTGGAGAAATAAAGCGTATGATAGAAAGCCATTAAGCTTAAAGGAAAAAACAGAACCAAAAAAAAGGGCCTCTCAAATTGACATTTTGCCTAACGGAAGCATATCTAATTCAGGATTAGTCAACATTATTGTAAAAAATACATGTGCTTTCGACTCTATTGTACAGTCATTTTTAGTTGCGTGTCTTGACAGTCAGCTATTTTTTGATTTTATTAGATCGGAAAGATGTCAATTTTTTCAATTAGTTTGCCATTTAATTAGAAAAGACTAAAATGTCAACGTCTTGAAGCTGCGCACTGACATCGTTTCTCAACATTATCCATCTATTAAGACTGGAAACTTAAAGTCGATTAATTGTATATGCAATGTTACCTATATACTCGAAAAAGTTCTTAATGGAGACGTTTATAGCATATGCACAACAAAAACTTGTGATACTTGTGATAAATCACTTCAAAGATATACTGCGATACTTCCACTGAATTTATTAATTTTGTCAGATAAAGGACTAGCAGCTTTAGAAGAATCTGCATCGTCTATGATAAAAGATCAGATCTCTCCTTGCAATAATGATTCATGCAATGGTAATACTGTACTAAGATATGAAAGGAGAATGGCAGAAGTTCATAGAACGCTGGCATTAAACTTTTTTAGTTTCCACAGAAATAAAAGTGGCATGGTTTGATAGGGAATATTATGAGCTTTTGTTAAAAAAATAAATAAAAAATAATAACAATGGGTTAAAGAGAAATCTTAATTTTTGTAAAAGTGAGGTTAAGTGCATTAATGTTTGTACTTTAATAGGCTATTTTACCTCTATTACTATTTTAACGCATAAATGCTTATTGTATGCATAACATATTGCTAATTATGCTTTGTGATGACTTCAAAAATGATAAATAACTAATTGTTGAAGTTTGTTTAGTTCAATGATTAACCCACTGATCATAGACCTAATGACAGTTTCAAGTGTAGATACTCGGTCAGTTTTAATTAAACTAAGTAGTCACAGAAAACTCAGGAGACTCTAGAGACTCACTTATCGGAATCTAAGCATATAATAGGAATAATAATAATCAATAAGAATAATAATAAAATAATAATCTAAGCATATAGGAAACGTCGAGGTCCAAGTCTAGCAACAGTCGTTCAGAAAGGTAGGAGTCTTCGAAATCCAAAAGCTAGCCAGGTCGTTGTAAAAATCCACGTAAAACTTTGGGCGCACAAAACATTCACACCAGCACAAAATAGTAGCGAGCGAGCGAATGTGACTTGTGAAGTTTTGTGTGTCATCTTAGTCTATCAAAAAGTACTCTGTGCTCAACTTCTAAAGAGTCATGTTTGTTTGTTTGCCATGACAACACTGTCATATAGTATAACAAATCCAAAAAGCCTTGTTTCCGGCTGCTCAACTTACTCATATTTAACGAGATTTAATCCCAATTCTCAATAATAAAGTTAATCTGGCTATCAATACATAAAAATAAGCGCTTTTTTTTTTAAATAGCTTTGAATTCTGTACCTTTCCAAAATTAGCAATGCCAAAAACTGCCATCTCCTTTCTGATCATACACTCTTTTTTGAACTAGATGAAACCATTTACATAAAAAATATACCAAATCAAATAACACTACAGAATAAGTCATACAAAATAATATCCGTAATTGAGTACATACCTGGTGGAGATGGACATTACCGGGCGCACTGCAAACTGAACGACATGTGGGAACTATTTGACGATATGGCCAAAAAAGTAACTAGATCAACATCCAAGGCAATTACGTGTCATTTATTGATGTACATAGGAAGATGATTAAAAGTAAATAATTATTTATAATCGAATGTTTTATTAACTAATTAATATACCTACGAGTATAGATATACCCAGACTGTCATAGAAATTGAACATACACTTTTCGTACATATTTCTTGGCCCATAATAAAGTCCACAAGTGAAATACTACTTAGTGAAATATATAGCGCCCGCTAGAAAGAATACTTCCTGGCGGTGACACGTTGATTATTGTTTTCTGCGAAGTCTTTGTAGTACATTTTTTTTATTTAGCGTACCATTTCGTACACTTTTCGTACATTTTTCTTGGCCCATAACAAAGTCTATAAGTGAAATACTACTTAGTGAAATATATAGCGCCCGCTAGAAAGAATACTTCCTGGCGGTGACACGTTGATTATTGTTTTCTGCGAAGTCTTTGTAGTACATTTTTTTTAATTTAGCGTACAATTTCGTACATTTTTCGTACAAATTTTAGACATTAGACTGAAGTTCGTATTAAGTCATGTCACCGCTAGAAAGTATGACACAGTTTTTCTGGGAATAACAGTAGATGCCAAACTTCAGTGGGGACCACATATATCAAGCCTAGCAGGAAGGCTCAGTTCAGCTGCCGCCGCCGTCAGGAAAGTAAGACAATACACTGACGTTGATACAGCTCGTTTAGTCTATTTTAGTTATTTTCACAGCGTTATGTCCTACTGTATTCTGCTGTGGGGCAAAGCCGCTGATATTCAAAATATATTTGTCCCGCAAAAACGAGCTGTTCGAGAAATTTACCAGCTAGGCGCCAGATTTTATCTAAGAGATTTTTTTAAAGATATTGGTATTCTCACGGTTTCATCGCAGTTCATCTTTGCAAACATCTTATAATATGTTAGGCAAAATATACACTTGTACACTAAAAACAGTGATACTCACAATGTTAACACTAGAAATAAGGACAAACTACGTGCTCCCTTTCACCGGCTTCATAAGGTTCATAACTCATTTGATGGGCTTGGTATAACCTTTTATAACAAGCTTCCTTCTTCCTTGCTAGATTTGCCTTTTAATGCGTTTAAAGCTCAAGTAAAATCCAACCTTTGTTCAAAAGCATACTATTCCATCAACGACTATTTACGATAAGAATAGTTGGTCGCCCTGATTAACTCAAGACAATTTTTACGTTCTTTCTCCAGAATTAGCTTACTGACAGGTTATATGAGTTCATATAATTGTTTTTTTTAATTATTTTTTTTTATTTGAGAGTTTTAGTCTACTTAGTATTGTATAAAATCAATTATTTTCTAACTTAACAGACAGCTGTGCTGCTGGGAAGTTTGTTTCGCCACTTCTTCTACCCAGCGAAAGCACTAGGAAGTGGTGAAGGGCGGGCGTTTTGGGGACTGTCTTTTGTAATTTTGACGTTCGAAAAGTGCTGATTCTCAGCCTAGTTTGAATAAATGACTTGATTTTTTCTTTTTGCCGTCCCTGCTCAGCTATCAAATTTTCGCTCTTCATAAATGCTTGTTCAAAAATCCTCTGGGCTTTCCCCTATCATGCTAAAGAACCACGTTCCAAAAAGTTAGAGCAAACTCTTTTTCTCGAAAAGTTTGAGAGAAAATCTGAGATGAACCTAAAGTAACTGCCAGGAGCTGCACCAGACTGCTTGAAAAGTAACTGCCAGGAGCTGCACCAGACTTCTTGAAAAGTAACTGCCAGGAGCTGCACCAGACTGCTTGAAAAGTGAACTGGTTTTGAACTTTTTAGTCGCAGTAGGGTTTTTTTTCCTATTCTTCTAAACATAAAATGATGTTTCTTAGAATATCGTTGTAACAATATGTCAAACGCTCTCTCTAGGTTAGATGTGCGTGTGGATTGAGAGATCTTTTCGAAAAACTCTTCCAATCCCAACCAAATTATAAGAGGATTTAGGAAATAATTGTGAAAACTTCATGGTAAGGTATAAAATTTGTGAAACCTAAACAAAGAAAGTTAGAACTCATTAACTGGATCTCTCAATCTGGACAACTGAAGAAAAAGCCATAACGTGTATCCAAGAATATACTGCCTATGTGTTTATAATTTGCATTTTAATTAATTGTGAAGATTTTGTGAAAGCTGCTAAACAAAATTTCGATTCGTTTCAAAGCCACGTTTAAGATTTATGACGGTTTATATGGATCTCTCAGAGTGGACAATTTTCAACTGAGAGATCTTGTAAAACACGACCTAATACTGAAAAAGTATGAATAATTATCATGTCTATTGCAAATTATACTTCTGGGAAAATTTGTGAAACAAAAATCGTGATTGAAATCTTACTGGTTCAAGAGAAAATGAAAATCTTGTTTTTTGTCGGTCGTCCCTACTGAGAGATCCTTATTTTGAACTATATTTAATAAACCAAAACTTATAGGTAGAAGGTAGATATCAGAAATTGTGAAAAATGTTGTACTAAAATTTGACGAATCAGTCGTCCCTGTAAGTGTTATACTTAAAAAGATAAATCATTTTTTACGATCCTTAAGGAAAACGTTGAGTAGGGTAAACATACTTTTTTATTTTGTCCGATTTTTTTTTCGACTACCCATTCATGCTAACATTGTGTATATTCATTGCGATTTGCGAAGCTGGCGTTGTGCAGTGCATTTAATGCAAGTTTTTTTTAATAGTGTTGTGCTATAATTAATAATAACATAATCAGTGTTTCCGTTTAGTGATAGTGAATAACAATGTAAATGTCTTATTCAATATTCAAACCGTCATTGTCATTAGTACATTTTTGTCACACTAATGTTTTTTTAAATATGGTACATAACATATGAAAAAGTTTATTTGAAAGATGTTCCAAATACAAGTTCTGTAAGAAACAGATGCTACAAATTGTTAGGCGGTGTTGAATTTATATTGAGTCCCGATAATTTTGGCCACTACAGAGGACATGGCGTTCATAACGACTAAATTGTCTGTTATGACGATTTGATGGGAAAAATGTATAACAGCAAAGAAGAACCAGTTATTTTACATACTTTGTCCTACGGACTTATTGATTAGGTTACATCCTATTATGTAATTATGAGTGAAAAAAAAAAAAAGTTTAAATTAAAAAAAGTTTTTTTTTTTTTGCTGAACTTTTTGTGTGTAAGAATTACTTAGAATTACGAACTTAGAATTACGAACTTAGAATTCCTTAGTAAGAGCACTACACAGTACCTAACTTTGCAGAAACTTGTCATTTAAACACATAATTTTATATTATTTAAATTATGCATTGAAAACAGACACAAATTACTTGTATAAAAACGTTTAAAGTCATCATAATTTGAATTGTACCGGTAATGATTCCGACCGGCGATATGGTCACCCTACTCAGCGTTTTCCTCAAGGATTGTGAAAAATGATTTATCTTTTTAAGTATAACACTTACAGGGAAGACTGATTCGTCAAATTTTAGTACAACATTTTTCACAATTTCTGATGTATCTACCTTTTACCTATAAGTTTTGGTTTATTAAATATAGTTCAAAATAAGGATCTCTCAGTAGGGACAATCGACAAAAAACAAGATTTTCATTTTCTCTTGAACCAGTAAGATTTCAATCACGATTTTTGTTTCACTTTTCCCAGAAGTATAATTTGCAATAGACATGATAATTATTCATACTTTTTCAGTATTAGGTCGTGTTTTACAAGATCTCTCAGTTGAAAATTGTTCACTCTGAGAGATCCATATAAACCGTTATAAATCTTAAACGTGGCTTTGAAACGAATCGAAATTTTGTTTAGCAGCTTTCACAAATTCTTCACAATTAATTAAAATGCAAATTATAAACACATAGGCAGTATATTCTTGGATACACGTTATGGCTATTTCTTCAGTTGTCCAAATTGAGAGATCCAGTTAATGAGTTCTAACTTTCTTTGTTTAGATTTCACAAATTTTATGAAGTTTTCACAATTATTTCCTAAATCCTCTTATAATTTGGTTGGGATTGGAAGAATTTTTCGAAAAGATCTCTCAATCCACACGCACATCTAGGTTAGAATCTCTACAGCACCTACCTACTCGTAATATCTAATCAGAACGTTGTTTTCGGAAACCATTAATATTTAGTACTTCTTCAAATGTAACTTTTTTTTCTCTTTCTTCGCGCTTTCTGTCAGCAAAAGAGCAATATCTTATGTTAGTTTAGTTGCACAACAAGGGAATAGGAATCGGTGACTGTCGTAGTATAGTACGATAAGACCAATAATGTTATATTATAAGTCAGTTTTACGAATAATGTCGCTGGATAAGACGATGACGTTTAATATTTTAAAACAGTTGGAATGATTTTGTTCCAGAAAGGCGCAGGTGGTGAAATTGTCATTTGCGATAGCGCTGTTTCTGTCGTACCCGCTTCAGAACTTTGTGGCGTGGCAAATAGTATGGCGTTTGAACAGGAAACGGTGTAATCACAGCAGGACGGTGGACTATGGTTTCAGATTTCTTATCGCGACCCTGCCGTGTAAGTATAGCGTTGTGCTGCCTTCGCTCCACAATTATTAGTTGTATGAGGAAGAGGACCGTACGCAAAATACGCGCATTGACGTGGAGTTGCGGACACCAGCCCGTATTACCTATGGTCACCTATGAGGAAGAGGAAAATCCACCAATAGAAATGCTTCATATTCAAAATGTTGTAAAAGTACCTATAATATTCAAAATTGGTGAAAAGCAAGTCTAATGGTGTGACACTGTATCTGGTTTTTTCTGAAGCGCCTCTCAGTGAGTTACATACTTATGTACAAACTGCTTTCGCAAACACTACTTTTTTGACGATTGCAGATTGTTATCACTTATCGCCCACGTGCCCACGTATTGTAATACAATATGTGTGCAGCAGCTATATAATACGTATGCAGCGTGTAGGTATGGTCATAGTTAAGGATGCGGTAGTGTGTGCCGCGGAGCATCGAGTGTGGAGGTCGTTGAGGTGACGCATAGCTGACTCCCAACGACAAATAATCAATCGCTTATATCCACTACCCTCACTCTCTCTGCCAGACTTCCCCGCAGTAGTCGAAACCGACCATAAATACTGTCGGACCTAGGCGACGTGGGGATTAAATCAAAATCCTTTTTTGATTTATTAGGATTATATTTTAGGGGACTTTTATCCAATTACATATAATTCTCGACTTATTTTCTAGACGTCAAACCTACGACTCTCATATGACATCTACTTGAATGTTCGAAAGGAACTTAATACAAATATAACCATCGAGTCTTGTAGAGGTGTGGCTTTCCAGCCAGCCTTGCTTTAGAGCCGACCTCTACAATACTTACTTCATTTGTTGGGCTCTGTAGCCAAATGGAAAAATGTAACTCTTCTGTCTGCCCGTCTGCCCGTCTACCCGTCTACCCGTCCGAATGCCTTACAGCCATGTTATTCGGTGAATATTGTCACGATAATATTTGAAAGGTGGGTGTATCCATAAAACCGCTATAAATGGTCTCTCTTCTCGTCGTATTGACGATTCCATTTCCATATTTTAAATAAACTTTGACCAGAATTCATCCAGCTCGCCAGCGTTATTATTATTATTACTAGCTTCTGCCCGCGACTTCGTCCGCGTGAAATTCGTACTTACCTCTAAAAATTTCGAAAATGTATGTATGTATGATCTTTATCATTTATTTAGATAAATAAGTATTCGGGACAATTTTTATAGATCAAAGGAATCACATTTTTCAAATAAACTGTAGCCCCACTTTCCACCCCCACAGGGGTGGAATTTTTAAAAATCGTTCGTGATCATAACTTGAGTCAAAGGCCCATACCCATTTTCGAGTTAATTGAAGCAAGCAGTAATATCCACCCCTTAAACTTTACTTGCCCTTTTCCACCTTGGTAGGAGTCGATTTTTGAAAAACCCTAAAACAGATAAGTACTTGTTTTATTTTTTGTTTTGGTAGTACCTAGTTTCGAGTTAATCCGATAGCGAGTTACATATTTTTCTAACCTATCAACTTTGTCACCCCCAAAATCCTCTGTTAGGGGTTTTTTTTAACTAAAACTGACAATCGTTATTATTTACTGACCCAAATATTGCCAAGTTTCATGTTTATTAACCAAATAAATAAGATTTTTCATATAAAATGTATCCCCGCTTTTCACCTCCACAGGGGTGGAATTCATTACTTGACTCAAAGATTTTATTATTATTATCAGCCATTTCTGTCCCACTGCAGGGCAAAGGCCTCCCTTCCCTTCTTCCACTTATCCCTATCCAGTGCTTTTACACGCCAATCTTTGGTGAAAGAGTCGAGTTCGTCCCGCCATCTCATTCTGGGCCTGCCGCGTTGCCGTTTGCTGCTGTTTGGGACCCATTGTGTGGTTATTTTAGCCCATAGCTCCTCCGGCATGCGACAGATGTGACCAGCCCAGTTCCATTTTAGCTTGGCAGCCGTGTGATCTACATCGGCAATTTTCGAGTTAATCAAACCACACAGTAAAATCCTACCCTGTAAAATTAACTACCCCTTTTCACCCCGTTAAGGGTAGATTTTCGAAAAACCCTGTTACACGTTATTCTTTCTGAACTTTCTGAGACTTCGCGTTTAAATTCTTCCATACAAATTTTCACGCTCCCAATCCCCCTCTAGGGGGTAGTTTAGAAAACCACAAAATGCCAAACTTCATAATTTACTTAAGTATTCGTGCCAAGCTTCATGTTTATTAATCAAATGAGTAAGATTTTTCATATACACTGTACTCCCGCTTTTCAACCCCATAGGGGTGGAATTTCAAATAATTGTTTGGGATGTGTTCATAACTTGACTCAAAGATTATTTATACGAATTGTTGAGTTAATCAAGCCACGCATTAAAATCCTGACCTGTATAATTAACTACCCCTTTTCACCCCGTTAGGGGTAGATTTTCGGAAAACCCTGATAAACGTTATTCTATATTTTTGGTCTTAAGTATAAATACCGAGTTTCGAGGTAATCGGACTGTGCGTTAAAATTCTTCCATACAAATTTTGACGCGCCCAACCCCCTTCTAGGCGGTAGTTTAGAAAAACAAAAAATGCCAAACTTCATAATTTACTTAAGTATTCGTGGTAAGTTTCATGTTTATTAACCAAATGAGTTAGATTTTTCATATACACTGTACTCCCGCTTTTCACCCCCATAGGGGTGGAATTTCAAAGAATTGTTTGAGATGTGTTCATTACTTGACTCAAAGATTATTTATACGAATTGTTGAATTAATCAAGCCACGCATTAAAATCCTCACCTGTATAATTAACTACCCCTTTTCACCCCGTTAGGGGTAGATTTTCGGAAAACCCTGATAGACGTTATTCTTTAGTTTTGGTCTTAAGTATAAATACCGAGTTTCGAGGTAATCGGACCATGCGTTAAAATTCTTCCATACAAATTTTGACACACCCCGCCTCAATCCTCCTTTAGGGGGTAGTTTGTGAAAACAAAAAATGCCAACCTTCATAATTTATTTAGATAAATATTCGTGCCAAGTTTCAAGTTTATTAACCAAATGATTAAGATTTTTCATATAAACTGTTATCCCGCTTTTCACCCCTACATGGGTAGAATTATGAAAAATCGTTTAAGATGTGTTCATAACCTGACTCAAAGATTATATATGCCAATTTTCGAACTAATCAAGCCACGCAGTGAAATCCTCCCTTGTAAAATTAATTACCCCTTTTCACACAGTTAGGGGTAGATTTTCGAAAAACCCTGATACACGTTATTCTTTATTTTTAGTCCTTAGTATAAATACTGAGTTTTGAGTTAATAGGACAGCGCGTTAAAATTCTTCCATACAAATTTTGACACCCCCCAATACCTCTTTAGGGGGTAGATTAGAAAAACGAAAAATGCCAAACTTCATAATTTACTTAGGTTAGTATTCGTGCCAAGTTTCAAGGTTATTAACTCAAGGAATAAGATTTTTCATACAAACAAAATCCCCCCTTTTCACCCTCTTAAAGGCTGAATTTCCAAAAACCCCTTCTTACTGGATACTTACTCTTTACAAAGAACACACCCTCCAAAATTCATGTCCCTAGGACCAGCGGTTTAGGCTTTGCGTCGATATCTCAGTTAGGTCGTTCTTCCCCCTTTAGGGGTAAAATTATCAAAAACGCTGAGACACGTATAAATTAATTTTCAATCGTTAGCCTAAATGCAAAATTTGAAGATCCTAACTTTTAAACTGGCAGACTTTCATACAAAACTTCATCCCCCTTTTTAACCCTTTGGGGGTGGAATCATCAAAAACGCTGAGACACGTATAAATTAATTTTCAATCGTTAGCCTAAACACAAAATTTGAAGATCCTAACTTTAAAACTGACGGACTTTCATACAAACTTTCATCCCCTATTTAACTCCCTTAGGGGTTGAATTTCGAAAAATCCTTCCTTATTCCTTGTCTACATTATAAAGGGAACCATTGTGTAAAATTTCAGCTTTCTAGGTCCATGGGTTTGGGCTAGGCGTTGATGAGTCAGTCAGTCAGTCAGGCCTTTTGTTTTTATTTATATAGATTATTTATTTATTTCAGAGAAATCTCCATATAAATTAAGTACACAATTATAAAAACAAAATAACAAAATCCTAAACTGTTAGTGTGTTAGTAACAGAATTTTTTTCCTAAAATTATGTTAGTACGGTTAGTACCTATACCTAACTGATGCCTATGGCTGTCCTTATCCACTGTTTTTGGAAAGGACAGTCAAAACGGGTAGCAATAGCAATTAGGATGCTGTTGCTGCTGCTTCGTAGACGATGCAGCAAGGAGTTTGCTTTCTTGCGCATGATGGCTTGGAAGCCATCCGTACGCGCTTCAGCAAACATACCAGACGCGCTGCAGCGCCACGGCAACCCCAACAGCATCCTAAAAGCATTATTATATTGGGTACGCGCTTCAGCAAACATACCAGACGCGCTGCAGCGCCACGGCAACCCCAACAGCATCCTAAAAGCATTATTATATTGGGTACGCGCTTCAGCAAACATACCAGACGCGCTGCAGCGCCACGGCAACCCCAACAGCATCCTAAAAGCATTATTATATTGGGTGCGCAGGGCTCTGTAGTTTCGCTGCGTATATTTCACCCACAGGCCACTCGAGTAAAACGACTGGCAGAACGCCTTAAAAAGTGTTATTTTCACCTCGTTGGTGTAGCGTGCGAACCTGCGAGCGAGCCTATTGCCTCTCACCGCCAAAGCCCTGCGCTCCCTTTCTATGTCCTCGTCATCCTTAAGGTCATCTGTTACAACGTGACCCAGATATTTAAACCTGTCTACTACTTTTAGGGCTGCACCGTTAAGGACGACAGGAGGAACATACGCGGGAAAATATGTACCTGCTCGAAATACCAGGAGTTCACTTTTTTGCAGTTATATTTCAGCCCGTGCGACATTGCAAATTCCTCACACTGAGACACCAGATTCCTCAATCCGCTGATTGTGGGGCTCAGCAGCACCATGTCATCTGCATAGCTGATATTGTTAAAACACTTGTCATCAATGAAACAGCCGACATGAGTGCTACTGAGCCGCTCAATCAGCTGATTTACATACAAATTAAACAATAATGGCGAGCTCAACCCCCCCTGTCTCACACCACATTCCAATTTATAGTCGTCCGACAAAGTACCGGCCCATCTCACCTAATTTCTCTGATTGGCCTCGCAAAGATTCCATATTGCAAATGTTATTGCACAGGAAGCACGCCAAAAGGACGGGTGTCTGTTGAGATGTGGAAAAATGTTGGAGTGGTCCCCATACATAACGAGGGATGAAAATAAAATTCAATGTAACTAAGCGTGTGGGGGGAATCCCATCGTTACCAAACCTGTATAATATATATATATAAAAGAACAAAAATAAATGAGAATAACATAAGATGTCGTGACGAATGACTAACGTATATGGTTGTTAGAGAGTAATTCACACTGACCTCCGTACTAGTAAAAGTTATTTTACAAAAAAAAAAAAAACAACCGACTTCAAAAAAAAAAAAGAAAACACTACGAAGTGATAAATAACTTTAATTTCGGAAGTCGGTGTCAAAAAACGAAAATGCGGAAACAACGACACCGACTTCCGAAATTAAAGTTATGTTATATAATGAAATATGTTATATTATAATGTTATATTATATAATGAAAATTGGAAGTTAACAGCAGTTATGTTTCTACAATAGCTACATTCATTATTGCTGGGTTTAAGCCTCATCTGTTTGGCGTTTTCATTAGCCGTCCCCCGACATGAGGACGCTTGGATCAAAATATTTCCTGCAACTTATATTAAACTTAAAGGGCCAATATTTTATATTATTATTTTAGTTTTTAGAGGTTTTTGTTTGAGTCGGGGGTTTTTAAAATTTTTAATTTATCTTTTATTTCTTGCTTCTTAAACTTTATAATATTATATAACTAATAAACATGCTATACGATCGACACGTGACTTTTTTTACCACAGTGACGCGAAGCTAGTTAGGTAGTCGTGGTCGTTGGCGTTCATTCCATACTAACGTATTTATCTGTGAATTCGCCATTTCTGGTGGCGGCCATCTTGGATTTCAAATTTGTAATAGTGTTTGGTATTCTACTTGTCCAGCCCTTTCATTTGATACCCATATTGAGAAAGTTGTGAAAAAATATGTAATCCGCCATTTTGTGGCGGCGGTCATTTTGGACCGATTTTCTTCAAACATAGCTAAGAACACTCGCGACTAATTCACCTTTCAAACAAAAAAAACAAAATCAAAATCGGTTCATCCGTTCGGGAGCTACGATGTAACAGACAGATACACACACACACACACACACACACACACACACACACAGACAAGTCAAACTTATAACACCCCGTCGTTTTTGCGTCGGGGGTTAAAAAAGGCAATTGGCAAAATAAAACGTCTCAAAAACAAATTGGTAGGGGAGCCCAGAAGGTTTTTGAGCAAGCATATTTAGGGCGAGAAGTTGATAGCTGAGTAGGTCTGGCATGAGGAGAGAACACCGAAAATA
The DNA here is from genome assembly GCA_945859645.1 of Amphipoea oculea. Classification (NCBI taxonomy): domain Eukaryota; kingdom Metazoa; phylum Arthropoda; class Insecta; order Lepidoptera; family Noctuidae; genus Amphipoea; species Amphipoea oculea. Next base: position 33,882,552 of record OX243861.1, on the reverse strand, counting down.
TATTCAAAAAGTTTCTGATAGGAGACCCCTGGTCAGGAGACCACTTTCAGATTTCAAAAAAGGGCCGAAATTAAAGTGATCTTCAGAGGCGTTGGTTTTGGCATGATCGGGTCTGGCCTAACCCATAATGACTTAAATAGGCAAATCTGACGGAGAAATTGTGGGCTTTCCCCAAATCTGACGACTTTGAAAACTCAGATTTGGGCCATTTCTAAAAGGATATTCAGGGCGAATGAAAGTTATTCTATGCAATAGTGTTACGTGTCCTGATAGTGAATATATAAATATCTGACGGGATGATGGAGCCTTTTGGCAAATATGAGGAAATTTCATCAATTCAGAAAATTACCCAATAGTGGCCATAATTTTGCATTTATCCCTAAATCAAGGAACCTAGTAGCTTCGATTGCTGTTTGCATTGGAAGGTGGCACGTTTGTGAACATTTCTCCATATTCAGAAGTTTGAAAATACTAAACACTTGAACGTAATGATTAAAAGTTAATTAGCAAAATTAAAACATCGTCGGAGTACACTATAAACAAAGTTGATTATTTCAATATTTTACTATGACAGTAAGAAAACCAATTATTTCAAAAACATCCTCATCTTATGGGCTATCTAACGAACTAGCAACGTTCTAAAAAATATTGAGAGATGCCCGTCAATTGTTTGTTAAAGCTGGCAAAGGTGGAAAGCCATACTTACTAAAATTAACGAAAACATTAAAGTAACGACTTGTTTACGTCGTAATACTTTTCTATTCGAGGTTTTATTGTAACTACGAACCTCTGCGCTCGATATCGTAACTGATATCGCCTCCAATTCTCAGTTATAGTTCGTTATGAGAGTTTTGTTAAATAAGTCCCAACACTTCTGCTTAGGCCGCCAGCTGCTAGTTAACTAGATTAAATGACAGATCATGAGATAAAAATTTATTTCTAACCGATTTCGAAAAGAGAGAGGTTATTAGTTCGTCTGTATATACAGGATGAATGTTTCAAGTCATCATGTGGATGACCAAATCCGAAACTATATGTAATACCGAAAAATTCTTAAAAGAGTCACGGGGTGGATTTTGACGAATACTAAAATTGCATCATTAAATTTTTGAAAAATCAATTGCTCTAGCCAGGAGTCGAACACGTAGATTTTGAAAAAAAAAAAAAAAACGCTGCCTGTTTTATTGCACCCTCCGACGGTGTCGTTAGTAAGCATGAAATTCTGGAAAGAAATGATACACGCCAAAGTAAAGGAAAGTGGATATTTTTAAGATTAACTAAAATCAGATAAACAAATTGATTAATTATGGTTTAACAATGAATTCAAAATATAATTTAATATATTAAAAACATAAGTTAACGGCCAAATAACTACTGCTACAGTGCAAACGAACAAATCACTTACATTCTAGATACTTAAAAACTGTTACTATCTTAAAATTCAATTATAACGGAACTTAAACAAACAATACGGAGCGAAATCAACAAAGCAACAACTAAACTAAGAACTGATATAGAACAAAAAACCGACGCCTTAATGAAGCTAAACGATCAAAGAATAGAGGATATAGGAAACATCAACAAAAAGATAGAACATTTGGAAAAAGAAAATGAGAAACTAAAAAAAGAAATTAAAGATCTATTAACTAGGAATACTTCCCCCAATATCACTTGCACTGAAACCAACTCCAAGAAAATAGTTCTCTACGGGCTCGCCGAATTTCACAAAGAGCCAGAATCCATCCTCCATAATAGACTTATTGAATTATTTTACGACACGATGAATATAGACCTGACAGGTTATATAGAAGACATATACAGAATAGGGAGAAGAAATAGCAAAAATCGGCCACTAGTTATTGAGTTAATAAGTAAGAGGATGACAAAGTACGTTATAGAAAACGGTCATTGTCTCCAAGGTACCCGTTTGATTATTTCTGAACATTTAGATGATAATGCCCGTAAAGAAAGACATTTAATGCGAGAAGAAATGTTAAAGGCACGAAGAAACGGCTTATTCGCGGTAATCAGAAATAACCAATTATTTGTTGAGGGACAAAGAATCAATATAAAACATGAAACCAACAAAGGCCAGCAAAACAAAAACATAAAAGAATTGGAGCAAAGAACACAAGACAACTACAATTACAACTATAACCAGCATAGCCAGAACAACAACCAATTAAATACGTCTGAAGACACTGGAAATTATTCCTTTCGAAGGCACCGACCTACAATTTAAAATACTTTTTCAGAACATCCAAAGCATGTACAATAAGCAACATATTATAGAAACATTCATAACGGAAAACCCAACATATAAAGCAATATGCATATCTGAGTCTTGGCTATCCCAAGATAAAATAGATCTTATGCAATTCAACGGATTCAAAATTGCTGCATCATATTGCCGAAAAAGTAGAGGAGGCGGAGGTGTCTGCATTCTCTTACAAGAGCACATAAATTGCATAGAGATTAAGGACATCACAGATATGTCAACTGAATATGTACTGGAAGTGTGAGCAATTGAATTAACTAAAGAAAACCTAGTA